>WEKY01034957.1:0-16227 GCA_013390045.1 Picathartes gymnocephalus
TAAACAAAATGAAGGAATTGAAAGTGTAAGCTGGGAAAAGTAATACCTTTTACTTGGTCATCTATAATATTCAATTTTCAGAGCTAATTTTCCTAAGAAGGAAGTATAAATGAAATGTAACTATCATCATTAGGCAAAAAGTAAAGCACCAGAGCATCAAGTGAGAAAGATGCACGTGTCTGTTTACACATTTAGATAAATATGTGTTATTTAAAAATTCAATATTACATTTTGGAGTACATTTTTCATTACTTTAATAAGTAGACCTTGTAGAGAGAGCCCTTGCCATGAATTGCAGAAATGGGAAAAAAGGACTTTTTCTCCCACAGCTCAAATAACTCCTGTATTTTCCCAGCTTTCCCCAAAATTTCCCAATAAAATGCCATAAAGAATATCAGTTCTGTACATTGTTCATTTCACAAATCACTTTGCACAACTTGCCTTTTTTCTCACTCTTGTTTTGCTGTTTGAAAGAAGGCACTGAACCTTCTAGACAAAATATTTAATTTTTTATTTTAAGTTTTCTGATTTTTTAAAAATTTGTTTTAATGAGGGTTTGAACTATTTCCATAAATTTAATGTATGTATTTTGTAAATTTTTTCTTTGCTCCAAACCTCCACCCTGTCCTTTGCCCAAAACCATCACATGAGAGGGAAATTTCAGTCATAGAAACAGCAGTTAAATGATTGGAGGAGTATAAATAGCAAGTAGAATGGTGGGTAGAGTTTCTTTGATTTGAATTACTAAACATCCACTTTGTTTCCCTATTTATCAAGTTTAACAAATATTTCTAGCAATAATTATTTCATGTCTGCCTTTATGATGGCTCAAGCAAGAAATCCAGTAAATAAATTTCAGGAGCATCAGTAACTGCTTTCAGTGTTTAGGCTCTCAGCATAGGCTCTGTCAGGCAAATAAGACAGATGATCTGCTGTGTACCACTCTCCTTGCATTTCCTGAATATTAGTGTCCTTTCTCACAGGTCAGAAGCTCTTCACAGTGTTTCATAAAGGCAGGGTTAAGTATGCGTTTGCCTCCATGTATCCTCCAGCTGCTTTAAAAATTATGGATGAATATGTCAAGCTATTTAAGGAAGATCTAAATGAAGACTCCCCTGTTTAGGCCCATGTTCTACTCAAGAATGGATATTCTTTAAGAAGGAAAAAGGTCTTATTCTCTGTCTTCTTTCACAGCCAAAGAGAAAATCCTGATCTATCGGTATTGATAGTTTTTGTTTGTCTTGTTTTTTTTCCCCAAATTTTGCTAAGTGGGAAATATAAGTAATGTCTTTATTTGAAAGATAGTACTTTATGGTCATCATTATCAGGCCCTGAAAAAACTGTGTGAAATTACACCAGGGATCCTGAAGGTAAGGATAATAGATTTATAAACAATGTCTCCAAGTATATTCCAAATCCAAGCACTGAGATCTCAAGTCAGACGCCATTGTTACATATGTATATATTTTTTTTTTAATAAGGGAAGAAAACCGATTTCTAGTCCAAGCAATAGACTTTCAAATAACTATAACTATTTGTTTGTTTGTTTGCTTTTGTTTTGTTGGGGTTTTTTTGGTTGGTTGGTTGGTTTGGTTTGGTTTGGTTTTTTTTGTTGTTTGTTTTCTCTGTAGATTGGTTTTGTTTCTTTAAAAGTCCAGCTAGGATTTCAGTTGTCTTTGTAACTAATAGTTGATTGAATGGTCTTAGAACTAAGGCATAGTTATACACGTCAATAAAAGAAGGATTAGGCTGTCATAGTGTTCAGTTTCTTCTAAGAATGAAGCTAGGTTTTCTGACACTAAAATGCAGTAAAATTGTAGCTTGCAGATGAATAAGAAACATGTTTATAAATACAATTTTCAATCTCTTCCAGAATATTGGGTACAAAAACACAGGTGTATAACAACTAACAATTCAGGTAATATTGCTATATTTTAAGAAAGATTTCCCCTTACAAATGTTTTTAAAGTTGCTTTTAGATATTATTCCTTCAAAGAGACATTATCCTTATTTTGTCTAATTTCATGTTAGATATACTTAAGCAAAGTGTCATTGTAAAAGAAAATGTAACATAAACTAATATATGGTTATGTAAATTTTATTCACTATATAAACTACTATTTCTTAAGCACATGAGATGAAAGCAGATGATCCCCTATAAATGGATGTCTCATGCTTACCAGATATCCCCCTGCATTCCTCTTGCCAGATGCAAAGATGGGTTTCCAGATGTATTTTCCACTGTTTGTCAGCTGCCTGGTAGCAGGTAGGTAACTCAAAAATGTTCTTGGACATGCCTGAATCTTGTAAATGGGTCTGGAAATCATGTTTAGGCATGTGAATCAATCCTAATAATAACAAAATATATTGATAATTAGTTACATATTTTCTTCATAGTTTATATATAGAGTGGGTCTGGGGGTCTGTGAGGTGAAATGCTTTTCAATGGATAGATTTCAAAGGCCTAGACTTTAAATCATTTTATCCATCATCCAGAAACTGAAGATATGTTGCACACTTTTTCCTTAATCAATTCCTGACCTAAAGGAAGAGTAGCTACTCTAAATTTCCTGATTTATTTATTTACCTATATTGGTTTTTCATTGGGTTTTTTTATGTATCTATGTATGAAAGAGAGAGAGAGACAGAGAGAGAGAGAGAGAGAAAGAAAACTATTCTATGGCTGTGGTTATATGAAAAAATTTTCTGACACTTGCCTAAGATCACTGAGAGATTGAGAACAACATATGCAAAGACCAAATAGTTTTAAAATGCACTAAAGAAAAAAAGTATTTTCTGCCTTGTATGTATATAACTCTCGATATCTCTACAGGATGACTCTTCCTGGATTTGCAGAGTAATATCAAATGTTTGGGTTTTGTTTGAACAGTGAAAATACATTTCTGCATAAACTCCTAGAGTACATTTTGTGGAGTATTTTGGTCTAGTAAGGTTGGCGTACTAATTTCTGGCATGGAGAAAATTGTGTTCTTCCAAACCTGTTTTGTCTGCAGATGAGAGGGAAATGTGAAATAGCTGGAGAGGTGTATGTAAAGAATGAGATGTGTGTAGAGCAGAATCAACATGTGACAAGTAGGACTAGTAAAATGTATCAGTGAAATGTGAAAAATCCTACGTATATAATCTAATTCTGACCTTTCTTTTCTTTTTTTCTTTTTTCTTTTTTTTAATCAAGGAAAGAAATGTAGGCTTTCTTTTTTCCTTCTCTGCAGAAGATGAAAACTAAATTCAAACACATTCTGCCATAGTACAATGATGAATGTATTGATGCACCATTTCCAGGAAATGCCTAAACTAGAATTCATCCAGACAGGCCATTAACAGGAGAGCTCAAAATATGTAATATAAATAACTATTATAAATAACTGAATGACTAACTAGTCAAGTGAACTAATCACAGATGTGTCCTGTGAAAAAAGAGGGTGATGCTATTTAAGGACTATTAAACAAAACACTACAAGGACCATAAATGGGTGAAGACAAACTGTTTTGAAATAATCTTATAAACACATAACACCTGTCATAGCTAAATCCTGTACTTATTTTATTAGGATTAGATAAATTGGTGTAAGAATTATTCTCAATAGAATAATGCTGGATTCTGCAGGTTGGAGAAAAAACAAAGATCTGGAATTTTCTCATACGTTGTCTGTGAAAAGGGGTGGCACACCCTCTCTTTGTCCCCTCCAGCAGACGATTAAATTTGTAGTTGATATAAAATACTGTTATAATTGACATTGTGTTTCAAATTATTGACAGGCATTTAATGAGTATATGCTTTTTCTTTAATAGGCTTTCTTAGTATTGTTTTGCAATCTGGTTAATAAGGAATTCTACCATATGAAGATTTAATGATGGTAGAAAATATTGAAATCCTAGAAAAGAAAAGAATGGAAATCAAGCCTTCATATTCTGTATTGGTTACTCAATAGATTTATGTTTGTGCCATATATCCTTGACATTAAGGATTTGCTTCTCAGTTGAATAAGAATTGAGTAAGTCCTTAGTGAATTCCTCAGGTATACAGTGATTTTTTTTGTTTCCACTTTCTTTGCTGTTTATTTTAAAAAAGCATTACAAAAGCATCAGCTATAAACCCAGCAATTCTGGTAACAATTCAGAGCTTGTTTTGGCTTAGAACCAGCTGCTCTTTGGTATCTATCCAGACATTCATGTGAGAAATTTTGGTGAAAAATGTGTTTTCTTCAAAGTTTCAAGTCCCATTTTCAGAATCAAATTTGGTGCCTCATGAGTTTCACTTTGGGTTACTACATTCCTCTACCAATCTGGTATAGTCCCAAGACAAGTGAAACTCCTGAAATAATATTTTATTCTTCTGAGTTGGCCAAAACTGCATTATTTGCAGAATGACTCATCACATTCCTTTCTTGATCTTATTGTTCGTTTCCTGGGAAAAATTGTCTCTGAAGTACGCAAGTGATAAATAGGGCAGGGGCAGAGAATAGCAGGTAAAGGTCTAGAATCATGTATAAATGATGTTACAGATTACATTTATGGTGCAGGGGTTCTTTTGTATTTTGTGTCCACTCTTCCTACTATTAAGCATTTATAATGTAGTGATGTCTAGAGATCAACAGGCTTTGGCAAATATACAAAAATGGCACTCCTTTGCTCAAAGAGATGACAGTCTCAAAGAGACTGTGTAACAAGTGGATGCAACAAGCGTATAGAATAAGGGCATAGTTGCCCCGATGCTGTGAAGAGGTGGGAGGAGTATAGTTTTGAGCTAGTTGCAATGCTATCCCAGCATGTTGTTTGCAAGTTCACTGTGTACCTGTTAAATTTCACCATACAGAAGTTTTATATGCATCAGTTCATGCCTCTGAAGTGCCTGTATTCTAATGCATGCAGCATGAGGAGTTAACACGATAAGGGAGAGATCTGTGAGAAGTTGTGGACTGTGGTCTTTTTGCAGACGTGGTGGGAAGGCTTCTGTGTCTGGAGTGTTGCAATGGAGTGGGGGATATGGGCTGTTTAGGAAGTAAAGAAGGAAAAATATTAGGAGGGAGAGTTGTCCTTTTTCTAAGAGAGCATCTGGACTGCACAGACCCTTGCCAGGATGGATGAGAAAATGGAAAATGGATCCAGGCTCTTTGGGGCACCCAGTGACAGGAAAAAGGGCAATGGACTGAAACGCAGGAAGTTTCCTCTGAACATCTGAAAACTGTGAGGGTATCTGAGCAGTGGCACAGGTTACCCAGAAAGGTTGTGCAGTCTCCATCACTGGAAATACTCAGGAATTTTCTGCCCATGGTCCTGGGTAAGCAGGTGGCACTACTTAAGTAGGAGGGTGGACGTGCAGAAGTCTAATTCAACCTCAGTCAGCCTATAATTTTGTGATTCTGCTTTACACCAAAGGTGAATCTTGAGGTGAAATGGTGTAGCAGCATTTTTACAGAGGACTCAGAAATCTGCACGCCTCTGGAAAAATACCTAGAGCTAAAAGATTTGCTTCTCATAGACTGTGATTAACCTGCTCTACTTTATTATTAATGCTATGCCAAATGCTGAATCTAGTATGTATTTTCATCTGATTCATCTTGTTGAATTGTATATAGCAGAAATAAATTACATGAACTTAAACAGACTTTTCAAGGGCAAATATAATACATTAGCATGGTGCCCAAGAAACAGAAAGAATGAATCTTAATAAAAAATATCATTCATTACAAAGATGTAATATGTAGTTTTGCTTAGATGATACTGACATTTTACCAGTGAGGAACCTTAAACTATTCCCTATTAGACAAAATTACTTATTCTTTTTCATGTAAAAGATCTGAGAAAAAAAAAAATAATAGCATGTTGCTCCAATAAAAACCATTAGTTTGCTGAAAAAATTCCTGGCCAAATCTACCTTACCTTTGCTGCAGCAGAAGCTTCATGCTGAGACTAGAGGTGTCTGATTGACCCATCATCCCTGCTGGAAGCCTCTACTCCTCTGCTAGCCCTGACTTGTGCGACCTCAAAATAAGTGCTGATATTTTACAATTCATGACACAAAGGAAAAGGAAAAAATGAAAATGGAATATCTGATTAGGAATATAATTTTCAGCCACCACTGTTTCCTGAATGCTTTGACTCCTGGTACCGGCACTTTGAATGTGTATATATATTATGCTGTTAAAATAGACTAATGAAGACTCGGATTTAAGCCATTTTTTTGTCCTTAAGTGGCATGCAAAATGAAAAGACAAAAAGAGAAAGTTTCAAGTATGAATGCCCAGTATATCAGCCAACAGAGAATTTAATTAATAGATTGCAAAGATCTTTTTCATGTGTGACATAGCTACATTATCCCTACTGGAATGCTAGTGGAAGCCTAGAATCAAATATCATCTTGAATTTTAATATAGATTTGTGCAAAACATAACAGGTGGCTGTACAAAGTGATGGAATTTTACTCTGTTTTAGAATTAGAAAGACACAAAACAACTTAAAATCTGTAGTGAAACAAAGCAATGAGTGGATTATACATACTTTTTAGTAATTCTCACCAAAAAGAATCCTAAAATTTTGTACTGTACTTTCTTTTAAAGATTCCTTTTCTTTTAGGGGCTATATAATGTTTTATTAGTTTGTGATACTGAAATGTTTCTTTAGAAAAAATAATACTAAGAATTTAGTGTTTTGAAAAGTGGGTTCTTGATCATCAGTGTCTATGTAAATGCTTGAAGCAGCTACTCTGACATAGCTGTTTCTCAGTAGCCAGTTTTTCCTGTTAGAATTCCAGTTCAGTCTCTTCTCACTACTCTATCATTACCAAAGGAGTTTCCTTGACTAATGTTACCTACCATAAAATTTCATTTCTGCTTAGGCTTACAATTATTTATTTCTCATCTTACCATTCTGTGGTGTATACCCATAGATTTTTTTGGAGAATCTGCTTAGAAGATTTGTTGAAAAGAAAAAAACCCACCTCCCTCCCAAAGAACCCAACCAACCAACCAACCAACCAACCAACCAACCAACCACAAACAATTAAAAACAAACAAACAAACAAACAAAAAAGACCACCAGAAAATAAAGTAAAAACCCACAAAAATTATGATTTCTTCTGTATTCTATTTTGATGAGTTTCAAGCTTTTCTCTTTCTGTTCGGGATGGTAATGACACGATTAGAGATTCAGAGTTCAAGATCCAGATCACAAGTGGCATTAGTCTATCTTACAGCTGCACACAAGGAAAGATGAGGATTTGGCATGGTTTTTTCTTTTAGTACTAAAAATCCTGTTAATGCATTATTGAAATTTTTGGATTTCTTCATCTTTTTATTTCTTCCTTTTCTCTTTACCTTTAACACTGCCAACTGCCTTGGTGCTAACAGAAAGAGTTTTTGGGTCTTTATCAGAATGTGAAAAAAAATTGATAACCTACAATGAGTTGCTCTACACTGAGAAGAGGTATAAATCGCAGAGTGAAATTTTCTTCTATATAAACATGTTATATCTATCTTATTCAATTACATGACTCAGATTAATGCATTCTTGCATGCATGCTCTTTTGGAAATCAAAAAATATATATAGATACATATACATATACACACACAGACACACAGACACACTCATATATATTTAACAGTAATTTTATTTTTTGACTTTAAAAAATTAGAAGAAGGCTGATAATGAACCCTGTTGTGAAGAACTGTCCCTGCTCTTCTATTTTCTTTTTTACATTTTTATCATGTAAAGCACATTTTGACTTGCAAAAGGGGAACAAAAAAACCCAGGGCAAAGGATTTTCTTCCATTCTTATTGTACATATTCTGAATAAACTATTATTCCAGAGTCTAAGTAGAAATGCTGGTTCTAAATATAATTGTGCTAAGGGCTTTTAATGCTAGCATAAAATACTAGTAAGAACCAAAAGCCAACATACATTGTGTTCCGCGAAGGTACTTCAGAGGTATTCAATGAATTCAATCAAAGTTCAAGATGCTTTCCTTATGTACTTTAACTTAATGCATTAATCTAAATTATTTTTTCTTCTAGCTAGAACTGGCTGTCTGAACTTCAGTCTATTTTAGCTTTAAAAGCTTATTTTTCTCTGCTGTAAATTAAAAATTCTTTCTGTTTTCTGACTACACTACTAACTGAACTCTTTAATAACTAGTTATTTGTGTCACTACAGATAAAATTTAAGACCAGGTTCCCCTATATCTGAAGGCTTTATTATTGCTTAAAGGAGCTGATATTCATTTTCAGTCTGCTTCAGATACAGTTTTATATATCACCAAATATCGTGATAAAAGGTCCATTCATCACAGTTATTACCTAAATTATTCTGAACCAGTAGGTTTAGCACATGTTATTAAAACACTTTTTTTTAAAATTTTACTTTCTGTTTAACAGTTAGATCCTAAATCAAAGGATGTTACCATAGTTATGTGTCTTAGCACTGTTGGACAAGCCTTTGCCTATCTGTATGCTCTGATTAAATTTCTTCCTGCTGTAGGGGATTCCTAATTCCATCACTGTTTCCAGAGGTCATTTGAGTTCCACTTATGTTCAGTTTTTCAAATTCCCTATCCCTGGTGTCACACTCTTATTCTCCTGACCTCTCAGAAAATATCAAACTTTAATGTACAATATAATGGTTATTCCTGGGGCCGTGCCATGTATCTTGGCTGGCTTGACTAGGCACAGCTATACCCTGTGCAGCAAACTACCAGGGGCAGCTGCTTTCTCTGGGTATTCACAAGACTGACTGATGCTGGCAGGCAAGTAGGAGTGGTTTGAATCAGCATCCAATGACAGCAGTAGTAGCCCACCCTAGAAACATCAGTTATTACTATCTTGCCCAAAGGAGGTCGATGCCTTTTTCAAAATCTCAGCTTACCTTCTGCTCTCCAGGGTAATTTAATTCCTTTGAATTTCTCCTTTCCTGTAGGAGCCACTCACACCTTAGTACTCAGCAATGGCATTTTGCATTACTCTCCCACAAGCCTAGGGCTCTGTGTGATTATCCCGAGGTTATAGTTGATAGATCATGTCATAACCGTTTGTGTGCAAACTAATGCTCCATATCTTTGGGCAGTTAATAATATAATTTTCTCTTCAAGTAGTGAAGCTCGTTTTTTCTATCAGGCACCAAAATCTAGGTCTTCACTCTGCATTTAATCTTGCATCAAGTATTCTTGATTCCATGTACAGCTCCATGCTCACACGTAATACTCTGTCTCTACTACTACAGACTTAGTAGACATAACCTAACAAGAAAAACAGATTTCGTTGGTTGGTTTGCTATCTGTAAAAAGAAGTCATTGTCTTCACTCCTTTATTCCTTTTGGGTTTCTCTGACTCCTGAACTCTTTTCTCAAAACACAGATTTGAGGATTAAGTGTTAATTGTCTCCTGTGACCATGAGTAACAGAAAGTGCCAAAATGGATGTGACAAAACTCTCTCCCTAAACCCCTCTCCAACATCTAAATATTTTATATACCCTGTGCAGGCAACACAACGCAATGTAAAGTACTTTCACTTGATGGTTGTAAATTATGAAACAGCTCCCAGTTTTCCTTAGGTGAAATCTAAGGGCTCTTGCCAAGATGTGTCTTGCAAGTAAATCAGCTCTACCTCTATAAGGATAACAGTTTAGACAGATGGCAATTTAGAGCCCACTGTATCACTAGGGAGGACAAAGACAAGAAAGTGGAGAACAGACCATGTTAAGGCAAATTTTACGGTAAAATATGCAATTTTTCTTTATTGCTTTATGAATTGAAAGTGCTAACTATCTGAAAGGTGAAGATAGACATAGCTACAATGTTAAAAGTATTGAGGTGACATTTGATGTATTCATAATAACTGTTTGCCTACCCATATTGAGTGAGGTCTTAGGTGCCGTGCTACATGATTCTAAATTATTGAGAACTAGGCTATATAAAACCTATATTACTTGAAAGACATGAGCAAAAATAACTTCTCGTTCTCTTAATATGCAGTCTGCCATCTGATTTGAGAATTCCACTTCAAAAAGGATTTTTTCAAATCACAGACTAATTGCATTTGAATTTCCAAATCATCCACATAACTGGAAGAAGAATGAAAACAATCAACTTGCAGTAGATATATTTAAAAGAAAGAACCCAAAATCATGTATATTTTTGTCCAGGTTTACTTATAAGGTATGGCATATGTGGTAAAAATTGTTCCAGCCCTTTATGCAGAATATGAAATAAAAGTTATTATTTGCTATGTCATATCCTCTCAGGCCGACTTTCCACAATAATTTTTTGAAAGTTATTGGTTTTTCCTGCAAAACCTTTTCAGTTGGTATGTTATCTGAGTAGGAGTAACAACTGAATCCAGAAGGCTCTTCTTGCCACTGAAATTATGCTAAGATCATTTTTTTTCTCCATCTCCCTGGATTGGTGTGTTATTCCAAACCATTGTGCTGCATATTCTCACAGCCTGTTTTCCCAGCCTGCCCAAGGACGACATTTTTTCAGACATGCATTTGGAGAACAGTTCCAGAAAAGGATAGGGTACTTGGTCTCACAAATCTACTTCCTGAGTGCAGCCTGTGTGCCCAAGTTGTTTGGCTGTACCTGAACACCCTACCATTGTCACACCATTGACAGGTACTGCTCAGATCATAGCATTCCTATCAGTTCCTCTTCTTTCCTAAAATCAGAGTCATTAATTCCTGCTTACTCACTAGTGTTCTGGATATCTGTCATAAAAGTCTTGGGTCTGAATTAGTCCCCTTTAACCAAAGTACAGCATTACAGCACTGGAGTTATTTTTGAGAGCAGTATAAGGACAATTTAATCAGTGGAAGTAGTAAAAGAAACTAACACAGCCTGCATTTCCAACTGCTCTTTAGAAATGCACAAGAAAGTAACAGAAAGATGGTGTCAGGAAAGAAGCAAAATAAACATTAAGAATAATAAGAAATGCTAATTAAGTAGATAATTCACTTCAAAGAATCACAAATAAAATTACGGAAATGTACTTTTTTGTACTCAACCCACAACAGGACTAGCCATAACTATAGGGTGCAGAGTTTCTGAGGTTGCCGGAAAAGGTTAAGATTTCTTTCAGGGATAACTACACAGAATTTATAAATATGATTATTTCTACATTTCTATTTCACACCTTTTTAACTTTTTGTTGTTGTTCTTAAAAGTGACTTTTTCTTATGAATTCTTTTGTAACTCACAGAGAAATTATATGTAGACATATATAGCATATCTATTATATGGATTATAATCAGTCCTTCTGGTAAGTACTTAGAGCAGGAAATTTATTGGAGACCTCTGGCTTCTCCTTGACATCGGCTTTCTTGATTTATGCCAAAATTGGACCTTTTTCTCCATGTTTCTTTTCTGCCTCCTTACTTCTGATGCAGCACTCTGGCAGAAAGAATCTCCCAAAGATGTGATGGCAATATTTATCGTGCATTTGTTATTTTTCTTCATAAATATATGTATATACATATGAATGTATACACACACCCACATATTTTAGAAGGAGAATATTATTTTTTTTCCATGCCACCAAATACTACACCAGCTATGCAGGGTGTTTTTGAATCTCTAAATTTAATTTTCATTTTTACACTCTATGAATGTTTTGGCATCAGATAAGTAACTTTAAAGCAATGAACACAAGATGTTGATATAAATGATTAATGTAGCAATTAGTACAGGATATGAATTTTTAGTTATAAGGTATTTGAATATGAAACTTGAATTTTCAAAGCAGCTCACTTAATATACAAGTGTGTAATCTTCTCCTTTGTGAAGTTCTATTCTTCTCACTAATGAAGCAATAAGTTCCAAAGAAAAACAAGTCATCATTTATGACAAAGTTGTCTTTAACAACCAAAATCTTCTAGGACTTTCTGAAATAGTGTACAAATGATGAAACATCATGACACAAAGTCCACTTTCTGTTACATCAGTATTTCTGTCCTACAGGATGAATGAAGCATTCTAAAATAAAAAACCAAAAACTTCTCACTTGTCCTGCCTGTAGAGGATAACTTGAAAGAAAGCTGACAGCAGCAGCCACACTTAGTTATGTAAATTATAGATAGTCTTTTTCATCATCTGACAGATACATGCAGTGAAGTGCTATAAGGTATTTTGGTTTCTTCTGAAAAGGCAGCCCAAACCAAAATTGTGGTAGGTCAGACAGCATATGTCCCACTGCTCAAGTATACAAATTATTACAATCGCCACACTAACCCAAAATAACAAAACAAAAGAAAAACTTCACAGTCAAAATAAAAAGAGGTAGTAAATTCTATAAAAGAAGACCTTCTCAAAAGATTTTTATGTTTTCCCTAGGATGAGATTTGTTTATAGAGAAATCTCTCCAGCCCTGGGATGTCTGAAGTAATCTGGGTGTAACTAAAGGCTTCCAGCCTTGCTTTTCTGTTCATCAGGATTCCTGTTTATCTTCAAACAAGAAAGGCTTTGAAACACTGTATTTGCTTATCTTCAACTTCTAAGTATTTGTCTTATCATACTTCTCAATTATTTGTTATATTAAAATCTGAAGAATTACACTATCCTAGTGAGCTCCCAGTACCTTTCCTAAGTAAGAATCCATCATCAAAACATCTTGAAAACACATCAAATGAACTAAAATACTGTAATGAGTTAAGATTGCATTCACTGCGTTTCAGTTTTAACTTTTTTATAACGTTATCTATATATTTTATTTCTTTTCTTTGTTTAATTAAACTTTGATTTTTATTTGAAAATCTCCCTGAATTACCTCCACCTTCTTTTCTTGTCTCTTCTTTATATTTCCATTATGTGCATTTGCCATACTTTTCACTTTCATCCAAAAAAAAAGAAAAATTATTTGTCAGAATCCTAGTTAGTCATATTTACTGCTTTTTCAATATCTCCTCAATTACATTTCTGTTTCTGCCTGCACTTGTGATCTTGCTTTCTATTGTTTCTCTGTTCTGTTCACTATTAAAGCCAGACTTAATAACTACTACCACATGTCATTAAATGCTACCTGCACTACCAGCTAGCAGAAAAGGTTCATGTCATTATTTTTGGCTCTTCTGCTCTCTCCCAACTTTTTATCTCTATTTGAAATATAAACCTTTTGGCAATGACATTTCTGTTACTACTGTAATCACAGATACTTGGCACTTGGTTTAGTACTTACTGATGTTCAAAATTATCATTATTTACCAAATCCGGGTTTTGGGTTTTTTTTTTTCCGTACGTAAGCACATGAAGATGTGAATAACAATACACTGTACACAAAACAATGCAGTTCTCCATATCTTCAAGACAAACTTTTTGGTTCTTTGAACTCTGCATCTCTCAAAGAGAATTCAGTTTTTACATTACATACTCAACTATTTTTTGAAATTTACTCCATGACGTTTTAAAAAATTATATTTTTTCTTTTTTATTTCATCTTGGTGCTGTCATAACGTGTTTCATTGTGTTGTGCAGATAGAATTACAAAGGAACAGAGAAAATAATTCTGATTCTGTAAATCATCTAAACTCATTACAACACAAGTTCTGAAATCTTTTCTATTTTATTTTTCTTCATACAGAAATTATATTTTCTAAAGGAGTGGAGTTAGTATGTAAGATTTCAGTGTATTTTATTAATTTCAGTGGAAAATTAATTTATATGAAAACAATTGGTTTCTTTTGAGTTTTACAAACACAAATATAAAATTATTTAAACCGCCAAAATTTATTTTAAGTGAAATGTTATATTTGTAGTATTATACTAGCTGGAAGTCATCCAAACAAATACAGAGCACTCAAATTGAGGCAATCCATTAAGTTAGAAACATTGTCAGCAGGTTTCTCCCATAGGTAAGGGGGACAGATAGACATCCCTAGGAAACTATCCAGACTACTCTCGGGTTTTGTGTTGGGAATGAGACGCCTTCACGTTGGTATGCTTCAAGTGAGATTTATTGCTACAATCTCTCAGGAGTTTTTGCCAACTCCCTCACAGAGGCTTGTAGAAGTCAGACAATGTGAAAAGTGATCACAAGACAGCAAGTTACAAGGTCTCTTAAAAGCTAATTGACCAATAGATAATTGCAGCATACAGATGTTTGTACACCTACATTTCATAGATGTCACACTGCGGTATTTTTCATCCAATTAGGTACTGTCCCATTGATCTCTATTGCTTTACTCTACACGACCACACCCTGAACTTTTTATTTTATTGCATAACTACTTCTATATCTAAACTTCACACTATAAAACCTTCAAATCCTTAACTTAACACTCTTTTTCTTAAATTACAGACCATGATCTCTGTTATAGGCGATGATATTTGGAAGCTTTTCTCATGGCTTTAGGTCAAATCCAGTACACATTTCATACTCAGAGTAAGCAGCTCCAAGGCCTTGAGGATTTTCTGTGCCTTGGATTCTGACAGACTACCTAAGATTTGAACCATACTTTTTAGGCCACCCCTCTCTCTGATTTAATTATAAACAATAAGTAAGGAGGAAACATCAGGTTACAGCACTCTCACTTAGTTACGTTTGGATAATGCCAAAATTCAGTGGAATGTAAATCCAAAGTACATTGCACATTAAGATTTTTATTCCTCAGCCCAAATGTACCTGATGAAGAATCTCTGACTTGTTGGTAGAGATGTGTATGGAGAGACAGAACCTAATCTGCCATTTCTTCATCAACTGTCGTATTGGCACAAGCCAAAAACAGTTCCTGTAGAGGGTGTCAAAATATAGAACCTGGACATTTCTATCGAAATTCAAATAACAGAGTTATTTCATAATTTAGAGCCCATCTGGATCCGAGCCTCCATTTTCTGCCAAATGAGCACCTTGGCAAGGGTATGAGTTGTTAATTTTATGGTATGGCATTTTTATTAAATACTGAGCATGTAGCACCGTGAATTTATGTCATGCTTTACAAACAGATAATAAAATACAGTTCCCCTCCCAATACTGTGGTGAGACTGCAAAAGACAAAACAGAAAAGTTTCAGAAATTTAAAAAGTGAGGAGATAATTAAGAAAGAAAAGGTGGAAAAACACTGAGCTTCATTTCAATGAACCTTATTTGAAGAGAAATAAGTGTCAGTCTTGGCAGGGAAAAGAATCAGACCTTCCAAACTGCATCATGAGAGAAGGCATGAAAGTTAATTTGGGAGAAAAAAAATATCAGATGCACAGAAAAGAGAACAGGGAAAGAAAATTTATCTAAAACATCTGTCTTTGTACCTCCAGATTGATTAATATAATGACATCTTTCTAAAACTCTTTCATTTCCTTCAATTTGGGTTACTGTAAATTACATTTACTCATTTAAGAAGTCAGTTTGCTAATAATTGCTTTTTTTTACATCTTTATAAATGTATTAAACAGCATATGATTGAAGTCAGGTCATAAGTACTAACTTCTATCCTTATTTCCTACCACTTATTTGATTATCAATCAATTAAAATATGCTCTGTGGATTGTGCCTACCACATACTCATTCACTCTGTCTGCTATTTTAATTTTTTTTTTTTCATTCGACTTTCTGTTGCAAGAATCAGAATACCCATTATTTTTCTGGACAGATATATGTAGATTTAATAAATATCAAGAATGCTGACATGATCAGATGCATAAGAGAAGCAAACAGTTCTGGAAAAGATATTTTGTATATTCAGAAAGATAAGAGACCAGCCATGAAATAGAAGGACATCTGTCTCGAAGAATGTTATAAAAATCCTATTAACAGGGCCTGAAAAGTCAATCTGCTCAAGATGGGAAAAACAATACTCTGTATCAGCTGTTGAAGCAAGATCCAGGTAGTTAAGGAGATATAAAATTCTTTCACCTGTTGATAAAAGTTCCTCTGGGGTTGTCATGGTTTGAAAAAAGGCCAACTTTTTTTTTCTCCTGGAAGGACTTTTACAACTTCCTCCAGACACAGCTTCCGATAGATCTAGGAAGCCCAGGGACTGGCTGGCTCTGTGATGGGCTCTCTGTGTGGCCACTTGAACATTAAAACCGCCTTTGTGAACCCACATTTTAAGAGCAGGAAGCCAAAATCTTTCTCTTTCGCTTCCGGTCACAGTAAAGGTAACAGGGTGGGGGGATCCGTCAGTCCCTCAGGGCCGACAGGCCCCCCCTGGCCTGCCTGGGGGAGGGGAGGGGCCCCATTCCCCCCCTCCCCCTTCTCCCTCGGGACAGTGCTGCAGCTCCTCCAGGCT
>WEKY01034964.1:1853-24080 GCA_013390045.1 Picathartes gymnocephalus
GTCAAATAGACCAGCTTCGCAAGAGAGGGCTTTATTCAGAGTATTACCTCTGAATAAAGGCGTGGTTAATTCTGTTAGGGTTTATTTTTGATGAGTGGATGTGCAGGGGAAAGGGAGGAAAGGGAAATGATGAGTATTTGCAACTCTGTCTATACCAGAGGTGATATTTGTAACCTGTTGCATAGAGAGGACTTTAGAAAATCTGTATGGTGATGTTGAAGGTATTCTAAGGTCATAAACACAGCATTGTAACTGAGTTCAAGTCCACAGACTGAGGTCTCCAGTGATTGCCAATTTTATTTTCTAGGGTCATACCTTCAAGGTATTTGATCCTTAAAGGTCATACTAGAAAAACAGAGGTGGCAGTTTTTTTCTGAGAAATGCTCATACATGTGCTGAGTTTTTGTCCTTTCTAGCTTTCCTTTCTGAGCTCACTCTACAAAGTAACTGTTGCCTTCTTTTATATGTGTATTACCAAGATGTCTGGTATGTTGAGTGAAATACTGAACTTCCAGAAGTGTAAGTGAGGGATTTAGTGTTGTTGGTGGTTGTGTTGGGGATTGTTAGTGATTATGTTGGGGATATTAATTTAGGGGCCAGCCACAGGGTTTGCTTCTGACAGTGAGCTTACCGAGGCTCAGGACTCTTTCCTTAAAAGCTAATGCTGGTGGATTGGAAATTTTCTTAATGTAGAATCTGTAGATTGATGATGGCAGGAATAGTATGAAGATATTTAAGGTTTTACTTTGACTGTTGCATTTTGACTTTTCATGTGAAGGAAAGAAGCTTCTGAATCACTTCCAGTGTGAATGCTTTGGAATTCCCAAAGCCCCTGCACGTGGAACAGTTCACTACATCACTGAATTGGCAAATACCTGTTTAAATTATTGCAGTGCAGTAGAAGTGTGCTGCATGTTTCTGTTTAGAGACCTTTGTCAGTCCTGCTTTGAGCAGAGCACTGTATTAAAGAGTGCAGGAGAAATATGTGTATCTTGGCAACTGCTTGTTCATTGTCAGGCTTATCATTTTTTTCTCTTCCCAGTGGAATAATTTGTTGTGAATTTTGACTAACTTGATACTGCTTAAAGTAATCCATTTAGTTAGGTTACAGTATAACAAATTTTAAGTGCTATTTTGGAACTCACCAGTATGGGTCAACCACACCACCTCAAATAGTTCAAATAACTATTTGTCTTCTCTTGCAGTTCAGGAAGTAGAAATCATCCCACACATGTACCATCCTCATCTGTTCCACTTCTGTTCTACTGAGACAGCTCAACTGATCAGTTTCTCAACCTAGAGGTTGAAGATCTCCTAACCAGATCCAACTTGGCATATTTGCCCCAAATTACACGAACCTAAATGCAGATACTTTTCCCCCTATTTGTCTTCCATTATTTCGCAAAAGTTCCCTTTAATGTGGTAGAAGATGAGCTGATTATTGCTTAAGTTCATGGGGATTTAATTTTTCTGGGAGTCCTTGGAATGTGTTGAAGGAACATTTGAATAATAGTGTCATCTGGAGGAGTAGTACTTTTTGGATGGTGTTTGGCTTTGATTTCCTTATTGTAAACGTAAGTAAATCTCCAAAATATTTGCCACAAATTTAGCCAAAATCAATGACTTACTTAGAGTTAGAAATATCAAAGGTAGTTTCCTCTGCCTTTCCTTCTTTCTTCTTACTGAAGGAAAAAAGGGAGTGCTTGCAAATGAGCCTTTTTTGACTTTGGGAAAAGAGAGATGGCGACAAATATTAAGGCTTTAGTCATGTTGATGACTTTTCTGCATGTGGAGACTTTTTTTTTGTGGTTGCCATCTTCAGTGAGTTGATGCTTTTTTTTTCTTTTTCTTTCTCTTTTTCTTTCTCTTTTTCCCTCTCTTTTTCCCTCTCTTTTTCCCTCTCTTTTTCCCTCTCTTTTTCCCTCTCTTTTTCCCTCTCTTTTTCCCTCTCTTTTTCCCTCTCTTTTTCCCTCTCTTTTTCCCTCTCTTTTTCCCTCTCTTTTTCCCTCTCTTTTTCCCTCTCTTCTCTCTTCTCTCTTCTCTTTTCTTTTTTTTTCTTTGAAGACAGGAGTGCAGCCTAAAGTTGTGAAATATATCAATCAGTGAATTTATTGTTAAATATGTTTTTATTCTGAAGCAGTAATTTCTGTTGCTGGTGTGAGCATCACCTTTTAGATAGTCTGGAAATACTTAAGTGTGCAAATCTGCCAAATACTACCCGGTATTTAAGTGTGTGAAACAGGTGCTGTAGTCTCTTTTTCCCACCCTTATGCGTTGTCCTTATTGTGGAATTTACTGGAACGGTACCGTAGGAAAGACCCTCTCACTTTGCTTCTGTTTGAGCTGTACACACTCTGTATTTCATTTGCTGTCCTGCTTTATGCATGACCTTGTCAGCCCTCTTGGGATAGACGGTTTAGCTTAGCTTTCTCTGTGTTTAAGCTGGTATTCTTCCTGTAGTGGAGTGTATTTAGAAAGATTTTTAGCTTTCCTCTAGCATCCCTGGATTTGTTGATCAGACACACAACTGAATTTTGGAGGACTGAGATTAAAATTGTATAATAAAAAAGAGTGTTGTTAGTAGCTCAGCTTTTAATTCTTTTTTGTTCTCAGATAGGGCTATGGTCATTCTTCTCTTCAGCCTCTCCTGTCTTGATTGTCCTCCATCATATGTACGGGGATTTTCTAATTTGAAGATTAAACTTTTTCACACCTACCAGCATCCTCACATTAGCACTCTTGGTTCTGGCAGGCACTTTTTGTTCTGTGGGATCCAGCTTGCCCCTACAAGCAGAGGTGCTATTCAGGTTTCAAGATATTCAACACTGTGTTACTGTAAACAAGAAGTCAGGAAACCTGGTTTTGTTTCACAGTGTTGGTTAGGTCTGTTGGTTGACCTTTCTTGCCCTCGGTTTTTCCTATACCAAGAAAAGGGAAAACTGCCTACTTCAAAAGCCTCATGGTGCTTAATCTTTTTGTTAGCTTTGAATACTTTAGCATCCAGGTCTTTCTAAAGCAAGAATTTAAAGTGCAAAGTACTGTCCTTGTAGTGCAAATTTTAAAAGTATAATCTGTTGTTCAAAAGAAGCTCAGATTGAATGGGTTTTTGTAGACTGTTTTCTTAAGGGAACTGGTCAGTAATGGTTGTAAGTCTTGCCCTAATCACCTCTATACTTCCATTTAATATGGAGGGAATTAAAAGAGAAACTTTTTTTGTTTAAAAAGAAAAAAAAAGAGAGAAAGTGAATTTAAAATAAAAATATTGGTGACTGAAATCAAAGGAGAGATCATCTTAGTGCATTTACTAGGAGAACATCTGAAATATTAGTTTAAACCTATTGTTGGAGAAGGGAATTAGTCTTTGAAACATCAGTCCAGGGGAAACTGTGGTAGAACCAACCTGATGAGTCCAGTTGTGTCTGCAGTTGCATTCAGTTAGCTTTACATGAAAATTTATATTCATCTTTTACCTGCTAGAGGCAAAAGCTTTACTAGTTCAAGACTGAACTCTTCTACTGCAGGAGCATTTTGGATCTTGCCAATTTTCCTGTCAAAAGAAAGGCCTTCTTTCTTCTTGCTGCTATTTTCTTTAATTTCTGCTTATGTAGTTTTCGTAAATTAAAAATTCATGCAGTTTCACTAGAGAAAAGAAGGGAAGTGAGTGTATATTTAATATATTGTTGGGTAAGAGAACAAATCTGTGGCTGATGTTACTCAGCTTTCCGAAAGCAAGACAACAATTGCAGCACAGAAATGTGTAGGAAAAATGTATTGTAGGACTGCAGTATTGACACGAGACTGATTTTGCATAAGGTATGAAAATGGATTCATTCTTCAGGAGGAATTGCCAGCTTTTCCACTCAGATTATTTTTCTGAGGTAACATTCTCTGGTATCCATATTCTTTGTGTTGTAACAATTTTGGTGAATGCTTGCTTTTGGGAACAGGTCCTGCTCCTTCATTTGGCCTAAAGGTCGTCTTCCCATGCCATGTCTGGTTGTATTTGCATCTTCTCTATCTGGTTATCTGATGGAACCTGCTCCTTTGTGCTTTGCTGGATTTAGCTGAACAGTGTTCTCTGTCACAGTCTGTACTCCATCCTACAAGGTGCTATTTCTGAACAGGCTGAATAATGGACTCTGATCAGAGAATCTAGGGATTAGAAAAGGATGGAAATGATCACATGTTTCAGCTAGTTTGTGGCTGTTGGACAGTTGCTTTTTACATTGTATTCTCTAGTTTCTTTTTTTATCTGGCTAAATTTTGTTGTTTGGTTGTTTGGTTGGGTTTTTGGGGGTTTTTTTTGTTGTCGTTTGGGGTTTTGTTTTTTTCTTGTGAAAAACTAATTGTCTTCCTACCAGATCTCATTCATTACTCACATTACAGTAACACCTACATGATTCAAGCGGAGAGTGAGAATAGGACACTCGTGCCTGATGACCTGCAGATCTGTAGTGAGGGCAAGCCTAGGGCAGGAGAATGTTTGGGAACAGGTCTCTAATAAGACCAAAACAAACCTTGGCTAGAGCTGGAGGAGGATGTGAAGCATTCAAACAAACAAGATTTTTGGGGGTTTTTTTTGCTTGTTGTCATTCGCTACTGTTCAGTCTTTGTAATGGCAGAGGTAACCTTAAATCCTGAAAGGATAAAAGTAATACAGATGAGGGGGAGAGTTTAGTATTTTTTATGCCTCTGCTCTTGACATCTTCCTCAGAATACTGACATTCTTGTGTTATTTTCCTGTGAATAAAGGCAGAGTACAGGAAAACATAATGCTTTCTGCAGAACTGCCTGACATCACTGATGAAGCAACATTTTCATTCAGTGATTCAGCTAGGCCGTAAGGGCCTAACTAGGCAGGCCTTTGGTGTTACACTGTCGGGCTGCTCTGGGTACGTAAATGGTAATGTTTGATGTTTTTAAGGCTCTAGTTTCTGAACTCAGTTATCAGATAAGAATCTCAGTTATTAAAAAAAACTAAAATATTGCCCTTGTGGTTTGTGAGGAACAGCACAGCTTCTATTCACCTTAGAGTTCGCCATGCAAGAAAGTTCATTAATGATGGGAAGATTCCATTTTGAACTAGTTTACGTGTTTCTGATCCTAACAGTAAAAAACAAAGAAATGTCACATTCTTGAACATGCAGAATCTTCACCCTGCATTCTGTACTTTTCTTATCTTGGTGGATGGAGTTGGTTTTAATTGTGCTTTCTTTTTGAAGGAAAGCAAAGATGTTTAGTTTCACTAACAATACACAGCCTTTATTTTATTTGATTATTGTTTAATGTCCAAGCGAATACCCCTTACCTCCTGTTAAGGATTCTTGGAGACAGTTCTTGTAAAGGTAGTAAGATAATCAGAAGTAATGATGATAGAATTTAGAAAAATGAGCTTTCTGAAAAATAAGAAAATCTTGAGTATAGCTTGTACATCTTCTAATCTTAAGACACTGATGGACTTCATTCACATTTGTTAACACTTATAATACTTACTTTACTTATAGTGAAATGCCGTACATTTTGACACGATTGATTTGCTTTTCAAAGAAACTGTCTTGAGATTTCTGAACTCATAATCTACTTTAAAAAGGTCTTCATGATTATTGATATTGTGCTGACTTTTCTGTTCCTGGTTAATTTGGCTCTGTTTGCTTCAGACTATATATGAATTGTGTCCTTTTAAACACACAATAATTTTCTTGCAAATAAACCCCCAAACTTTTCTGCAGTTTTCCAGGCCAAAATTCTATTTGCCAAGTTTTATTCCAGTTACTTTTTTGCACAGTTAGAAGTTTCTCAATTTTGTGGTTTTAGAATTGCTGACAAACACAGTTGTATGCAATGGTGTGTATCAGTTACAAACATTCAGTTCATTCTTTCCTTTTAAGGTCATTCTTTCATTAACTTAGTCTCACTCACTGCTGTTCATGATACCAACACTTTTCTCTTGCTTAATTCCTTTCTTTTCTTAAATGACACCCCTGTCCCAAGGACAGTGTCTGTACTGCAATGCAGTGATACTGCTCCTTCCCTTACCCCACTAACTGCCAGTAGAAACCGATTTATTTAAGTTAGCGGTGCTACTCATGGATTCAAAGCCTTCCATTGTTTGACTGAGCTCATATTTAGTTAGCCCTTGCCTGCTGCCCGTGTGCAGCATATCCAGCTACGGAAATGACCATATTGCGTATAATCATCCATTCTCTCCCTCCTCAGCCTCCCTCCAGCTCCAGCATGTGTGTTTGGATTGCAATGTTCCATCTGTGGACTAAATATTTCTCTTAATCGTACGATATGACTTCTTTAAAAACTCAGAAGTGCATGTGTCTCTCTCTTTATTGCTTCCAGAGCTGGTAGGCAACATCAGCATTCCACAGCTGTCTGGGTGAGCCAAATTTGGAAGCAAAGAAAATCCGAGTAGTCTGACTTTGGATTCATAAAAATAATGCCTCTGGCAGAAGGAGCACTCATCTTGTTCCGAAGTGTCCTTTTAATATTGCCTTCAGATTTCTTACTAGCTGTCATGGTCTGTGTCTTCATGATGAGAATATTGCTTCTGGCATGATGCATCAGTAAACTTTTTAGTAACTGCAACAAGGTGTTGCCTCTGAAACGCCTTTGTTAGTGCATGCAGTAAGGGGCAGGCAGAAGTGGCAGTTTTAACATGAGCAACATATCCAAACATGTCTACACTGTCCCACATAATCCTGTGTGAAAAAATCCAAAAGTAGCACTGGCTAAAGGTACAGAGCAACACCCTGGTGCAACTGGGAAGGTGGAGGTAGTCATTTGAACATGCTTAAACACAGCACTTCTCTTCCTCTCCCTTCCCCACCCCCTAAAAAAAGAAATTGCAAAAGCTCTGATTCTGATCAGTTTGAAGATCTTTAGAGCTTCTTGATTCAGACATTCTCTTTAGTACTAATGAGGATTAGTAGTGGTTTAATACTGTAAAAAATAACTTCTGCTGGCTTCTTTCTTGAAGAGGGCTGACTGCTTTTTTTCTGCAATTTTGATGAGATGAATACTCTAGAAGGCATCTCAGGCAATTATTATTTTTGTCCTAAAACCAGCATGTTATTCTAATCAACAAAATTTTATGATGGAAGATACTGAACTCTTGAGGTTCCTCAGTTCTCAGTATTGCTACTATGTGCACTGCCTGCAGTATGAGGCAGAGGAAGAGAGATTTCCAAATCCTTTATAAGTCCTCTGTTTGTGAACTAGGTGAGCAGCTTTGCTACCAAGATAGAGCCATGAGGTGCACTCCTGCCATACATAGCCCCTCCTCTTATTTGTGAACAGACCTCTCAGCTGTTCTGTCCTAGGAGGAGAGAGAGGGAACAAATATTTTTCCTCTATTTGGATCAGGAAGTGGATGTTTGATGGGGCCTTGTGTCAGTTTGTTCACCTCATCCCCACCTGACTACCTGCTGCCTCTTTTCAGTTTGTTAAAGGAAAACACTGTGCAGTTAATTTAACAAGTCCTTTCAAAGAGGCAGAGAGGAAGCAATCAGGACACAGTAGGGTGGGGAAAACAGAAAACTTCTGTAACTGCTGTCTTGTGATTAGTACAGCAAAATGCTGCACTTGGAACTATAGTGGCTGACTTTTAGGGCCAGAATTAAGGCAAATGGGGAAAGTCATTACTCTTGCAATATAAATGAATGGGAGACAGTTCTTTTCCTTTCTGTATCAGCCAAACTAACTCACTGCTTTTTGTGGTTTGAGCCAACTGTTAAAAAAAAAACCTGCAGCAGGAACTGTATTTCCATTACATGTGTGGCTGAATTGTGTGGACTTGAGGGTCTGAGGTAGGCAAAGCTGTGGATCTTTTGAGGAGTATTAACTGTGCAGCTCCTTAATTCTAGACTTCTCATGTGTGTATATGGTAATTTTTTTCTGAAGTTCTAGTCTCTCTTGCTTCCTTTAATTTCTGAAGAAAAGTATTCTTTTGAAGCTTTGTTACACTAAAGTTACTGCAACACAATACGGAATTTAATTCCAAGTGTTTGCTTTGGTACCTTTGACTGCTGTAGGAGCTTAATGAAACATCTGTAAGCAGAATGGAAGCCAGTTTAACATTGCACTCCTATTGCTATAAAATATAATCTCAAATTATTTCAGGCAGGGCATAATACTAGTAACCATAGAAACTTTGCACGAAGACTTGAAAGGATGGTGCATCTGGTAGGCTCACTCACTTGTAGGCAGGAGAGAATTCTGGGCTGTGATTTGGATTAAGGGGGAGAACTGGTAATGAAGAGAGAAGCTTAATCTTGGTGCAGCAGTGGCTGCACCTAAACATTAAGTCTGGTTGGTGCATATTTGTTATGACCTTCTTATTCATGTTGGACAACTCATATTTTTTTATTAAAAATTGACTTTTCTTAGCCAAAAAAATCTGGGATTGTTTCTTCTGCCTGGTTTTTTGTGTCGAGGTCTTGGTTTGGTTGGGGTTTTGGAGCATTTATGATGTTTTAGCTTATTTGTTTGTCTTTTTTAAGGAAGTGGAAAGTTCCATAGCAAAAACACTTGGCTTAAAGAGACCTATCAGAAGAGGGGGAGGCAAAAATGTCATGTGTGTTTTGGTTATCTTGTTTTGTTTTGATTTTTAATGCCTGACTGAGTATTTTGAGCTGAGTACTTTATTGCTCTCAATTAACAGAAACTAAGGCTGATGAGAGGGATCCTAGATCCTTGTCTCTAAGATTACAGTTTCTAGTATTAAATTCTCTCATATTTTAATTAAATACCTTGAACACAATTAAGAAAAGCTTGGCCATGGAGTAGGAGAACATGAGACACCAGGACTGTTAATGCTGATAGAAGTGTTCTGAAGTTTTGGTGCCCAGCTTGAAGAACTTACTAGTTAGTTAGCTTTGAAAATGTGACTTCTGGGGCCTTTGTGGCACCCTGGCTTTGACTGTTCAGTTCACAAAGTGTGTGTGTGAGAGAGCAGTGTATTTCTAGGGCGTTCATTATGTAGAGTCTTACATTTTGTGTTGGTTTTGTTTAACTCTGGCTTAGGAACAATGGTTTTTTAACTTTACAGTATCTCAGGCAATGATGCATGCTTCGACCTGCATGGAAAGTGGCTTCCCATCCATGTGGAGTGACTCATTTTTCCACAGTTGTTGGGGCAAAGGACTATATCAGAAAGTATCATGTATTAAAATCTATGAATAAACTTCCCTCTAGAATATACAAATTCTGACCTGGCATGCTTTTTCTGGTCTGGAAGAGGCGTAAAAGTCACAGCTCTCAACAACATTTGATGGTTACTGCTCAAAACAGAGCTGTTAACAAAAAGTTGAGCTGTAGTACTGTTTGGGAGGTTTCAGTGATCACTGAACAAAAAAAAGGGTTAAAATGTCTTCCATCTTTGTCTTGCTTTCAATACACACAATCACTTCAAGTACACAGATTGAATGCAGTCTTTGAAAAGAACAGAAGATCTGTTGCATTTAAGGTGTGCTTTGATTAACTCTAGGTTCCTTTGTGGAACAAGTTCAATTTCTGTTACTTTTTAAAAGAGAGAGTCTGGAAACTTGTGAACTTTTGGTTTTGTTTTGTATATGTCAATAAGAATTGATACAAATACTCGAACTCTGAACATACAGCCTTATATGGGACAAGGAAACCAGCTAGTCCCGCTCCACAAGAATTTTAGGTAATAATGTCATGTGATAGCATAATTGTCTTGCCTACTTGGCAGTATTTTTAGATGAAGCTAGTTTGAGATTAGCTAAGAGACTTATTTTAGCATTTCTTGCAATAACATGTTAGTAAGATGTCCTTTTATTTAAGACATCTGGAACTGATTGTGGAGTTTAAACATCCTCTGATGCCCTGTAGAGATATAAATAGAAGCAGGAGAGAGAATGGCCAGCCTATCTACATTTGGAGAAAATGCCATCTGGTGCCGGAGCAGGAGTAAAAGACTGCCTGGATTCAAGAACCAGCTAACAAAAAGGGCTGAGTGCTGGTAGGGTCAGTCTCAAAGGCAGACTGAAATCCCAGAAGTAAAATGACAGCCTTTTGAAGGCTAAGTGCTCTGTCCAACTTTGCTCCTATGCAGGGAATGTATTTGTTATTAAGAAAACTACTCACGGTTTTTAACTTTTCTCTTCTGAAGACTTTACAGTCCTAACATTTTGATAAGTTGTCATTCAGGTTTCGTATTAAGATTTTTCAGGAATTGATGCTTTAAAGCAGAAACTAAATAAGATTATAGTTTACTGGGCTTGTTTGTTTGAAATGCCTCAGTAAGATTAGAGTTCTGTCTTTAAGTATTTGAGTTGATATGTGCAGCCCATCTCACCTCCTCCCACTTGTCTTTTCCCAGTTCACTGCTCCGCTATGGTGGAAACCTCTCCCTTCAGAGCGCCATGAGCGTCCGGTTCAACAGTAATGGCACCCAACTGCTGGCCCTGCGTCGGCGCCTTCCCCCAGTGCTCTACGACATCCACTGTCGGCTGCCTGTCTTCCAGTTTGACAACCAAGGGTACTTCAACTCCTGTACTATGAAGAGCTGCTGTTTTGCAGGTGATCGTGATCAGGTAATAAGCAAGCAGTGCTGCCCTGAGTCTCCAGGGTTTCCATGACTGTTTGAGAACACCTCTGTGAGGGTGGCTTTTTTCTGATTCAGGAGGTAATACAGGAAGCAGGACACGTACAGGCTTGTTCAGAACTGTTTTGCAATGTGGGCTGTGAAAGAAGGAAAACATATACCAAAATGCCAAAGTTTTACCTGTTGTTTGATGTGATCTAGTAGTTACTTGGATGATTATATTCAGAATAACATATTTGCAGTTTTTTTAGGTCCAATTAATACAATGTTGTCTACTCATCTACATATGATAAGGAAGCATTTTCCTTGCATTTCAGTATTGTTACTGAGTGATGTAGAGGCAATCCCACAAAATGTGAATGCTGTGTATTTATAGAGTTATTAATTCTTATTTCAAATGATAATGTTTCTCTTTTAATACCCTACTACTACATCAGGTAGGATAGGTCTTTGTAAGTCATTGTTCTGTAACTGGTGATGGCAGGTGGTTAGGAAGGAATAGTTTGTTACTTCACTGAGGCAGGGTTCTGTCCCTACTACTAATCACAAAGAAATAGGTCACACATAAAGTGGCTAACAGAAGTTCATATGATTCTAGAGCCAGATTTTGTCTTTGGACAGCTGTATTTAATAACCACTGACACTGTTTAAGGACAAAAGATGTATTTTCAAGCTATGATAGTATCCAACTATGACCTGAAAATTTCTTATCTGTCATCAGCAAAATTCCTGCAGTCAGAATTTCATCACTAATTCTATTGCTGCTGCTGCAGGAGGCAGAGTTGAGCTTCTTTCAGATTGCAAGCAGGAAATACATTCATGTCACTGAACTTGAGCAGTGTTTCTTAGTTCTGAATATTTTCTGACAGGAGTGTGAAAATGGAATGATGAAACTTCTTTAAAACAGTGGAATGGCTTACTATAAAGCATGGGAAAACACATGTGTTGATTAAGAAGAAAACCACTGACAATTTATGGTCCATTATTTAGTCAGCCTAAAGATAACACTCTTTTCTCCTCTGGAACTCAGTGCAGAGCTGTGTACACCCTGACATATAACTTAGCTTCTCATTTGTTACTAAAGA
Source organism: Picathartes gymnocephalus (assembly GCA_013390045.1). Classification (NCBI taxonomy): domain Eukaryota; kingdom Metazoa; phylum Chordata; class Aves; order Passeriformes; family Picathartidae; genus Picathartes; species Picathartes gymnocephalus. The sequence goes on from WEKY01034964.1 coordinate 13,512, forward strand.
TGTAAAGAAAAGTCTTAATATATGTTGCTCTGCTTTCTAAGGCATATTCTTATGGGTATGGTATTATTTTAACAGGAAAAGTATGTCTGTTCTGTATCAGGCTGATGCAATACTTCAAGAGCCTGCATTTTTAAAAAAACTTTATATTCTTGTGGGTTGGCAGACTTTCTGTTCAGATAAGTAGTAGCACATAATGCTGCTAATGAGTTGGAAATCAAAGCAAAAGACAATTATACTCTTTCATAAAGCTATATGAAGTTAATAGGGAAGATGAAGTTTAATATGGAATGTTAGAGAGATGTGGAATTTGGCATTTAAACACAAGCTGATATCTATCTTCTAACTGGAAGGAAAAAAGATACTGAATTCAGAAAATGCCAACACATGCTCCAACTCTGTCTGAAACTGTCCAGTAATGTTCAAAGTCAATACTAAGACTGTCAACACTGGGGATAGCCCTTGGGGACTGCCTTTTACAGAGAACCCAATTCCAGTTGCAGCTATATCTAGAAAAGAAGGTTAGAGTTGGAACCTACTGTAAGATAGACAAAGTGAATAAAGAAATAATGTTTTTTGGGTTTTGCCCTTCTATACAACTAGTATGCTTTTGCATAATGTATACAAGTCTTCACCCCTGCAAATCAGAATTCATCAAAAGAAGAAATAATTCTGTATCCAATTTAATCTGGCTCCAGTTGCCTCTCCCTTTTAATTTTGCTGTTCTTAGCCTTTATAAAGAATGTCTTTCATTTGGCATCCATGCAAAGTAAGCTTCACAGAATACCTTGCTTGTATTTCCTCATAGGATCAAAATTTTGTGTGGGCTAAGGCTCATTTGAAGGGACTTGTGGATAAGAAAGTTGCTTTCAAATTGTGAGTGGCACTTGTGGTAGGAAGGCTTCTTCAGCAGTTTTTTCACATTGAACCTCTGACTTTCTGTCTTCAGTTCTTCTTTTCATCTTTATTAAACTGCCAAGTTGATATTTTTTTCTCTTTTAAGCTATATTAAATAGTTAGGTTTTACCTTTCTTACAGAGCACAGTAAACTAAAAATGGAGTCTCCTGTGTTCAAAAACTATTATGTGTTGTCTGCACAGGTAGTTCATCTCATAAAGTTGCATTTCTATTCTGTATTTTAACTCTAATAAGAAAGGATTATTCTTAACTCATCAGTGCTTTTTTCCCAATGCAATGCAATTGCATTGGGAAAAAGGTGAACTGCTGGAAGGGGGAGGCCTTTCTTGTCCAGCAGAGGTGATGCAAGACCTTTCACTAATACCACTTCCTAACTTGGCAACAGCATTTACTTCTTTTCCTGGGTTAATGACTTGTACTGACACTCAGAGAGCTCTGACAAGCGTTTGGATGTGATACAGGGATCAGAAGATGGGTGAGAGATGGAGAGATGGACTTTCAGCTCTATGAGACTCAGCTCCCCACAGAACTATAGCCTTTGCTAATCTTTCTTTGAAATTTGTACATAGAAAATGGTTTGCTCAAAGAAGTTTTCTTGTAAATTATGGCCATCAGGGTTTAAATGTTGGGTTGCCTTTGGAAATTTGTTTTAGTATTGGTGAAAATCTACAGTAAAGGTAAATAACACCCTGTTCCATTTGGAACAGTTGGATTCTGGTATGGCAGAAATGAGCAGATTCTGAGCTGTGAGCACACAACTTAAGAGTTCTCTTGGAGATTGCCCTTATATCTTAAGAAGCCAAATGCTTAAGTTCCCAAAATGTCCAGAAGTGTTGTTCTTACTTTGAAGGTATGTGTGTTAAAGTGATGAAATTTCTTTGCAGAAACAACACACAGACTACTAGCTGGGGAACAGTTTGATTGGTTTGTCTGTTGATGGGGGTTAGACTTTATACTAATATTTTCTCAGTATTGTTTTTTTAGTGCTCACAGATTGTGATAGGTATTCAAAAGGACTCCTGATGTGTCACTCTAGAGGGAAGGCTGCTACCAGCAGGCATGCAGTGATCTGTATACCAGCTCCTTTTACTGGAGCATTTGTGATGCAAATAGATTGAAACCTCTTAGCAAAAAATGATATATCATTAATACTTTAAGGTGCAAAATGCAGAAAGACTCACTTGTTAACTGCAATGATTTTTTTGGGGGGGGTTTAAGTTTAGGAACACATTCTGAAATGCTTATATGGTTTTGAGTTGTTGGAGGTGTTGTGGGTTGCAGCACAAGCTAAGTGACAGGGATCTTAGAGGATGAACAGCTTTGTTTCTCTTTGTGACCTTACAAACTATTCCTCCAAAAGTGTTACTGTCCTAGTCCTTGTGAGCCTGATTTCAAAGTCAATGAGCAGTATGCATACACACATACATATATTTATATATGTGTGTGTGTGTATGTGAGCATTTTTCCTAGAAATTCTACAGTCATGCTTTTCTTGTTTCTTGCAACTATCAAAGCTTGAGAGGCATTGTTTAGCTGATCTTTTGTTTGCACCCATTTATAACTGCTTTCATTTGCTCCTCTCAGAACTTTTTCTTTTGTCCTTGTCATTGGAGTAATGACCTAATTCACATGACACCGATTTTTCTATTTTTTGAAGAAGAGCTCTGATGTTTGTTGATAAACAGGTTCAAAATTGTATGGCGTTTGCATTATCCAGGAGCTCACTTGAGTCATACAGCTGTGAAGGAGAGGAAGGGTAAGGTAGATTGGATGGATCAAGCGTGACTCAGCTTCCCACTACCTTTGTTGGCTGTAGAGATCTGTGTGAGAATGTAATCTATTCATCCTTCTGGGCATCCAGGTCCAGAATTTTAAAAGCAGTTTATTTATACACCCAAGTCCCACTGACTTTAGTGTGCACAAGTGTTTGATTACATACAAATATTAAATGTGTGAGACTCTCCAGTTATGTCACAGTGCTGGGCAAGTTTCTATTCTTCTTGTCAGCATTAGAATTTGGGAAATGTTGATTAAATGCTAAGGGTTTTTAGTTGCTAGACTGGTGTAGAAAATAGCTTCTTGTATCTGAGGATACAGAAAGTATTGCAGGACTTCAGGTACCCAAATGTGTTTTTAAGTGTAGGAGCTTCAGAGGCTATACTGATGAGCAACAGCAAAAAAAAAGGCCCAGAAAGAAACCATGAAACACAGCCATCCTCCAAACTAAAATAGTCCTAAAGGTTTTCTTGCTCAAGAATTGTTGCCTGTGTCACAATGATGAATACTATCGATTCATTCCTGTTTTTTCCCTGTGCAGATAATGTGAGGCTCTATAACGCTTGTGGTTATAAAATCAACTGCCTATTGCCTGTTTAAAAAAAGCGGGGGTGGGGAGAAATAACTTGTACCCTGTGAATCAAACAAAAAGTGTCTTGACTCTGGCATGCCCTCAGACATTACATCACCACTCAGCCTTTTCTGTTGACATTACACTGGTATAGGAGAGTTTCAGGAATGCACTGCTCACGGTCCTGCAAGGCTGCTCCAACTCCCTATAAAGTTACAGCCCTCATTATGCTGAAATCTGTGTTCTAAATAGCCCTGGTTAGGGACAAGCCAGCTTTTTGCAGGACAGAATTATTACATTAATGTAACTCTTCCAAAAACAAGGTTATCTGTATAGGTGCCAGGGGTCTTGTATGGTTGTATATTGCCTTTGTAAACAAAGAGAACTTTTCTTCATTGGTGTTCTTTGTGTCATCTGATTTGAAGGTCATTTATCATGGGAAGTAGTGCTTATCGATGTCTAGGTTTAGGAACTAGCAAGGAGAAAGGGAATTATTCTTTTAGAGACTATATTGTAAGTTTCCTGTGCACAGAAGACTTCCTAATGAATAGTAGCTTATTGCAGTCAGCATTTCCTTAATATATGAAAAGCATTCAGTGTGCAAATATTTTGCTGTGCTTGGATAAAAAGAAAATTGCTGTCTTACTCTGTCTTAAATTTGGTTTCTTCCAAGAATTACTGATGAGACTGTATTTTGCTTTTTGCTTTATCTAAATAGCAGTTTAAATTCCAGCTATATGCATAATACATACATATAAAGTTCATACATGAGATTTATCTAGCAGTGAAATTATTTATTCATTTTTCCCCATTGTTTTTGGTAATAGACATTGGGAGGGTCATACTGAAAATGTCTCTTCAGAGTCAAGGACTTTTCTTTAACCCTTCCTGTTCTGATTGCCTTTTCCCTCATTCCTGGTGCATCCTGCCAGCCCCATTTCCTGTCTCCCTTCTCTTCTGCTTTCCCTAAGTCCTTGGGGGAGGTCTTTAGACATCTGCACAGCAATACATAGGCCCAGAAGGACCCATAGTGAAACTGAATTCTAGTGCAGTGGAACTCAGACTCAGGAGACTTTGAATTTTGCAGGCTTTGTGTTCCTCATTGTACATCATGGGAGGTCTGTAGTTTAGTAGCACCTCTCATATGCTCAGATAAACTTGTTGATTTCTTTGTAATGTAATGGAAATATTTTTCCTGCCATAGAAATCCTCAGTAAGGAATTCTAAGTTGTCTTTGTTCATTAATAAATTCCTGTTATGGCCTTTCTGCATTGCAAAAAGGCAGCTGTAAAAATGTTGATGGATTGTTCCCAATGATGCTTCTGTAAGCATTTGAAACTGCCTCACACAGAGTTGGCTGCTTGTAAGATTAAGGATTTAGGGAATGGGAGTACACATTTTTGGCTTTGAAATTTATGTACTAGAAGCAATTTGTATTTCTCCAGTCTGCTGTGTCACAGCTTTACTTTTTCCAGTTCACGAGATAGGCATGCTTTGCTTACTGAGGAACAAAGCTTCTGTTGTTAAAAAGCCTTTTGGACTCACCTGTTTGATTCTCAGGCTGAGACAGAAAACTTTTAAGCTCTTTTGTGTCAGTTTCAGCCTCTTGAAAAACAGTCTCAAAGAGTACAGGGTAGTATGTAAAGAGTATAGGCTGTCCTGGCTAGTGGTAAAAAAGATGTCTGTTTTCATACTGTTGTGAGCCCTCTTTGAATTTATTAAATATTGGAAAAAAACCAAACATAATTTGTGCCCCAAAATTAGTTATAAAGTAGAAGATAATAGATTGTATAGATACCCTTGTAGGCAAATTTAGCCATAAGTTTTCCGAAACACATCTTAGAGAGAGTTTCCTCAGTTATGTCTCCTCTTACTTTAGGTTTTTTCTTTGAAAGACAGGAATAAGAGGTTAGTAACTTGCACAAGTGACTGCTCATTATTTTGTCATCTGGTTAACTGCCTTAGAGAGAAGAACTTCTCTAGTTGGTGGCAGTGAGAGCTGCTACAAGGAGGCAACCACTCTGACTGGGGTTGCAGTTTGAGGTACTAACAAGTGTGCCCTTGAGGGGACATCCTGTACTTCCCTTGGGCTGCGCTAGCACCCATCTGACCCTATAGAATCTGGCTGAAATGTGTAAATGGAAATACCATATTGAATGACTCATGACAATTTGTATGAGGTTTTACTGCTGTAGCTTCTGAATCAGACCACTGCTGTTAGGGGTTCCAGTGTTAGCACAAGATATGTGGGTGGGAACATAGCTGCTACCTGAGGTAGTCAGCCGGTGATCATTACAGCAGTCTTTCAAGCTGTCCTCAGTGGGAATTCCATACTAAAAACCTAGATTCATCAACACAAAGGTACCAGCTTCACAGATCAGGAATCGCAAAGAAGTGGAAATACTTGACTATTTGACTGGTGTCATTACTTGTTTTGCCCTGTTGTTTCCTTGCTTGTTTGTTTCTTGATGCTTTTGGAATAGGAAAAAGTCTTTTCCTCCTCCGTAGTTGTGTCCCTACCTTGTTTCCTATCTGGTTTCTATTCTAACAATAGAAAGATGAATTGAAAGCAAATATGTGGGTTTTCTACTTGCAGGAAATGCAGACAACATGAAATTATGATTAAATTGTAAATTATCAGTCATTTTTAAAAATGGAAAAATAGCAGGGGAAGCTTGTTTTATAAGGAAGATGTGTAGAGCAGTCTTGGCACCACAAAAGGTCTAGAAGCAGCTATAAAAATATTTTGGTTGTGTTCTGTCAAATACTTTTCATACAAAACATGTAACATATAACAAGACTGGTGTTCATAGTTGTGGTTTTTATATACATACATATATATATACAAATATACACAATCGCACACAAATATACATGTGTGTATGAGGGGAGCTTTCTTACTCTTTGCTTTGTGTTTATAGCTTGCTTATCCCCCTTGAAATAGTTCCATGAGAAGCAGATTGTCCTGTTCACATTGGGATTTTGTTGAGTTCTATGATGACTTCCCTTTTGGGTTTCCTGATGTTTAGTTAGTAGGATGTATCCATGATACTGCTTTGTTTTCAGTGGCTACTTACAGGATATCTCTCTCCCCTCTGTGTGACAGCTGCCCATTTGTAAGAGAATATTTCTTGACAGTCCATAATTCTGGAATCTTCAGCTTCTTTATTAGATTTGAAATCGGCTGTTAGGCTTAGAAATTCTTGGAGACAGAGAGCTGTCACAAAGAACAAAATGGCATAAGCCCTGTTTACTTAGGAAACCTTTCCTCCTTGGATAAATACACAGTTTTTATATTCTTCATGTAAATGGATTACTTTTTCACAGCTGATTGCTGTGAATTCCAGTCTCTTTTGGACAAACAATATTTTTCAGACTTCAGTGATGCTTCATATCAAATTGTGGTTTCCTCAATGCTTGTTGGTGCATATTCCACCACAGAAGTGGTGTGCAAGTCTCAAGAGGAACTAAGACTTGAGCCTAGCAGGCTGCCGCAAACCAGATTCTTTATCTGCTGTCATATGACAAGAATCGAAAGTCTGCACCTCACCCATGAATTATGTTACGTTACAGGTAAAATAGAGAGCCTGTACATCCTGTCTCTTAAAGGAGATGTGCAGAGCACCAGACTAACTGTTTCAAATTTGGATGCCTGTGTACTTCTTCCACACCATGTATGTGGGTTTTGTATTGCTTGAAGAAGCTAAGGGACAGCTCACTAAAACCCTGAGAAAAATTCTGTCTCCTCTGATCTTTTCTGCCCCAGGTTTCATTGGTCCCTCTGAAGAAAGGGCAGACATGCCTGAGTGAGTGGCAATTGAGATTTAAGAAGTTTAGTCTCTTTCAAAGCTGTAAACAGCAGCATGAATTTTCACGTCTGACAAGCATTTTCCTGCTAGGAACTTAGTAGTACTCACTTTAAAAATGGTTATCATTTCTGTGCCTTTATCTGTTGCTTGTGCATGCATTTATAATTATATGGGCGATGGTGCTTCTTGATTTGTACATTTAAGACAGGCTTCTATATTCTTCTTGTTCTCCCCTGCTTTAGTAGGGGCATTCAAGAGACTTGCTGTTACTTTTGGAAACACGATCCATGTCTACTAGTCCTTTATCTAGGGCTAAAAGCTCAATAATCTCTCTGATATATGTTGTAAACAATAGGACATTTTATGGGAGCAGAAAATGTGGATATTGGAAACTAAAATAAGATGCGATTTAGATAAAATTTTATTGAAATAATCCGTATTTAGTACCACCTGAGGAAATGTAGCTTGTGGGATTTTGAAAGCCTTCAAACTGGCAGTGTTATGAACAAAAAATTAATTCCCTAGAGTGTACTCTGCAAAATGCAATGCTAATGCAACTGTTACTAGACTACAGCAGCAGATTAGACCTTCATTTATTTAGATCAACTGTTGTAATTTCTTTGGGGAGAGAGAAGATGAGAAGAGTTACAGTGGAATGAGTAGGGAGTGCTAGTCCAATGTAATTCTTTCAGATTCTTGATGGTGCTTCATTTTAAGCATTCTACACGTACTTGAAACTCAAGACTGAATTGGTGTTTTCTCCCAGGAGCAGACTCTAACCACGCCTGAGAGTTTTCTTCCTTCTAAGGCAAACGTCTGAATCAGCAGCTCATAGTCATCTGGAAGCCTTTTCCTGTCGTTGTTGCTCACAGTTAGGCATAGAAGCTGACTCTGCCCTTCTAAAAAAACTCCAGTATTGACAGCAAGTGTTTTTTCTGTATAATCTTGTGTCCATGTGAATATTGTAAATGTTGATTTCTGAAGTCCTGGTTAGATACAGCATCAAAAAGGCAGACACTGAAACAGGTGGATTTAATATTGGTCTGTCCCCCCCAGACATCTGAGCTCCTCATGCAGAGTCTGGTCTGATTCCTAATTCAGCACTGCAGTGGTTCTTGAGGTTATGTTCAGCTTCAGTTTATCTTTGATGGGGAGGGTGGAAGGAGGACATTTCTTGATGTCTTAGCTATTTAGTTGTCTCTGTGAATGCACATGTTTTTGCCTCCCCCTGGCTTGCCTCTTTGATTTGATTATCTGGGCTTTTGTTCTTAAAGTGAATGAATAGATGGTACTCTGCTAGAAATTACATTTCCACCAACCCCTCAGGACCAAAAACCCTTGTGCACAATTAAAGTGGAGTCTAACCCTATGCAGGATGACTCTTTCATCGACACTTCCCCAAGCCCTTCTATTTTTTTTTCCTCTCTGTTCCTTCCTTTTAAAAAGTCTACTCCATTCTCTCAGGATTTGAGCCATATTAACTAGTCTGGTGAACTTAATAGTAATTATTTCTTTGACTTTTCTACTAGTAGGGACTGACTTTTTCATTTTCTTAATCCTTATCCTACAACTGTGAACTAGTGCGGAGAACTGTTGGCTTACTGTTATATTAGTAATGAATACATCAAAGAAAAACTTTCAGAGATGGTCCTGTAAATGTTCTAATAACATCAGTCCAGCTGTGCTCTTTAGAGGCCTTAGGTTCTGATTGGCTTGTACAGAGTACTAATTGGAATTGAGGGGTTTTTTCCAAATGTCATGCAAGTGACATCAGGTGTGTTTCTGACTTTGGCAGCTTGGGTGTCTGCTCTTGAAGCTTCATGTGGCACATTGTCCTTGGAATGGCTGCAGTCATGAGGTTGTTCTTCTAGCAATCTCTTGGTTTTGGCCAGAAAAGCCACTTTCTACTTGTCAGACCCATATCACCTAGTCTTACAGAAAAAGACAAAAGGATACATTTGGGGATTAAATTCTGTTGTGAGAACAGCAGGAAAACATGTACCCCAAAGGTATCTTTACTGGGAAAGAGCAGAAAACAATGCTGGCTGCTACAGTGGTGGCAGTGTAATGACAGAGATAGAAAATACTTGGATATTTCGTGGAATGTGATCAGTTTCTAGCGATTATTGGCAGATCTGACCATCAAAATAAAATTTAATTTTATATAAAAAGTTCACTACTCACAGCCCATTGCTTACAACATCAAACTTACGTACATGACTTCATTAGTTAATGCTTTTGGCATTTACTAATGACTGTCTTGTGTCAAGATTAAAGCCATAAGTACTTTTTCAGCTCAGATCCCAAGCTGAGCTTGTTCTGTGGCTGGACATAATTGCATTGCAGATGTTTAATTCATTCCTACGTATTTTCTCTTAATTCACTCCAGAATACTTTAGCCAAATGTATTTGATCAGTGCAAATGTCATTAGGCTTGAAAATGATAATGAAGTGAAGGACTTCGTGATCCTTTTAAGTAAGTAGGATTGGATTGAATATCTCTGCCATTGGAGATACTCTAGAGCCATCTGGACATAGTCCTGGGAAGTCAGATCCTAGGTGGCCCTGCTTGAGCAGCTGGATTGGACCATATGACCTCCGAAAGTCCCTTCCAAGCCTCAGCCATTCCATGATTCTGTAAACCATTTTAAGGTACTTTGTCAATTTTTTCCTTTAAATTCCCCAAATTGTGATCACTTTGATTTATACAAGTCTGTGTGCTGAACTGTAGATCGTGTCTCTGTGGCCTGTTTTCCCGTTAGTATTTTCATGAAGCTGTGACATCTGATGGAGTGTAAAGGTTTCAAGCGGGCGTTTTCCTGACACTGTTCACTTCTTCCCTCCTCCTTCCTCTCCCCCCTGTAACCCAAAGCCCAACCCCAATCCACCAAGATAGTTATTTCCCTTTTTATTTTGGCAATCTTTGAAAAAAATCAGTCCGAAGAGAGCCCTGGAGATCACCCGACTTTAGTTGCTTCCCAGAGCGGAGCATCTTCAAAGTCAGATCAGATTTCTCAAGGAATTAGTCAGGTAAATTTTGGATTTGCAAGAGTGGAGATCCCATCATCTTTCTGGGGCTGAGCGGCAGTGTTTATGCTCCTGAACATGCTGTTCCTTTGTGCTCAGCAGGAATTTCCCTTGCTGTGACTTGTGACTGTTGCTTCCTGGGTATCCACTGCATGGCTCTGAGAAGACCCTGTCCCTGGTTGCTCAGTATTCCTTTGAAGAGTGGGAAACTGTTGAGGTCCACTCTGTCCCTTCCCTTTCTCTTCTGGCTAAACAAGAACAATTCCCTTAGGCTTTCCCTGCAGGTCATGGGCCTTCAACTGCAGAAACCCTCTTGTCCACTCTGTCCAATTTGTTAGTGTCACTCTTGTATTGGGGGACACAAGCCAGACACAGTACCAAACGTGTTGTTTCAAAAATGCCAGATAAGGGAAATAATCATTTGTCTTCACCTCCTGTTTACACTCCTTACAGTGCATCAAGTTGCTGTTA
>WEKY01035061.1:0-20494 GCA_013390045.1 Picathartes gymnocephalus
TGCTACAGGAATGGGTCATACACACACCTGAAAGAAGAGAAAGGCGCAGAGGAGGCTGCAGATGCCTGGTTGTTTCAGTCTGTCTGCACTGATAACTTTCATTGACTGTAGGTGCTCAGACAGGCACACTTGAGGCAATATTTGCTCATTTATGTTATGTTATATTTATTTGGCAATAAATGATAAGAATATGACCATTATCAATGAATAATACTTCTATAAAATGGCTCTCTACTAAAGCAATGACTCTGGAAGCAGGTATTGTATTGTGTATAGTAATTAGAAAATATCTATTATAAAATACCTACAAATAACCTTTCTAAAAAGAACACTGCAGGCCCAGGTGTCCTCTATAGATGTTAAAGGAACTCCCTCATCATTGTCACCCCACAGAAATAAGTGCAGTGAGAGAATTAATGTTGGATATGTGCCTGTGTCTCGGACTTCCCATATAGCAGCCATGTCTTCTCCACGCTTTAGTTGTATTAAAATGTTTATGGCGTTTGCATGAGCCACATGGAAACCTCTCAGTGCCATTTTCAGTCCCACAAAAGGACAATTTGGGAGTTATCCAACATCAGCCATTTGAGGCTACCATTCCCCAGTGGCCAAGGCTGCAGAAACTCGGAGCACAGCTGCATTAACCTGTCCTACTCCCATTAGCCCTGTGGCTGCCCTCCGTGCCCACCTCTCACACATGTGCTTTGCACAAATATTTTACTACACAGATGGAGACTTTACAGAGAAAGCACCTGGAGCAAACAGGCAGAACCAATGGGAACAAGGCTTAAAGGAAGCAGGTTCACAAGAAATTACATCCAAAAACTAAATACCAGAGATTGAAGATGCACTGGGACAGGAAAATGAAGTTGAAAGCAGAACCACAAACCTTTAAGCAATCAGAACAGCAATAATGCAAGGGAGAGAAGCACAAAGGTAGTGTCAGATTCAAGATGAGGTCAGAAAAAATCAGCTTTAAGATAGTAAGAAGATAGGAGACAGCAGAGGGAAAAAACAGGAGGAAACTATAAATTAAAACCCGTCCGTTGCAGAAGATCTGACTAGCTCTTGGTGTGCTGCAGATCTCAGTTCCCAAGATGAGGTGCCAAGGGAAGGCACATGCAATGGAAGTGCCTTTGGCAGGGGATGCCAGGAGGCTGACAGCAGAGCCCAGCAGAGAAATTAACTCCTGGCAACGGGGCTAAGGACAGGAACATTTCCGTGTGAATAAAGGACAGGATGGAGGTCACGCTGAGCATAGAGGCCCAAGGCAGAAAATGTGGATTTTGCAAGGCATTAATAAGTCTTTTGTTTCCTTTCCAAACTGTTACACTGGCAGCAATCACACACCCAGTTGCATCTATGCTAAAAATCTAAAGGAATTGGACTGTAGCATACAGTTATTTTAAAGGGATTTGGTCAAATCTGCTCAGGTTTTTGTATGCTACTAACAAGGAAGGGATCTTAAATTCTGTCCTGTTTCTCTGAGAAGGTAAATATCAAGTTTGTTTGTTTGTTCTCATATTGTAACTGATGTTTCCTCATGTTTTCCCATGGTTTACTCATTCACATCACAGACAGCTTGAGTTACAGGATTCAGTTTCCTCCCTATCAAAATGCAACCCTTGTAGGGTGGAAATTGCAAGGAGAGACCTTGCACAGCAATGCTGATCAAAATTTTGCAAAACAAGGTGTAAAATTTACCTGGGTAGGCCTCCTCCAAGGTGGTGTTGCACAAAAGAGGTGAGTCTAAGCCATCAGGTAACTGGGTTTGGTTTTCACCTGAGCAGCACACACAAATTCACTACCAGAGCTCTCGCTAGGGGCTGGCATGGCTGTAATTTGGGCTAACAGACACTACCCAATACTGCCTCCCTCCCACTCTTACACTGCCAGTGTTTCCTTCCCCTGGTACCAAATAAAACCCAAATGCCACAAACAGATGAAAGCACAGCAGATATTCCCAGGATTGCCCAAGGAGAGAGCAGTCCTGGGCAGGCTGTGCTGAGAATCAGTGCATCCCAGGTACTGCCCATGGCAAAAGCTGACACATTTTGCCTCAGGGTAAGCTAGATACGATAGATAGATAGATAGATAGATAGATAGATAGATAGATAGATGGCAATCACCAAGGATCTTAGTTAAGTTATCCACTTTTGGATGTCAAATCCCAGGGTGAATTTGTGTCACCAGAGTGAATTTTAGTGAAGTACTGCCTGGGTTTGGAAATATGCCTTCCCCTTTCATTCCCAGTGCACCTGTAACCCAATATTGTGTGAATTTAAGTGTGTTTTTTATCCAGAGGAGGTGAGACTACATCTTATGCCCACTAAACATTACTCACAACCTCCCAGGAAATTTGGTTGCATGAGGAATCATCCAATATCTTAGAATAGCCTCTGGGTCAGGGTCACTTCTTTATTCTCAGCTGTTCTAAATATTATTTCCATGAGACACATCATTCCTTTTATGCACCTAATCCCTGCAAGGGTTTGCTTGACTGCTTTTGCTGATCTTACATGAAACAAACTGTATTTTGAAAGTTCTGGTTCTGGGTCCTGTTTTTATCAGGAATGCTCAGGAAATGTAGCAGAAACGTGTTTTTTATCAAATATAATTTATATATCTAATGTTTATATGTAATTTATATATTTATTTATGTTCCCATTCCAGGTTATGTAAAGGTAGCCTATCAATCAGAGTCCAGACGGGTAATCTTTGTTTTAACTGGTGGTTTTGATGACATGTCATGTCTTCAAGCCCATTTCATTATAGGATTTTTAGGTAGGTCACATTTAAACTCCCAAGGATGGATGGCCTAGAAAGCCTCCAGAGAACTGTTCTGACAGCAAATTCTCCTGTTAGGGTTTGCATCTTCTTGCAAATCTGCATTTGACCAGTGTCACTATCTATTTACATTCATTTTTGCACACTGAAGATTTCCTTATTGCTACATTCTTAATTTTTTCTGTAGGTTACTTATGACTAATCAAATATTCCTTAAATTCTTAGAGCTAAAGAGATGGGGCTGCCCTGAAAGGTAAGGTAAGGTCTTCCAAGGTGTTCAGTGTTTTCATGGCTCTTCCCTCCCACATTTTCAACATGCATTTGGATCTGCTGCCAGGAGAACGTGACACCAAAGCCCCTGTAGGGCTTGTAAGGGGATACTCCCCTATCCTCTACAGCATTCCTACCTGGAATTAGGACATTACATCATGCCCTTTCCACTTCCCACATTCATGTTTTTAATACTGCTGTCTCAGCTAGAATCCCCTGCTGACAAATTGTAAAACATGAATGGAGAAGAAGAGCAAGCATCCACTTATTAGCACCCAGAAGTCATTAATGAGGATACAGATCAAATCAAATTTAATGGAAGGGAAAAGTAAATTAAAGCTGACACCAACAGATGTTTATAAGCAATGGACAGAAAAGAGACTGTGAAGATTTACTGTGTCTCACACAACATCAACAAGCGATGCACCACTGAAATTAAATGGCAGCAACCAGAGGAAGGGATGATAGGGAATATTTTTTTCCCAGAACATATAATTAATTTGTGATGCATCTGCTGTGAATTACTACAAGGTCAAATTAGCAGGACTCAAAAACATTCAGCTGTTTCTATCAATAGGAATATACAGATACTTTTAACCATGAATAAAATGTAAGAGGGAATTCCTATGATTGCTGAAATGCAACTTCTATCACAAAATACATTTTATCCTCTGAAAGCAGATAGTCAAGCACCACAAAATTATCATTTACAGGGGATTTTCTTGAAGAAAAAGTGGATTGGAGGGTGTTCTGGGTCTGTCTTTTAAACAAGGAATAAAATAACCTGAAAACAGATAGGGAAAGAAAGGTAAATGGTCGTACTCAAAACAACAAAAGTCAAAGGCAATCCCCAGAGGCAATACAAAAAGGTCAAAGGTCATTCAGAAAGGTCAAAGATTATACCAGAAAGTCAGAAATATATCAGAAAGGTCAAAGGTTACTGAAAAGGTTGAGGGTCACTGAAATCTCAAAGGTCACTAGAGATGCAAAAAGTCACTAACACATCAAAGATTACATAAAGGTAAAATGTCAAGGACAGGTCAAAGGTTACACAAGACTCTCTCACAATATCAAAGGTCATCAAAAATTCAAGGATTAGCCTGAAATGTAAAGTGATCCAAAAGATCAGAGGTCACAGAAAGATCAAAGGTCACACAGAGACGGAAACTTATTTGCTGAAAGGTCAAAGGTCATCCCAAAATTACAAAAGTGGAAAACCAACCAAATGTAAAAGGTCATCCCTAAAAGATCAAAGGTCATCTCAAAAGGCCAAAGGTCATCCTGAAATGTCAAAATTCACTCAAGGGTCAAATACTCCCCCTGAAGGTCAAAGACCACTGAGAGGTCAAAAGTAATCCCAAAATTCAAACCTCACTGAAATGTCAAAGGTCTGTTGCTCTCTGCCTTCTTAGGGACCCATCTAGGGAGTGAAATGGGCAGAGAATGGAGTGACTTTGGTGCCCACTGACCTCTGGACCAGCACTCTGTGTGAGGGCAAACAGTGATGCAAGGGGGGAGTGTACACACTGAGGTGTAATTATACAATTAGTTGCAATTAACTACAAAAGATAAACATAAATCCTGTTCAAATATTACTAAAATTAATATATAGAATGATACAGAGAGGGGACAGCAGGACAATTTCAGTATTAGTAACCAGCTTCTGGACTGACTATAAACCCTGTCTTTGTTGCACATGGATCCAGGTTTGATACCTAAGAATTTACCCATGCTTCTGGAAGTGCTGCTTTATTAATGAGGAAGGAAATATTTTGCTTCAAAGGCCCTTTGAAAGCCAGGAACTTAAATACAATTGTTCTGGAAATACGCCTCAGATTTTCTTTCATAAGGTGACCAGCTTTGTGAACAGTGAGAAAGCACAAATCCATTGCTGGCAATTACTCCAAACAGCTGTATCAACTAATTTATATAGGGGGAGGTTTGTAAATTATGTTCTACTATTAACCTGGTTCAATTATTCAGAGTTGACATGTCAAGCTTTCAACCAGCTACAAAGACAGCAAGGCCAGATGCTTTTACTGAGAAGAAATGATAAAGGAAGGGAAAGTGTGCTGTTGTGTCACTCCATGTTGTACCAGACCAAAAGGAGCATTCTTAAAGGAAAAATTCAAAAGGACTAAAAAAACAGAGTTCTGTGTTCTTCTGAAGGTCTGGTTTTATACACAGGGACTTCAGTGGCATAACTCAATTGTCCTGTCCTTCCAAAATTAGTTCTCACCTCTTGTACAGTGTTTTAAGTCCTCAGTCTTTAACCCTTGGCCAGATGCTGCTGTGGGGTTTGCAAAAGCCCTGCATTGTGGGGGAAGTTTCAGGTTGCTCCTGCCCAGGGAGCAGCCCTCAGCTTGAAGACGCTGGGCAAGCCAGGGGTGGGGACACTTCTGTCCCTCCTGGGCTGGTGTCCCAAGGCCATCCCTTACCTTGCTTGGCAGTGTGGATGGAAAGGCTTTCAGATTTGCTCCTGGGAAAACTCCTTCAGAAAACAAGGCTTGGAGGAGATGCTGACCGCAGTTTTCAAGGAGCACCAAGGGCACAGGCATGCCTGCTCTGTTGGGTCTGAGGAAATTTGGGAACCAAGTATATTTAGATCTCTTTTAATATTCCAGATGGAAACCAGATTCTCCCATGATCTGACTTATCACCTTATTACGTGATCTGTGTGTCTTTTCACATAACTCACAACTTTTAAAAAGTCCACCAGCCCATGGAGATGGAAGACAGCAAAGAAGAGGTCACAGGGTTACAGGGGTGGGAGTTAATATTACATTTAATAGGACAACTCCTGCAGGAGTTTTTCACACCACTGCTACTGCATGTATCATTTTCTGGCTCTGGGCTCAAGGCAGACTTCATTTACCCTGGTGAATGGAACCTCAATTCCTCTCAACCTCCCTGAAGTTGTTCCAGGTTTATTCTGAGACAAGGGAAGAACCTGATACTGGCTTTTGGAAAACAAATGAATTTTCTACACCCTGGGAATTTTCAAACACAATATATCCATCAGTTTTCCTTTCTGACTAACATTTGGCAAGATGTACCTGTCAAAATTTTTTAATTCAAACCAAATTGTTTGTTATTTCTTCCAAGCCACACATTAACTGTCAGCACAAAAGTTTCCACACTGCCTCTGTGGGCTCACACACAGAGCTACCCTCTGACCTACACTGAGGAACAGCCCCGGCTCTTGGAGAAGCTCAAATCCACTGAGGCAAGAATGTGAAAACACAGCTGGGCCCAGCAGCTTCTGCTGCTGCAGTAAATCCCTTTGCCTCTCCACACATCTCTCAACCCTGAAAGTCTTTAGAGGTGAAATCATGGGTTTTCCTTCTCATTGCAGTTCTGTTTTGGCACTAAACATCCTTCTGAGGCAAGGACAGTTTGGTATATTTTCCTTGTCTGCCCATCAAGCTCTTAAAAAATTAAGTTATTAATCATCTGCACATTCTCCTCTGCTACACTGAGGCTTTCTGGCCAGAAACTCCCATAGGTGGTTATTTCAAATATGACTCTGTTTGTATTGAAGACTTTTGAATTAAAAAAAAAAAATAAATCTGAAGTATGGACAAATGCACCTTGTGATAATTACTGCCTAGCAGTGTATTTTTAAAGCAGTCAGCTGAGCTTCTAGTTTATATTTCAAGAATTTGCTTACTTGGTAGTAAAAACAAAACCCAAAAAAAACCCTGACAAACCCCACATTCATCACGTAGTTTATCTGAGGTCTCCTCTATAGCAAAGCATTGCTTGTGAGAAGGAAGAAAAGTTTGCGGCAAAATTGTTTTGTAACAGATGTATCGACGGAAAAAGTTACTAACGAGGAGTGTTCTCTCCTCCCGAGTCTCGCCGTAGCTATTAGTGCTGCTCTGTAGGGTGTAGCTTTCCTCTTGGGCTTCTGTGTTTGCTTTACATGTTGCTTTCCTCTTCCTTTTGGTCAGGAGACTTTTTACGACCTGGCAAAATAACACTGAGCAGCAGCACCGAATCTGTGGGACAAAAATGAGCATTTGCCTTAAATATCCCCGAGACAAATGGAGGTGAGTAGAAACAAGTCTGGGCTGGGGAATTGCTGTCGGTTTGCTGTTCAGAAGTTATTAGCAACTAGTACGTTGGATTTGTTTGGGTTTTTTTCCCCTATTTGGCTGCAATGTTGAGAATTTAACTAAAGTCTGGCATGGAAATATAGCAGAGCTGTAATTGCATCCAGGCCTTGGGTAGGGATTACGGAGTTGGTTGGGACAGAAATCCTGTGAGCAGGGTTTCCTGGGCCTTCATGGCAGACTCAAACACATTTTCCCACCTCCCTTTCCCTGGTCTCACAGTGTGTTTCTCTGTTTCTGATTCCCTGTGCACATCACACCTGATGAGAGCATTTACCCTGCTCCCATCACCTCCCTGTACCCCATATATAATGCAGAGGTTGTATTTGCTCAGCTGTACTGAATCCTGCTGTAAAAGCAGGGTGCAAAGGGCAGGTTCTGGATACAGAGTGAATCTCTGTAACTAATAAAATACAGCACCTGCCCTGCTGGAAGTGTCAGTGTGAAACCAGACTTGACAGGGTAAGTGATCCCAGTTCATAATCCTATAATGCTGGTACAATTTGGTGGTATTGGCATAAAAGTGGTACTGAGGGCTAAGCTGGACTTTGAGATAAATTAAAAATGGTGTTTTTAAAAGAAAATTACTCTGTACAGGATTTGATGACTTGCAGATCTTTTACTCATAGGGTGTCATACCTGGCAGTTGGGTGGATGAAAATGATCTTGTGTTGTACAAACAAGACTCTACATGAGTTGAAAATACGCAATTAAAGACTAAATATTCTTTATATCCCTTCTTTCTGTTTTCTAAGTTATCTTTTAAGAATCTTGAAATTTACTGAGATGGAGCGTATTTTTCTGTACTGTTCAATGACTATTTCTAGTAGCAAACTTTTAGGTTACATTAGTTCTGCATGCACACCTATGGTACGTTGGTCTCCTGCTGCTTTATCATGGGGTTTGGAGCCAGGTTTCCTGACTCAAGTGCCAGAAAAGAAAACATTGTTATTTCCTGAATGCTGGTAATTCAATCTTATGTCTATTTAAAAGTTTTCTAGGAACATACTGATAGCAAACAATTGCTGGTCAGAGACTACAGGGCTGGTTCATATATGAAACAGAATGAACATATTCCTAAAATATTTGATGTAATGTAGAATCAACAAACAATTCTAATAATGCAGAATCAGTAAACTTTTTAGATCAGATTCTTCCCCAGTTCACAGAGACCAGGCACTGCTCCCTCATGTTGTAAAGTACCAGAATGCAGAGTTGTGTTTTGGTGCATGAAGGAAACGTAATTTCTGAGGGGACATAAACTCAGCAAGGGTGTTAGAGAGGGACAACCTCAAATTGGGGATACAAAAATTATCTTTCTGTTGGTCATTACCTCTGGCTTTGCCCTTCTCTCTCATGTAGACCCAACGTTCCTTGGGGCAGGGGCCTTCCCTGGCTGGGTGTTCCTGGAGTGCTCTGGTTTTAATTCATCCCTCTCCATAGCAAAGAGTTCACTGAAGCTGATGGAAGATTTTACATGTCCGTCCCAGAGCTCTCAGTATGACTGACCACTGGTTTCATGGAAACACTGAGTTTGTCTGACTTTTTGTTGGCAAACCCAAGCCCAGACAGTTGAGTCACTCCACACAAAGCAGCAGCTTTGAACATTTGCTTCTCCGAAATACAACTTTCCTCTTTCACCAAGGCTTCCAGGAGACTTCTTACTGCAGAACTTTGCTTTTCATATGCTACACTGAGACAAAAACACAGGCAGTCACACACTTGGTAACAAGGGAAGAAAGTCCTGGGTCAGAACAAACCCAGAAGACAGGCCTGGATCACGTTTAAAACCTTTAACCACAGACACAGAGAAAAGAATTAAAAATAACCTGTATAGTTATTTTCACAACCTGATTTTGTATCAGGGAGTATTTCTACTGGATTTTCAGTTTCTCTTTTTGGACAGCTTGAAATGGTGCCCACAGCCTGTGTAAAACCTGAAGGGGCAAGTTTTGGGCACAAGGAAATAACCTATTGCAGTCATCAAAGGAACATTAAGGTACTCAAGGTGATGTGGGACCGGGCAGCCCTTCTCTCCTGAGCTCACAGCTGGAGCACAGACCTTGGACTTCTGCTGTGAGCAGTTCATGCTCACAAGTCCCTCTGCTACTGAGTCATTCTAGCTGGCTATTATATTAGTTATTTTAGACTATTTTAATAATTATTCTAATAAAAAAAAAAAAGCAGAATGATGCTAATTGTAGAATCCAGAGACCGAGAAAAATAGCATGCAAGGAAGAGTACACAAAATATCCACCTGTAAAATAAAAATGTGCTGGGGAGTCAGTGGAGAGTGAAGAGAAAGAAACACCAGAGCAGCCAACTAGAAAGAAAAGGCCAGCATAAGACTTGATGGTCACAGGAAGATCAAAAGTAAAATGAAACTACTTTGCAACCTCTCAGTTGGAATACATTTCACAAGAGCCATGTAGTCTCAAAGAAAGCTGTCAGAATGGCAAATTGAAGTCAGCAGGCAAATTTGAACAGGAGATGTCTTATAAACAGGGGAAAACTATTCCTATAAGTAATATCTGACACATCAGAAAGTAAAATACTTTTAAAAGAAAAATATTGGGAACGTGCAAAATCTGAATTTGAAAATCCAGTGTTTTACTACCTGCTGCTGGAGATCTGACAGCCATTTAAATTATTTCTCAAGCTCATTTAAGAAAAAAAAAAGAAAAAAAATTGCTTGCTTTCTCATCTCTTCAATTAGAGAAAAATCATCACATCATTTTATGTTGAGAGTTAGTTGATGAATGTCGTGTCATATATCACTGCCTCTGCATCTGACAGGAATCAAAGCAGACACTTTGAAAGGCAAGTGTCTTTGAACTGCTAATTATGCTTAACAAAGACAGTGTTTCACAGGTTGCTTCTTCATGAAATTTCTGCTTTTACCTGGAAGGGTTTTCTCCCATCTTATTTGTGGACAGCATGAAATTATGTTGAAACTAACAGTAATCTATTTATTTCTGATTATACTGTGATGTTTAAAAAGGTTGGGGAAATATTCTGTTTCTTGCATAACCAAAAGCTTCTGGAGATTTGTTGAGAAATACTGGCAAAGGTATCTGACAGATATGCTCTCTTTTGGATCTATGATATTAAAGGCACCTGTGAATGTTCTGAGTGTGAGAAGAGTATTTTAGCTCAATTTCTCTACCCCAAAGAATTTCTTCTTCCTCAACATTCTCTTTGGGGCTTTATTCTCAGAGCAG
This sequence comes from Picathartes gymnocephalus, assembly GCA_013390045.1. Classification (NCBI taxonomy): domain Eukaryota; kingdom Metazoa; phylum Chordata; class Aves; order Passeriformes; family Picathartidae; genus Picathartes; species Picathartes gymnocephalus. The sequence continues at coordinate 10,394 of WEKY01035061.1, forward strand.
TGTAAAATACCCAAACAAGAGCTGCACTCAACCAAATCTCCTCAAACAGGAGTAAGTACCAAACAGGAGGATAATTTGTAGGAAGAAAAAATAACAAGTGTTGGGCCAGCAATTTGGCATTGTCTCTTATCCCACCATGTTTAAGTACTTTACATAAGCTTCAAAAAAGAAAAATAAACACGTAAACAAAATAAAACCAGCAAAACCCAAACAAAACCACCCCAAAAACAAAAACAACAAAAAAACCCACCCAAACAACAACAACAACAAAAAATACCACACCCGGGTTGCAGTGCAACCCCTCAGAGCCTCAAATTTTTTGACTTACATCCTTCTCTAATCTTAAAGCTTCTGAAGCGGTGTCAAAATTGAAACAAGTCCTCTGTTAGGAAGCAAGGGGTGTATTTGCATCTGCTCTGCTTTGATCTACCAGAAAAGAGATTTTTTTTATATGGTCTATATCAAGCCATATCTCTCAAATTAGGAATCTTCAGTCCAGGAAAATACTTCATAGCCTCATATGAGGCTATAAAGAAAGTCCCACTAACATAGAGAGCTGTTAGCAAGTCAGGAATTGATGGTAAAACTTGCAGTACCTGATATGAATACATAAATTTTATACTGTTGCTGTCCATCACTGGAATCATGGAATTTCCTCCTGTTACCCAAAGCAGAATTATTTTTTAAAATGATAATATTCTCAGATTTATATTCCATGAAGTGAAGAAGGGAATGCCAGATTTGTGCTAGCTCCTCAAACTGTAAGAGACAATGTAAGCTCAAGAGTGTTGATTCTCATTTTCCTTAAAACTACTTTTAAAAAGCTTTACATATACAGGCTGAATAAAAATGACAGCCAGGCCTGTTTTGCCAGTTTGTCCCAATTATTCCTGGGAAGTATGCAGTTTCGGAAAAATGCTTAAAACCTATAAATAGTACAGTTCAGTCAATTGCTCTTCATCAATAAGTGAGAGAACATTCAGAGGCACTGTCACGCAGCAGAGTCTGGGATTAGCTCTCAATTGCCTCTTCTGTGAAATCTTCCTGCTGTTTCCTCGCATCCATTCACAAACATTCTTCCTTCCCACCCACTTACAGTCCCTACAAGGGTGTTTAGAAGCTCAGCTAATTTGACTGGGATTAAGATGTGGACATCTTAAGCAATTTCTAAAATCCATAATGTGCTGGTAGTATCCTTAAATGCTTCTGTTACCCTGGTACTGACTCATATGAGCTCTGTGATGGTGCCAGTTTGATGGCACTGGTGGGATGCTGGGTAGCAGAAAGCAATTTTGGTGCTGTTCCCAGTAGGTTCTGGGGAGAAGTCACTGGATTTGGAGTGTGGAAGAGGCTCCCCATGGAACATGCAGCAACCTTCTCCCAGTGACTGCGCATGAGGGGTCCCTTTTGTGGGGCACTTTTATGCACTCCATAAAAATGTGCTCAAGGATGAAAAGCAAAAGGAAAAGAAGAGGATGAACCAAACAGAGAGTTAGTCCAATTTTACCTTATGCTTTGGGAAGGCAAATAAAGAGGAGAGTAACCTCAATGAGATCACTAACAGGAGAGCTGAGAGCTCACTTGAGAGCTGCTCAGTAGGTGCCTAATCCCATGTATTACCATTAAGGTTTGAAGGCAACTGCATAAGTACATTAGACTGAAAACCCCATCTAGCCAAAATTCACCTATGCACGTTACCAACAACAACCTCACAGGCAAATGTTAGCCTGTATCTCCCATTTTCCAGTCCTGAGATTTGCACGTCCCAAAAGGATCAGTGTGATTCCTGGAAGAATTAGGAAACCACACAGTGGATGTGTTGTCCATCAGATGAACATCCCAGAGAGAAGCTGCTGGCTGAAAAGCTGTATTTTTCATTAAGCACATCTTTTACTTTATACCTAGTGGAGTGGTGGGTGATTGGGGAATTTTGGAAATGATTTTGGAAAACAGGCAAAACAGAAAGAAGTGGTGCAGGTAGAGCTGAACCTGCCATGGGGCAGTAGATGGACCAAGTGACCTTAAAGGGGCCTCCCAGTCTTTCTTTCCTATAATTTCTCTACTTTAATGCTTCTGTCTCACTAACTGGACAGCTGGCCCTGTATTAGACAACAAATAAGACAAATGATGGAGGATGGCTTAGATGAGGCTAGTTTGGACTGTTTTGCTTGCATTTCATGAGCTCTGGAGGAGAGCTAACAGGCTCCATGCATGGCCAGTTGCTGTCTGTGTTTTCAGACAACTGAAAAGCTGAAATCTCTCCCAGAAAAAGAAAGGTCGTACGTGCAAACACTATTCATTTCACAGCTTTTTTAGAAATTACCCAGTTGCCTACACTAGCCTGTGGTACTGCTTGTGTAACATTTATTCCTCCATTGCATTAGTGTTCCTATCACAATATTGATTTTTAAGTGAGGGAGTAGTCTTCATCTATCTGTTTGGAGGCAGAAGTTCTAAAAACTACTATAAAAAAATGTCAGTTCCTGACCTTATCATCCGCTGAGCCCTGAGAACTTTGGTCTCTTGTGAGAGGCTGCTATCAGAGTGCTCAAACATGAGCCAGGTTAATGCAGTTAACCCTGAATTCCTGCCTGTGTCCTGGCTTTGCCTGCCTGTAGGATAATGAGCTCACTGGTTTCAGGTGTTGAGGCTGCTTGGAAGTGATGCAGCACTGGTCTGTGTGTTACTGGTAGCACTGGGAAAAGGAGCAAAGGGACAGGAAACACCATCCATTCCACTCTCACCCACGCTGGGTGGAATCAGTTGCAGCAGCAGGTCCTGCTGTCTCCAGTGATAGTTTCCCTGAACCCTGCTGCAGTGCATTTACTGTGTTCAGGAATTTTGTTAAGAGATTGAAAGCCCTGGATTTAGAGCTATCACAAAGCAAATAGTCTTGAAAATAAGTGTATTTGAGGAAGAAGAGCCAAGTCCTGGTGAGGAAACTTTCATCTCCCCACATCAGTCCAGGTTACAGTCTAAATTGTACACAGGGGAAACTTAAGATTTATCTGAGTCAGAATACACCTGCATTTTCGTTCTTTCACTGCTGAGAAATATGTAGAGTTTTTCCCATTATTTCAGAAGGGTTGGTTTGTTGGTAGTTTTTTAACATCATCCCCCGATGTCTTATTAATTTGGTTTTTTTTGAAAGGCTCTTATTTTTGGAGCTTAGGAGCCATAATGAATAAAAACCTGTGAATGCAATTCAGTTCAGATCCACGTGTTGAGTCACGGGTTCCTCTTCAGTATGTGCAGGAGTCAAATCATGTCCTTGTAAGGGATTTGGCAGTAGCTTTGGAAATATCTGTCCTCTCTCCCAGTTTGCAGTCATGAGCTGTACTTCCAGCTCACTTTTTATATAAAAGCAGATAAACATTTTATCTTCAGGCATCAGGTATTTTCTTGGTAACCATCCCTGTATCTGTGTGCAGCTGCACAGGGTGGGAAAGGAGGCTCTGAAATTTGTTACATGGTCTGAGTGTGTCTTACACTGTTCATATTCACGCTACCATTAGGAGATCCTTCTCTCTCTCATCTTTTACTCAACCCAAACAAAGCCAAACAAGTGCTTCCCACATCTCTCTGTCATCCATCACGTACTTACTCTTTTATCATACCTGTGCAGCATTTTCAAAATCAATGCTTACATTTTGTCAGTTATTATTAAACAGTTTTTCAGTGCTCTAAATCCCTTGATTTGGAGAGTGCCCAAGCTAATGAGGTGAACAGAACCAAACCATTTCAGGCATTGCTGGCTCAGTGAGACCCTCAGCTCTATCCCTGACCTCCTCCTCACTTTGAAGAGCTCACTTTGCCTCTTGGATTATATTTCTGCCTTTTGCCTCCTTTTAACAATTTGAAGAATATGTTTTTGCCATGCAACTGCTTGGGCACTACTGCCCCACAGAACCGGCCAGGGACTTCCTCATGCTGTCCTGGGAGTAAATGTCACCTTCACAGCCTATCAGCACACCAGACAGACACACATCTGTGTTTCCCCTCCATGTTAATATGGTGAACATTATTACACGTTTTGTTAAGCCATGAGTACAACAGCAATCTTAGGCAGTACAACCCAGTCTTGACATTGATCCTAATCTAAAGGCAAAGCTGTTCTCAGGCAGGACAAGCTTTCAGGTTTTGGTAAGGAAAAGGTGTTGAAAACCCACTTGAAACGATTTATAATTGACTTTTGTGGCTTCAGATAGGTCAGATAAACATCGGAGTGAATTTGTTGAGGAAAACAAGCTGTCATTCTGAACAGCTGGAGGTTTAGCCATCCCCAGAGCAAAGTCCATCAAACCCAGAGATGTGGCAAAGTGCCAGACAGCTGCATGTGTGTCACTTTGATGGTCACACAGGAATGCCCTCTGGGCAGGAGGGGATTAATGAATACTCTCTGAAACCCCAAGTGCCTCGTTTTTGATATTCCTATGGCAGTATATTTCTTCTTCCATTTTCACTTTGTTCTCAAAGATTCAGTCTTCATTTAAACCCTCTAAGGAAACTCCTTGCAAGATAGATGTACATTACCCTTTCAAGAGAAACAGAATCTCTATCAGAAAAATAAATACTGAAATCTGGTTAGTAATGCCCTTCATGTAGACATCTCTCTCTCATCTTCTTTAAATATTAGTTTAGAAACCAGTTTTTCTTTATAGAAATTTAATTGCCATAATCCAGATGGTGTGGACTATTTCTATAGTGATGCTCTTATGTTAATTTGCAAGAATGGGAGAAAATTTGCCATGCTGACAAATTACTTTTGTCCTTGGATGAAAGAGACAGCAAAGACAGCACCTCTGGCTAAGTGGAGACATGAGATAGATATCCACAATACTCTATATGTGAAGTTTAGTGTTGGAGATGTTAATAACATCCAGTTTAATTCCTACAAAATTAAAACTAAAGATTTATACTCACCTGCAATCAGAAACCTACTTGGAAATAGCTTGACTTGGTGTTTTGAAAGATGTCAATGATTACCTTTTCATAATACACCTTAGAGATGTGTATCCAAATAATGGTGTCTGGGTATTTATACAAATGGTTCTTCTCAGAGTTGCCCATCAGAGCTAACTGTCATGTACACATGAAGCCCTTAAAAGCAGAAAAATCTTCCACTTAATCTGAATCTGTCCATGAAAATGGATAGAATGAGCCCTAAATCCTAGTCCAGCAGTCTAATGTAAGACTTAAGAGCCACCATGTGAGGTACAAGATTTGGTGGATATTGTTCTTAACTACAATTAAACTCAATATGCAAACCCATGGGCTGATGATAACCAGCCTAGACTCTATTTCTGCATCACCTTTTTCCTTTTCTAAAGCAGAAGCTGGTGGCTAAAACTGGGGGTGTAAAAGGATTTAGTTTCATTCATCAGGCTTGATACAGGTACAGGGCACAGTCAGCATGTTTCACAATCCTTACTTGTGGTTTATCCCTATCCAGTCCAGCCCTAACTGGTGACGTGAGGATGGCAAAGACTGTCCCTTCTCACACAGCTTGCAAGTACGTTCCAGACCAACCAGGAACACACTGCCTTACACTGAAGCTAGAGGTGCTTGGGTAGAGCTGTATCAATCCTCCTTGGCTGCCAGAAGGAAGGTAAAATTAGGAAAAAGACTCCCATAGAACAGCATAGAGTTTAAGAATTGAGTTTGCCTGCAGACCATGGTAAGAAAAGAGTGCCATTCAGCCAGTCTGTGCTATGGCTGCTCAGCAGGGACACTGGGTGCAGGACCAGGACTGGATCACTCTGCTCTGCCAAGGCTTGACGTGCACCTTGGCTTGTCAGGACCAAACAAGTTCTCCTCTGCCTGTGAACCCCAAAGCCCAGTGAGCAGATCTAGGCCAAAGTGAGAAAGTGGCACCTGACAACATATTTGCAAGGACTGTTGTGAGTTCTGCACAAACATCATTTGTGGGGAGCAAAAAGAGATCAACATCTAACCACTGCCTGTCAGTAGAGTCACCTTCAGACCAGTCAGGCACAGTCCTGCTTAATCTGCCTGCATTTCCAGAGCACTGATCACTATGTATCTTTGCATCATGGCCATCCATCACACCACCAGATTCTCATCTAAATACTGCCAGGAGCACTGTGAGCAGTAACACTCCCTCCTTCTCCCTCTGCATCTTATTATTGAAGTTGCTGCTGGCAAAGGGAAGGAAAGTGGCTGTGTCCACAGTGACATTAGCAGAACTGTCAGCTTAATCAATGCTGATCCTTTCCCCTCATCTCTGCTTCTCTGCCCCATTCTCCTTTATGAGGCAGCCGAAAATCCATATAAATTCACTGCTATAAATTCAGCCACCCAAAAATCTTGCTTGTCTTACATGAAACCTTTGGTACCCTGACTGTGTCCAATTCCATATGCCATGTCCCCTTCAGCCACCCAAGGTCCCCCAAGCAGAGCTATTGCCAGGGCTCCCAGGGCCATGCTTCTCCTGGACAGCAGGAGCATCCCTGGGAGCAGTCAGAGCAAGGAACCTGTCTGCTCTCTGCAGGTTCCTCATCACAGGGGAAACTGGATTCCAACAGCACTAAAGGCAGAGCAGGGCACAAGAGAGGCTGGGTGCTTTGACAGAGACCATACTGCAACCAAATAAACTTGTAGAAAGGCTTCCCAAACCCTTGGGAGCTAGAATGTCTGTAAATAGTCCCTAATCAGTTCCATTTCAACAAAATGTGCTTTTCCAGTTTGAAAAGGGGCAGGTAAACCTCCACTAGCAGTGCAGCCCTATTCATCTCACTCATCCCACTGGGCCATTATGGAGAACAGTGCGGTCTGTAAAGGGGAACAGAGCTGCAGACAATACTTCATAATGTGGATTCACCGTGAGGGGACCCTCCTGGACTCCAGGTACCCCATTAAGTCAGGCAGAACTGGCAGACACGTGTGAGGAAAGAGCAGCTGTGTTTGGTAACACAGTTGTAAAGCATGAGTTACTGAGGCAGCTTGTTTGGTAGTTTTGTTTGTGTAGGGTTTAAATTTTTTTTCAAAGACAGTTTTCAGAAATGGGAATTTTCTTTTTCCCTCCTCAGCTCAACAGGGTGACACACAATTCATGGTGCGCTTTATTTGATATCATGTGTCAGTCAGCTGGAACTGGATTTCACATAAAAACCAATAATAATGTACTTGGAGAGGGAGCATCATATCCAAGATAGACATTCTTGGAAAACTAGCATTTCAAAAATTTCAGCATCCATAATCTTTCCTCTCTGTCTTATGTCTTGCACATTTAGGCTGTGGGTGTTTGCACACCCTTGTCTCTGTCTCCCACTTGTGAGTTCATTGCAGTTCTCAGTGTCCCTCTCCCCTGTTGCCAGTGATCCCCAGTGCAGTGACCTGCCCCACTGTCTTCCAACCACGGAGCAAGCACAGGCCAGGGGCTTTGCCTGCTGGCCTCTTCTCCATCCAGCCCATCTGAACCACAACTAAAGCACAGCTTGTGCCAGGGACAGGAGGGGTCATGCTCAGGGGCTCAGCACACTCGAACGTTCTCTTTCCTGAAATTTTTCCCATCACAGAGTAGATGTGGCCTGACACTATAGATGTGTTCCTGACACTGTTAATAGTCATTCCCTATTAACTTTCTCTCTTCCACTGTGTCTCCATTGCCTCTCTGACATTATCTTCTTTGCAAAGCAGTCAAGGTAGATTTAAGTACCGTGTTATTGCACCAGGTTTCCCTAAGATTTTGGGGGTCAGAGAAGGAAAGGTTTGTTTCTTTTCTCCCACAACAGAATAACCCCCTCCAAGCAGCACTGCAGTACGAGCAGGTTACTACATTTCAGGAGGAGTAATTCCACCAGCCCAGCTGTGGAGAGCTGGTTGTTTAACATCTCTAGATTGCACAGAGATATGAACTAATCAACTCCTGTCTCAATTTTCAAATCTCATTGAAAAACCATGCCTTGTCTTCCTCGGCAGTACTGCTTCATTTTCCTCCTCCATTGAGCGAATATTTAATTCACCGGCTGTAGCTGGCACTGACTGGAGCACAGTTCACAGGATTGCCCTGGGGCCACAGCCCAGGGCTGAACAGTCCTACAAGCTTGGACAAAGCACTGTGCCCCTGTTTCCTCATCTTTGACATAAGAGTAATGTTTCTGCTGCCAAGGGAGGCTGGAATAATTATGCTCTGGGAATATTCAATGCTTAACACTTCTACCAGTCTATTTATCATGTTTATAGAGTAATGACTTTCAGGAATAAGAGATTAGAGGATAGCCCCATAGTTACAGGGTTGGGCTGGAGTACAGGAGAGCTGCCTCCTGGCTCTTAGGAAACAGGAGAGACCCTAGGCAAGGTTCAGGCTTCAAACCTCCACGTTTCGTATGGGAAATACAACTCTTCACTCTATGGAGGATAAATAATTCCTATTTGTGAGTTTGCAAAGAGAACAGTTACTGTCAGTTTTTAAGTGAATTGTCACTTGTACAGTTCCAGTATGGATTCAGTTTATAAATAAAGGACAAGAAGGAATAATTGCAGTTAGAAGAGGCTTTGCAGCACTTGGTCAATGTCTGTTTCTTGTATTTAATGAAACTTTGCACACCAGAATTGATACAACGAGGGAAATGTCTCTCACAGCCAATGTTGACTTCAATAGTCATTCATGACATTTAGCAAGACAGCTATTACTTGTGTCCCTTCCACTGAAAACCAGGAGCACACCATCAGACCCAAAGCCTACTGAAAAGCCAGACAAGGCTGCTTATAGTCTGCAAAAGCAAGGGACATGCTTTGTGGATTTCCCTGTTAGTGTGGTTTCCAGACAAGCCTCTCTGCCACAGTTCAAAGAGTTAAAGACGTGCCACACCTGATTTCCCATGGAAGTTTTGAAGGAGAAGCCCAGCAGATTTGATTAATGCCAAGTGCTGTGTGCAGGCAGAGCCCGTCCTGCTGCCTCCCCCTGCCCAGCCCACCTGCTGCCCACCAGCTGCTCCAGCTGACAGTGAAACTCCACTGCAAATGCTCTCCCTCCACTTTCTGTGTTTCCTGTGGAAACACTCAGTTCATCTGCTGCTCTTTAAGCAATTAATGGACTCCATGAAGCATCTGGTGAGCAGGGGCTCTGCAGGGCCCTAATTTGCAGCAGCTCACCCTCTGTGACACACGTGTGCTCTGGCCTTATGGCCAGTGCCTGACCAACAGGTGCAAAACCAGTGATGTGGGGTTGCACTGACACATGCCAGCTGGCTACTTGCCCTTATCAATTTTCAATAGTTTGATAAAATACACACTCACATTGATTTATTAGCATCGGTGAACTTACTGCCAGAACTGGCCTCTCTGCAGAGCAGTGCCTGGGCCTGCACAGGAAATTACTTGTTTGCAATTATGCAACTTTCTCTGTGGAGAATATCTTCCTTTAGCCCTCTTCATCTTCCCTCTAGACAAATATTTTAGACTTAGATTACAGAGAGCTTTTTCTTTTTTCCCAAAAGGTTAAGAAAAGCTGCAGTAAAAGCTGCATCCTCAAAGATGCTCATTTGAGACTAGCAGCTAGATGCTGAAAAGAAAAACTCTGGATAACACAAAATGTGCTTTGGAAACCTTATTGGACATGAAGATGGGATTGAGCCATCTTTCTTCTCTCTGAAAGGAAAAACAAGTCCCAGAGCTCAGCTTTTTTTTTAAGTCTTAGAAGTTAATGTGGGAGTGGGAATCAAAATTCCACTAGTTTTATCCCTTTGAAAGTTAGAGAGAAATCCTTCTCTGCGGTATGCTGCTCTCAAAAGCAAGAAAGAGGGCTCTCAATGGTGCTGGCCAAGTAGGAGAGAAAGCAGCAGTTTCAGGCATACCTGCACAATCCTGATCTTTCCAAAACATTCCACCTGCACTGTCTTGTTAATGAGTATTAACAATAAATTTGTTTGCTGACATGCTCTATTCACTGGGCTAGTCCTGCATGGCTCTTTACACCATTTCTTGCTGGAATATCAGTTTTGATTAAGAAACGAGGAATTTGCAGAACTGCGCAATGTTGCTGCTCATCACACAAGAGTGAGGTGAATTTCATCTTCCCCTTCAGTAACCGCAGCTCAGTGCTATGACCACACCACCTCCACCCTGTCCTAGGGCTCT
>WEKY01035062.1:0-30133 GCA_013390045.1 Picathartes gymnocephalus
GGACATGTAATGAGACAGGGATCTGCTGGAGGATGGGTGGAAGAGTAGGAAACCTCAACCAGTCTGTATCAAAAATGTCTCATTTTTGAAATGTGTTATAAACCAAATATTGAACACTGAAGCTGATACCATGTGGTCATTAATAATATTGTTTAAAATTGTAGATTGACTCCAAAAGATCCTGAGACTGCAGTGGAAATAACAAATATAACAGTAATAGTAAAAAAGGCTCCCTGTTCAGTCTGTGTTGTGAATTTTAATTTGGTAGGGCCCACATCAGTTCTATTATGTTTTCCTGCAGTTCTGAGTGCCAGCCAAAAATTTGTGTGTTTCTGTGGTTTTGAAGTAACCAAGATTGTGTTTGTATCTTCCTTGCAATATTCCTTCCTGTTATTGAAATTAGAAACTCTGGTTGTTTTCTTATAACATCAGAGATACAGCAGTATTAGGTTTTCTCATTTGTATTTTTATGTCCTCTTTTACCAGTTTACAAGAGTGGCATTTCCTTTGTGGTGTGGTTTTTTTTTCTCCTACAGTATTGCATCAAATCTCTGATATCATCGGTGAATTTCTGCTTATCTAACAAGTAGGAGAATAGGAATGTGCACTGTGGAAAAGGCAATGAGGGCTGAGATTCAGGAAATACATGTATTACAGTTCATTGAGCAGTAAGTGAAAGTCAGAAGGCTTTTGATTTTACCAGAACCCATTCTCTTTTCTTTAAGAATGTGCCAGTTTTTTCTGCCACCATATAATTGGTCTTACTGGCACATACAGCAGCTACTTGACTCACAAGAAACTTAGCAGATTTGAATCATAATGTTTACCTAATTTGTGGAAACAGTAAAGCTTATCCTTGTTTTTTCATGCTCAGGCAATGAGTACATAGTCACATACCCTCTGTACCATAGAATCTTTGTAGGACTGTTTGTGTTGTTTTGTAGTTTTCAGAGAAAAAATTATGTTTGTCTGTAGAAGGAAGGGAAAGGGAGGAGAAGATGAGAGCCTTACTGATTAATCAAAGAAACTAAGTATGTCAGAGAAAGGAAGAGATTCCCTTTAGCAGGTTCTTGCTTGGGACACTGGGCCTTGTGCTTTTTCCTGGGTACTGGATTAGTCACTCAGCAGCGACCCTTCTGCAGCTTCTAATGTGGGCTGATGGTTTTTGTGAGCAGCATTACAAATTTCAAAAAAAGCACCCCATCCCAACCTCAGCAAGAGCACTGCATGAGAAATGATTGTCTAAGTTACAGTCTAAATGGTTTCTTGACACATTTTGGATAGACTGTGTTCTCCTGCCTCTAGTTTATAAACTTGTCTGATTTATATATTGCTGTAAATCACTGACTTCTGAATACAGTTGTATGAATTTACAGCAGGAGTAATTTATAATTTGCTTGTTGTGAATGTTAACAGAGCTGTTTATCTAGATTTCTATATTAATCAGTTTTATGTTTCTTGGTTTAAATCATTTACATAATGTTTTTTAAGTCAGTCACCATTACTGTGTCAAAAATTCAGGGTTTTTTTCTCTGCCTTAGGATATTTTAACAAAAACTTTAGAATATAAGGGGAGGAAATGAGATACTAGTAAGAGTCTTTTGAGTGGTGTTTGGTTGAAGTTTTCACCATAAGCCAGTCTTATTACAGGAGAAGGATAAACATGTAAAAAGGAAGGGGCTTCAGCAGTAGAAACTGTTCAGATTCACTGAAAATTCTGAGTACTTGTAAAATTGTTGCAAGGTGAAATGTTGACATTGTAAACTAGCATATGTAAACACTGGCTGAAAACGTGGCCAAGCTCAGCAGATGCCAAAACCACATTGCTCAGTAGTTCAGGGTTTGCATAGTGGACACAAGACTGAAATGAGTGCAGGAGCTTTGAAATAGGTATGAAACACAACAATGTTTCTTAATACTCTGTATAACCTCCTATGATTCAGCATATCTGATCCTAATATTTTGCAGCAATTATAGGATAAACAGAGGACTGTTGTTCCAGTCAGATTCTTGTAATTTATCGAAGTCATGAGTCAAGTTTCAAAGAAAGAAAGTTTGACTTTTGTATCTGATTATTTTGTTGTTACGTGCTAAAGCCACCTTCTACCCTCAAAGTAATTTGCAGTATTGAATTAACTTAGGCACTGTATGGCATGCTGTTTAGTTGTGAAAACATGATTAAACTAAGCTGGCAAATTGATGCCCTTTTTGGATTTGTCTGGCTGACATTGGAATAGCTGGTTCACTTTCCTGCTCATTTCTGCAAGGCTGCTGTTGCCTTAGGCTGCCAGTCACACTGTGGTTGCTGTAGCTGCTGGTGATGACTGCACTGTGTGCCCTTCGATCCCAAATGAAAATGAAGGCTGAACCTTGCAAACTACATCCAGTCCTCCAGCTGCCAGCTTGCCTCAGCCTATGGCTGTTGTGGTGGGAATGCAGGGAAGCAGTGACTGTCTGAAAGGTTATTATCACCTGTGTCTTCTGTGGTAGCTCTGTCTGATGGCAGCTGTCAAGTTTGCCGTGTCATGTTTCTTAGGAGCGGTGAAGGTGGGTTATCCCAATGGGACTGATTCTATTGGTGGGTTGGCTGTCACCAGCTTGTGCTGGGGACTGGCAGGTCCCTTTTACAGAGGCATCATATGGCCTGTCTAACTGTCAGGAAAAATCTGCATTCCTCTGTCCTGGCTCGAGCTTTCTACAGAACCTTCAGCATTGCTGTTTCTTTGTACTCTGTACTGAGAATCCCTTACTATTTTCAGTTCTACTCTCTCATCAATGCTTGGTGCCTTTTGGGTGCGTTTGCAACAGAACTTCCTGTATTATGGCTAAAGGCAGATCTGTAGCAATAGGAATGTGGAGAGAATATATCTGTAAGAGAATTTTGATAATTATGAATATTTTAAAAACCAAAATAAGTCAACTGCTGGCTTTTGAAGAGGTCTGTGAATGTAAGTTCTGCAAAACTATATGGATGGCAGTGGCCTCAAGAGTGGAATACAAAATTAGCATCTTTCAGGGAACGAATTATAAAATTTCAGCTGTGTGAAAAAAATCATGCTGATCACACTCAGTTAATTCTGGGGGAATGTTGTCTCATGAAGACTGCAAGGATCAGTCTCCAGTTTTCTAGTATTACATTCTCTTGCCTTTCTAGTCTTGTACACATATTTCTAATAATGTAAAATTTCATCAGAGAATGGAAATGGGATTTTGATAGCAAAATAAAAGGGAGAGTGGGATGTCACCTGTCAGTAATCCTGAACATGGCTGTTTTTTGGATTTGACCCTGATTTCAGCTTTGTTCTTGGCTGGCAGATGCCTGAAGGCCTTTCAGTCTCCTTTAGGAGACCTTGTTTTAAAAACAGTAGTGTTTTTTGCCTAATTATGAATGCAGATTTTGCATGTGTTTGAGATTTACAAGGCCTTGCTTATGTGAAACAGGCTATAAACTCTCCTTGAAAATGTATAGTAGTCTGGAGTAGACAATTACACTTTGAGAAAAGAGCCTCTGTTTCCAGTGAAAACACTGTAAAGTTATTTCAGAAATGCTCTGACCTCAGACATTTCATATAACTTACACAAAATGCTTTCACATTTGTTCAGCAGCTCGCAGCTTGATCTCTGCCATCTCATAAACGAAAGCACAGAAGTCTCCCTGGGAAAAAAAGCAGCGAGTCTGTGCTGTGGCCTACAAAACTAGTGTTATTTTACTCACTCTGTGCTTTGTGTCTGTACCCTTAAACAGAAGAAACCTTGCCCTCCTTTAAACAAATCTGTCTCCTAATCACATCCCACCCCCACAAACCCAACTTTCCCTCAGATTTTTCTTCCTCCCTGCCTCCACTCAGTGTACACACGCTAATAAACTCTGCAGCAAAAACCTTGGGTGAATTTCTCAGCACAAATAGAAAGAAGATGTCAAAGACTGAGGATAGGAATTTTCTGTTTAAAGTTGCAAAAACAATAGAGGACAATTGAAACAGTAGGGGGAAAGCCAGAGCTGTGTGAAAAAACCATGACAGTATTCCATTAATTTTTATTTTGATGAAACCCCACTGGTTCTCTTCACTTGCCTCCAAAAGAGCCATTTTTGTTTGCAATTGTTTGTTTATTTTTTAAGACTCTTGTGGAAAGCAAAATCATTGAAAATACAAGTGAAGAGACTTGTGAGAATGTTCGCACCAAAAGTGCTTTTGTGGGCTTTTGAAAAGCTGCTTTTAACTCCTGGTACAGTAAAATTGTCAGATGTTTATGAAGACTTTTTTATGAAAAATGTATGTGCTGGAAGGGTGACTCGATAGAGATGATGATGTGTGCTACTCAGGGAGAGAAAACACCAAGCAATGAAAAACAAAACAAATTCTGATTATGATGTGCGCAGGTCGTTCTCAGAAAATCCTGCGCAGAAAAAGGAGGAAAAAACCTGAGATATATGATTCAGTCTTATTAAAAAGCATGTTTGGGTATGAATTATGCTTTCAGAGGACTCTTAACAGAGGAAAATATGCAGGGTGGTAGGGGCAGGGGTGTCTTGTGCAGCTGGAAATAGCGGAACACGCTGCCAGCAGTTGTGGCAGGTAGATAGTGCAGTCGCCCACAGATCGTGTGGCTGACCCCCTCATGTGAGCTCTAATTTGTTTCTGTTCCAGTGAGCCAGCTTAGTTAGGCAGCTGATGTGATCTCTCCTGTCTTAGTTTCTACCAACAGCCAGAGCTCTGGCAAGCATGCCTCAGAAAAGTTGTGAGCCAAAACCCATCAGAAGCTGGGCCACTCTTGGGCATTGAGCATTGAAATGAAGGCAGCAACAGCTCCTGCAAGACAACATCTGTTTACAGTCTCAGTCATGTCATGTTACCTATAATTTCATGCCTAAGGCCTGAGAAATGGGATTCTGACTGTAGCAGATAGGGGTCATGCCGTTTGCTCTTTGCAGCTAGTAAGATATTCAGAGTCAGTAATGGCTTGATAATTCAAGGAGGTAGAACACGTGAGCACAGCCCTTCACTTGTGCTCAGCGTTCGCTGTGGAGAAGGCAGCAACAGCCAGCACTGACTGATTTTAGTTCTTCCCATCTTGCAATTACTGTGTTTCTGACGGTATGAGTTTGCAAATTCACAAGCTCAGTGGCATGTATGTGTAAGTTTCACAGCAGACCTGCTCTACTGTAATGTCTCCTCACAATACCTGTATGTGGAGACTGTAGCTAAAAGTAGACAGTGCTGCATGTAGTTTTCAGTATGTATGTATTTTCAGTATGTTTTATGTAAACATGTGAACTGGGAAAGGACAGTAAGGGTTAAAGTCTAAAAAAAAACCAAAAAAATAGGTGGAGAGACCTTAAAGCTGCAGCCAGGTTGTATTTATTCATTAAATTATTTTGTTTAATTTGTTTCTAAAGAGGCCAAGTGCTTGCAGGGCAATGCAAAGTGGGCAGGGGTCACAGTTAATTGAGCAGATAGCTTCCACTCAGCTGGCAGTGAGCACTGTCCTTCCTGAAGGAGACACAGGAACATCAGGAGGCAGACTTCTTTCAGTGTCCTCTGGAGCAGACAGAAGAGATGGCAGGCCATGGAAGGAGAGGCATATGCTTTAGTTCCTTGAAAGATTTAGCAGCAGATGCTCTTCTCTGCCATGCGTCAGAAGCCCTTAAAACTAAGCAGAAAATTGGCTACAACAGGGATTCTCAAAGACTTGCCTGTGGTTGATCACGTCTTTAATACACAGCAGACTGACCTCCATGCCCTTGCATTTATGTGAACCACATGAATTTTTACCAGTGTTGATGACAATCTTTCCTTGCTCTCCATGTATACATTCCCCCCAGCGCCCCCCCCCACACTGCCACACACTTCCTTTGCTATCACAGTGAACCATGCTGACTTGAATGTCTCCTTCTCTGTTTATAGCTGCTTTCATATGTGTCTCAGGTCCTTCTTTGTAATGAAACACCTGCATATCTTTCAGAAAGCTGGAGGTAGAGTCTGCACTGAGTAAACAGCCAGTTTTCTGCAGACTGATCGCATGTTTACTCACAAGATATGAACCTGAAAAAACTAGTGGTTTAGAAACCTGCTGCTAGCTTTCTGAAAAGTGCTCAATAAAAATGGAATAGGAAAGGACCTCCATATTTGTGATTCTGTCACCTTACTGTTTGTTGGGTGGTGAGTAACAAAAAGTAATGCTCCTGCAAAATTGTGTTACCCAGAGCTCGTTTTGCCTAAGCAGTCTGCTTGAGACTAAATATCGGTATTGCCAAAGAAAGGAATGAAAACCATACTTTTAGAATTCCTAATCCATTTTTCTTTGGTAATCTAAGACAAGGAGGGTGCCAAAATACATGACAGATTTATATATATTTGAATTTATGAAGTGCACTTGCAAAGAACTTTTACAGTCTTAGAAAAAACTTTTTTTATCTGATAGGAGATAAACTATTGTCCCTATGTGAAATCAATAGAAATTTTGCCATTTCAGGCATAGTTTTGCTTGTCTAAGTAGACTGATTCAACACACAGGGCTAGCAAACTATTCAAGTGTGCAGTTCCTATTATTAGTGCAGTGAAGAAGCCATTTCTGGAATAGCTTGGGCATTTGGAGTTAAAAATTATAAGGAAATACATTGTTGGGAAAAAATTGCATTCTTGCTGTATCCCAGGACTTCCTTAGTATCAGTAATTAATCTTTGCCTTTGTTTCTTTCAGGGCCCTCCTGGTCCAAAAGGCGAGAAGGTGAGTTGATGTTCAGGTGATTCTTACAAGGTGACTGGAAAGCCCTCCCAGCATGAATGCAAGAGACTGTTTGTATTGATGCAGTGAAATATTAGATTGTGTAAGAGAGCTGGGTAGCACACAGATGCTGTGTTAAACCTATCATCTCATCTTTCCACTTTGCAGGGAGATCAAGGTGATCAGGGCCCTCGGGTAAGCATCTTAACAAAAATGTTACACTTCCCCTTCGCTGAGTAGGCAATTAGTCTTTAGTGCAAAACTAAATTAAAACACACTGTCTGAGCTAATTATGCTTATTAGCTGCATTTACCCTGCATGTTGAAGTGTCTGCAGGACAGTAATACTGAACGTGAGCAGGAAGTGTCTGGGAAGATTTGAGTGATTCCATAGTGTAGTTTCCATTCTGAGTGGAAGCAGGTCTCACAGTGATTTTGCTCTGCTGTATAAAGCTGGCTTTCCTAACCAAACCATTCAGTTTCCCCAGCAATGTGTTCACGCCATGCATGGGCTTCCACAATGCAGAGGGCCAATGGGTTTCTAATACATGTACTTCTGGATTTCATGTAAAATGTAGCTAATATTCAGTGAATTATAAACAAATATAGTGTATGCATGTATTAGCTCTTTTTCCTGACATATGTGTATTTAATATTTTTAATAATAACAGTATTATCACCTTGTAGTTACAATCCAGACAGTTAGAACATGGTTTAATTTAGGAAATGTAAAGCTTCTTTCAGTTTCTAAATATCACGTTTATTTTAACAGAGAAATAGAGGAATACAGGAGTGTAAGTTCATTTAAATGGATTGGCTGTGCTAGATCACTCTTCTTTACATCTGTGCTTCATTAGAAAATGCTTGGTTACATTGTTCAGATGATATAGTAACTCTCTTTGGTTACATGTTTATAATTTTTTCCATAACAGTATGTGCCATGGATTATTTTCTTCTGTTAACTATGTTAAATATTTTGAATTTGCAACTTTATTTTATTCTACTGTTTTGTTTCGTATAATTTGATTTAATTGGATTTTACATTTTTTCAGTCAATAATATTATCTAAAGTCACAACATGCTTTTACAGCTGATTTTGATGTTCTGTTAACTACCAGGGTGTCCTGTTATGCTTGGTGCTAGGGCTGCACATCATAAAGACAGCAGGCTGAGAATGAGCAGCTTTAAATATTATTTCAGTTGAAACTCAATAAGAAGAGTTGGAAAACTATTTAAATAAATAAAAGAAAGTAGAGAGTAACAACGAGAGTGAAGTGCTTTTTTTTCCAGGCTAACTAATACATGAACTAAAGGTTCTGAATAATGTAAAAATTTTCTTTCAACTTCTAAGCAAATTTAGTATCTCTCAGAGGCCATACTGGACTGTGTATTTTGGTTCTGTGCTACAGAGCTTCATGGGGGATGTGAGGAGAGAGATGGCAGGGGCAGAGAGCAGTGCAGTGCCCGTGGCTTACGAGAGGATGCTCTGTTCAGGTGGCATAAGACAGGCTGGTGTGTAAATGCTTCCTCTAAGTGGCCTCACATGCAGAAGAACGCACGTTCTTAACATTCACATTCACAACTATGGCTTTAGATTCAAAAGAACAGGAGAACAAATTTGATGGAAGTATCAGAGGAGGATACAATAACATATATGGAAGAGCAGTGTTGTGAAGGGTATTACATAGCTGAGGGTAAAAATCTGGAATTATGACTGTTGGAGAAGTTTTCAGGGAAAGACCCAGAGGTCTGAACACTGGAGAACAAATGAAGTGGTATCAACACAAGGGAATTATGATGCAGAAATCTTGGCAAAATGTTGAGGAGTTATAAGAACTATTACATGGTTAAGCACTGGTGTGGCTCTCAGTCCCTGGTCTGGAAGTGTCGGCAATGCACAATAAGAAGATGCAGGTTTGGTCAGTGTTACTGCAGTGGGACCTCTGCTATGCAGAGACTGTTACAGTGTCCCACTTTGCAAAGACATATTCCCTATACTGGAAGGCAGTAGAGTCCTTACTGACCCATAAAAGTCATGGTTATGACTCTTTATGGGTTTGCTGTAAATCAAGTGCAGATAAAAAGCTGAAGATATCCAACCTGAGGAATTCATATATAGGGATATCACAAAGCTGTATCTGCAGCAGCAGCAGGCAGCTGAGACTGAATTCTGTGTCTGATTGATTACTCAAAAGGAATTCAATAAGGTCAGCAGTGGAGAGGAAGAGGTGGTGACTAGCATCTTGTGGACAAACTGAAACTTTACCAACTCTTTAATCAATGCAAGTTGTAGTAAGATACCTCCTTTTTTAAGTATATGGGTCTAACTTGGGAAATTTGCCCAGTGTTGTTGTTTTTCCCTTTATCTATTTAGAATGTATTCTACAGCCTCTTCTCCTGTTTTCCCCTGCATATTGCACAAGTAATAAGTACTGTGAAGCCCCTGACCATTTTATGTTTCATGGTACAGCAGTTATCTCCTCTGATGACTGTCTCCAGGGTGAGTTTGCTCAACCTGCTGTGCCAGGGGATTTACAATATAATTAATAGAAATTTTATGTGTAAACCACTCATGCACCAAATGAAACTAAACCCATTTAGTCCTGGTTGGTTACCTTTGCACATAGTTTTTCATCACTGTGTGTGTAAAATAAATGGGTTTGGAGGTAATAGCATACAATATTATTTTCAAGAAATACTGTACCTGAAATTAACTAGGGCATGACATTAACACTTGGATTTGACAAGTTTGCAGACAGATTGGATATAACATCTAAGAGCAGTGAACATTTTAATGCTAATTCATCTTTTACAGGTAAGGTGCCTGAAGTTTCTTTGGGTTTATATTTTTACATATTGGCTTGAAATAAGTGTTTAACTTAGCAAAAACTGCCAGTGTTCCAAGCTATGACTGAAATTTCAAAATGACCCTTATTTTTTAGAGAAACTGCTTTCTTTCCTCCTGGCATTTTAGTAAAAGAAATGAAAATAAAATGTAAAGACTGTCCAGGTCAAGATGAGACCTTAAACTTCCAAAAATCTGCTGAAAAGAAAATAAAAAGATAATTGTGAAAACACTTTGCAAGAGGCAAAGATATTGTTGCTTTCTGTCCCACCCAACTTTTCACCTTGAGATTTTTGAGGGATCCGTCTTTCTGAAATAATTTCAAAACTGTAAAATTAGTAATCAGTTATCTCAAAATGTTCACCATCACTGGACGTGTAGAATATATACTGAACTGCTTTGAAGTTCAGGTTTTCTTGAAGATACCTTCTATGAAGTCATACACTAAGAACTCAGTCCTACAAATACCACCCAGAGGTCAGGCACTTGTATTTTTAGAATAATGAGGCTGGGTTTTTTGGGTTTTTTTGGTTGGTCTTGTGTGTTGTTGTTTTTCTGTTGGGGGTTTTTTGGGGTTTTTTTTTGTTTTGTTTTTGTTTCTGTGGGGTTTTTTTGGTTTGGTTTGGTTTTGTGTTTCTGGTTTTTTGTTTTGTTTTCGTTTTGTTTGGTTGGGTTTTTTCTAAGAATCTGAGGCATTTTCTGAACTATTCAGAAGCAATCTGTGGATCAGTCTCCTTCATTGTGCAGAGATGGCATAGGGGTTCTAGTTCGTAATGCCATATGGCTTGATCTACCAATGTCCATAGAAATGGACAATATCTGTAGAAAATATGAGCCAAAACACATTCTAGTAGTGTGAGTGATACAGAAATTCATACCCTGAGTGTGAGTTTGAGCAGCAAGTTAATATAACGTTTAATCACATGAGACCAGCGATAAGGTAGTGATGGTGAGTCCTGATCTTATTTGGAAAAAAATCTTTTTTTATCTCTTTGTTTTTTATATCAGATCTCTAATTACTCTAACGTTCTGGTTGACTAAGCATTTAGGTCAAATGCAGAGCTAGCTTTCCTCGATACCAGTGTAAGAAATGGTAATGTTAGTATCTCTTTTGGATGCTCTTCTTTTTGCAGAGGGCATGGATTCGTGAAATGTCCATGGAGATTTGCTTTACTGTACTGAGCCATGAGAAAATTAAAAATGATGGAGTTTAGCCTGTGGACTGTTACAATAAATGGTGATATCAGGCTGCTCGGTTCCAGTTGTTGAGCTCTAGTCCAATTTTTAAAAAGCCTTTGAAAATTTCATCATGGTAGGATTGCAAAGGGTATATTGTCCAAGTAGAGACTTCCATTGATAATAGAAATCGGTCTTCAGAGGTGAATGTTTGGGAACAGAACAGCTAGTAAGGAATGTCTTATTGGATGTGGAGGGGAACTTTGTAGTCAAGGATGAGGAAAAGGCTGAGATACTTAATATCTTCTTTGCCTCAGTCTTCAACAGAAAGACTGGTTGTCTCAAGGGCAACCAGCCCCCTGATCTGGTAGACAGGGATAGGGAGCTGAATAGACCCCCTGCAATCCAGGTGGAAGTACCTAGACCTGCTGTGCCACTTAGACTCTCTGAAATCCATGGGGTCGACAGGATTCACGTGAAGGTACTGAGGGAGCTGGTGGAAGAGCTCGCCAAGCCACTCTCCGTCATTTGTCATCAGTCCTGGCTAACTGTGGGGGTCCCAGAGGACTGGAGGCTGGCCAATGTGATGCACACCTACAGGAATGGTCAGAATGAGGATCTGGGCAACTACAGGCCTGTCAGCCTGATCTCAGGGCCAGGAGAAGTTATGGAACTGATCATCTTGAATAAGATCACGCAGCATGTACAGGACATCCAGGGGATGAGGCCCAGCCAGCATGGATTCAGGAAAAGCATGTCCCACTTGGCCAAGCTGATCTCCTTTCATGACCAGGTGGCCTTCCTAGCGGATGACGGTGGTGTTCAGTTGAAAGCTGGACTTGATGATCTTGGAGGTATTTTCCAACTTCATTGACTCTATGATTCTGTGATTATGTCATTCTGTAAATGACATAATAAATATCCTCTGTCCTTTAGTTCACATACATGAGAGATTTCTTGCTTATCAGGGCTAGAAATCATTCTGGTTTTAAATTGGTTTTGGTCTAGGTGAAATGAGATACCACCCAGAAGCCATATTTAAGTATTTTCATAAAATAATTTTCTCCTTTTCATATGTTTAAGTAAATTTTCCTGTTGGACGGGGTGGCACAGAACTGATATCTCTAAAATATCTCAAGCAAGAAAGATGAAGTTCTAGAAAAGACAGGAACTTATTGACTTGAAGATTAAAAACATTCCTTGAATCCTCCTAAAACAGTTAGGTTCAGATAGAGATATAATGTTCTTTTCTAGTTAACCCTTTCCCCTGTTTACTTTTAATATATTTGCTACTTGTTTGCTGCCTGGTAGAGAGAAATCATTGCTTTGCAAGTTCTGCTCTTCTGTGCTGACACACTATTTCAGCATTACCTAATATCGACAAAAATAGTCATGGAAGCAGTCTATTTACTGAAATAACTAAATACAAATGTATATGTATAAATAGACATAAGCTCTCTTTTAAAATCGAAGTATTGCTTCACTTGCTCTATTATAGACACAACTTCTATAAATTGTCCCATGTTAAAGGGAAATTAAAGGTGTGCAAGCAGTACATTTTGACCTGATCTTTTTAAATGAAAATTTTAGAAAGCCTTTTTTTAATATATGTGCATTATTATTAGTTAATATATTTCTAGGAAATATATAATAAATATTTTTAGCCTTTTCCTTCTCCTAGTGACAATGCATGGCAAACCTGTATTCATGTCCTTAGAATCAGTACCTCAGTCATAAATTAGAAAATACTAGTTACTGAATGATGATTAAACCATGACCATTAACTTTTCACCCCCCTCTAAAGCCTTTCTGTTTTGTACTATATGGAGTGTTTTGGTGTTGGTTGGTTGGTTTGTTTGTTTGTTGTTTGTTTTTTTTAAGAAAGGAACAGGTTTGCTTCACAAAATAAATAGTAGTATGCAAATGAATCTGATTTCTTACCTTCCCCAAAAGCAAAACTCAGTTTTTTGGAGTGACGTCAGGCTGACAGTCCTAGCTGTAATGAATGTAGGTAAATCAGTTACGTTACGGGAAGATTTGTTACCAAACGTTTCATGCTGATAATTTTTATCCTCATTCCACATCTTGTCAGAGTGAAAATGTATAGTATTAGAGTCAAAGTAGTATGCTAATTAAATGCAATTTTTTATATTTAAACATATTCTGTGATTTCTTCTGCTCTTGATGATTGTTAGTTGTGTCTAAAAGCAGATTTTCTGTTTTACTCTGTGTTATTTCTGACATGCAGCATACAGAGTGCTGCTTTAATTTCACACTTTACCAGCATAATTACACTCATGGTTGTTTCTTCTGCTGTTAATTGTCCCGTGTAAATCAAATTATAGATCAAGTTATAAGCTATATCTAGCTACTGTTTCAAACTGCACTCTTACTGTGCCACAATAAGAATATTAAAAAAGCATTAGTGATTCCTTCTGTTTCCATAACTTTCACCAAAGCAGAATCGTTGAGAAAACCACTGGACATCTGGTTTTATGCAGCTTTGTCTGTGAGCAGTTAATTTAACTTCTAAGGCTTTGTTTCCTTATCTGCCAGAAGGGGTATTTACCTACTCCGTTCCTGGGACTAATTACCTGTTTCACTTCACTGGCGTTGGGCTGTTGTGGCTCCCCTGTTTTCCATTAAGGCGAAACTAGGGTAACAAATTGGAGCAAGGTAACTTGGAGCTCTATAACTAGGAGAGGTTAGGAAAGAACTCAGATGGCATTGGCTGCCAACTTTATCTAAAGCATTGGGACACTCAGACTTGAGAGTCAGAGTTCACAAGAGTGTCCTTTGGGCTGTGAATGACTCTAGGGCCAGGCTATGCCTTTGATGTTCAGCTCCTGAGGTTCCCTTGGGGAATGCAGAACAGCTGTGACACTCCACAGAAAGTGGCACATACCTGCTCTCGAGACAAGGATGTTGTCATTCCTGTCTAAGAGCTCGGCAGTGCATGTCTTTGCTCCCCACCAGTTGGTTTGCATCTTGCCCCTTTTTAGTAATGCCAGAGGAATGGTGAGGAAGGAAGTCTCTGTACATCCTGTTCCTTTTTCTACAGCCCTGTCCTGGCACTGAAAATACATCATGTAGTTGTTGTATCTCAGACTACAGCTGTCATGCAGAAGTGCTGCAGCACCAAACATTTGAATTAGATGAATTTGATTGAAAGCAATTTTTAAAAAATTTAATCCAGCCCTAATATACAAGAAGCTTGAATCAGTTACCTGTATCACATAACTGCAGCAGGTATAAATTTGAAGAGAAACAAGCCAGGACAGATGTTTTCTTTGAGAACCAGCTTGGTTGTGGACCAGCCCATCTTGCCATTAACTGGATGCCTACCACCATTTTCAGTGAGAGTAGCAGGTTTGCCTTCAGGAAGGGTATTTTATGGAGGTCAGAGGGTGATCACTCATCAGAACACACAATTGAGTTGTGCAGAAAAGACATTTGCCTCACTGAAAATTAATCTAGTAATAGGACAAAAGTATAGAAGTGTTGGCTTTTTCCAGTTTGAATGCAGTGTCAGGTAGATTGCACAGAGGTCATTATAGGAAATAATGCTTTTGCAGTGATCTGTTTATGCTAGATCTTAGACACTGCATTTTTACTATTTTTATACAAAGTCTGAATCATTATATAATGTATTCAAATCAAAACTCTTTGCTGAATGTTTACCTCAGTGAAAAGAAATTTCTGGATTCTTGGCTTGTTGCGGTGTACTGTTTTTGCTGGAAGATTTGCTGCTGGAGAACGCAGCAGTTATGATAAAAGGGATTATATAAAAGAGCTCCTGCTGAGAGTCCATGGCACTGCACACGATGATACCAAACACTGTATTCCCCAGGGCAGGTACAATAATTAGCCAAAGGACTGGCACTCAGTCTGAGGGATTAATTAGAACTGGAGGTGGTGTTGGAGAAAGGCAGAGCAGCCATAAAGAGTGTCAGGATCACTCTGGCCTGGAGCCTGTGTGATTTGATGTGAAATAGCAGCAGCTGGCTGTAACCTTAGGAAGTGCAAGAGAACAGCAGGTGGTAATTCCTGTCTCATTTACCATGTCTTCGCAGGAACATGCAAGCTTGTGCAGCTTGGGTTTATTGGCAGGTCAGAAGGAAAATCCTAGGGAGGACTGTGACATTTACTATACTGAGCAAATGCAGTAGTCAAACTGGAGTGTATGCAGCACAGTGTAAAACCAGTAACGCTGTTGCTTAATGTTATCATACTTGCCTATGACAAGGTTATGATGACCTTATAATATTGACCTCATGTGGACCAATGGACCAAGCTGAAAGTACTGTCAAAATTCTAGGACAGCTAGTGGGAATTACATCCTTCAAGGCTGTGATGAATGTAGCAGGAGAACTGTTTCATCCAAGTAAAAAAAAATCATGTGGGGGAATGATACAATGTTCTGGCATCCCTGGGTTTTCTTAGTAGACATTGTATGGGGCAAATAGGCTTTATCTGAACTTCCAGGTAGGTAATGTGGTCCCATGGCTGTTAGCTTCCATCAAGCATTGTGTTTTGCTTGGCATTTGGGCAAAAATGGCAGTGAGGCATGCAACAACTGTGCTAATTTAGAAATTGTAACCAGCTAGCATTTCAGGGTGAGCTTGAGTAGCTGTCAGCAGAGGAATTTAGTAGACCAGTGGTCGCTGTTGATGACTGTAGTGTTTTGTATTCTGTTAGGGCCTCCCAGGGTGTAGAACAAGAACCCTTCCTATGTGCAGTTCAAGAATCAAACCAAATAAAGAGAAAATTGAGTAACTTTGAATCCGTCATTCAGAACAGCTTTCGATAGGGAAAAAATAAAACAGATCCAGGGGATATTTGTGGCTATATTTATAGCAGGGTGACAGGAAAGGAAGAGAACTCATTTTGTGGGAAGGATAACTCTTTTTATGCCTTTTTAGAAGCTCATTGTGTGCCAGCATTATCTTTCATGGATGCCAGAGGGTGCAATGCCTTCTAAAGCCTCCCACAAATGCAAAAACTATGGGCCCATTGTAGTTTGTTTGCTGGGTTCCATTTAGTGTTCCCATGTTTCTGGCTCTCTCCAAAGACGCGTGTTACTCATGGGGACATGATCCAGGTCCAAACTGGCATTGCACATATCTGAATGTTAGGTCTAAGATTATGACCACTTTGGGCCATGGAAGGAAAGATATCTCCTACTTGGAAACAAGCTGGAAGAAGTAACTGAGCTGCAAATGGAAGAATGGGATTGTCCCCTTGTCTCATGTGTTGTTTATGTAGGCAGAAAACTGCAGTACTGATAACTAATCTTGAACTTGCCTGTGTGGTGTTGGGAAGCTTTGGGAATGCTGGGGCTGGTCTGTGAAGTGCTGAATGTAAATGATTCTGTGTACAGCTACACAAATATTTCCAAAGTCTTTCATTTCTTCTCAAGGAAAAAAAAAATCTTTCATGACAAACCAGTATATTTTCTGAATAACCACCTTTCTTAATTAATTCTCAGTTCTCCTTCATGTTGAAGATGAATCAAAATTAATACGAGTTTAAAACATCAATTTGCAACTATGCTAATTTAGAGGTACCTGAAAATGACTGTGCTGTAATTCTAAAGGCTGATGAGTAAAAATGAAGTTGTGTAAAAATTTTCTGTTTATCCATTTTTTCAATAAATGTCATTTATTGCTTGCTATTCAGGTTTTACTTTTGTAGATTGCTTGTTTGTGTTCATTTCCATTACACGGGTATTGTAGTTTTATCTAGAAGAGAAATGGATCATATGCACAGCAGGGCTAATGAGTCACAGATGTAAAGATTCTGGCACATTACTATCTAATAACTTCTTAACATATTCCATAATAAGATAAATGCAAATTTGATATATCTGTTTCCTAAATGATGTATCATTCCAGTCTTATCAATGTCTCAGGAGTGAGTACCTTTATACGTTGTGAGTTTTAGCAGCCCTTTTTGGTTTTGTTTTCTGTTTATTCGTTTCTAGAGAGGAGATTTCAGGTCACTGAGCAATGCAGTTGGCCACACTGCAGTTCATCCCAATGAAGTGCGAAGGCTGCATTTAGCCACTGGCTTTATGGGATCAACTTACAGGGTCGCAGCTTCACCTCGTGGATGTATTGCAGGAATAAAGATTCTAAATGCAACTCCAAGATGCTAGTGAAGAACATGTATGCATGAGAAAGTTACTCTGCCTTTTTTGTAAAGGCTGGTGCAGTCTTTGTGATCCACAGGCTCTCTGGTGTGATGAACAGAGCAAGTATTTGCCACATTAAAAGAATCTGCTGCAGCTGAGAGACCTGGCAGGCTGCCCTGGCCTGGTGGTGCTCCCCACCAGGCCAGCTGGGCTGCAAAGAGCTCATGTGCTACAGCAACGTGGGCAGCACCAGCAGAGCCTTCACATGGGACTCCTCAGAAGGGCCCTTGCCTGGCAGCAAGAGCCAGGCACAGCCTTCCTTCAGGAGCTGCTGAGCTGCCGTGGTGCAGCTGTTTGCTCCAGGAGGAGCCCCCAGAGGGGCTGTGCTACCAACTCTACCTCATAAAGGTGGTCTGTGGGCATATAGGGGGCTTAGAGCTCCCTGGCTATGTTTTATTCTGTGTTCCTCAGCCTAATGTCTCTCTGCCATTGAACAAGCCTCTGCTTCTGACAATGTGCTGTACTAAAGGCAAGGAGACAACTTAGGGCTTTCCTCCTCTTTAGGAGTTCACTGCTCAACTGCATAAGGTTTTGGCTTTATCAGAAGGTTTAATTCACACCCTGCAAGGCAGCTCAAGAAAGGTGTTGAACTGAGAGCAAAATTCACCTCCTTGTATTGTGACAGCAGGCCACAATCACCACACTCTTCCCTTTTTGTGCCAGTACAGTACAAGTTCTGCACATATTGGTAAAGTAGAATGTGAGAAACCATATGTGGCATACAGCACTTGAGGGGTAAAAATGGATTTGAAGATACTGCTATGTATTTCTTGAAAACTTTGACCATGGCCATTATGGACTACCCAAGATCTAGCAATAGATGTATGTTCAGTGTTTATAGTTGTGTATGTGCTGAATGTCATATGTTAAACAGAATGTGAGGAGCAAGATACTTATTATGCAAAGCACTTCAGAGTATACTGTCATTGCTGTCAAGTTCTGCAGCAATCCAGAATCAAGGCTTTGTACATAGATCTCTTGAAGTGCTGTAGTACATTTCAATTGAAAATGGCTCAGTCATGTGCTGGCTGATAGTCTTAACAATTGTCAAATGATCATAATATATTGTAATTTTAAGGAAAGACACCTCCATGGGATTGCTCCTTCTAAAATCTCTTGAAATTCTCATTGTAAAGTATCAGCTTGCATCTGCAGGGCAGTGCAGACCTAACTCTGTTTCCCATATGACAGAGAGGCCATTCCCTGTCAGTCGGCAGTGTGGGGTGTACTAAACGTAGTGTTTGTTCTGTTTGTCTGTTAGTAAATTGTCTCTGTGATGTTCGTGTTGTGCTGTTCTCGTACCATGTTGTGCTGTGTCCCTAGGGTCTGCCAGGCTTCCCCACAGTTGCTGCTCTGCACAGTAATCAGATCCTCACCGTCAAGGTTTGTGGCTGACATGTACCTGTTCAGTCAGGTCTCTCTGTATCAGCATAAAAGTGCACATGAAAAATTGTTTTTAACGTGGAATACCAGTGAATCCTTATGGTGGACCTAAGCCAACCCTCACTGCCTTTGCATTTATCTAAGTACTTCTGATGCAGAAGTGCATGGAATTAAGTCTATAAATATGTACCCCTGGAAATGCCTACATTTTCCATGGTCTTGGTCAGTATTTGATTTTCAGATGAGTTTTTTTCTGTTGTTCTGCTTCCCTGAAGCATACACGAGTGTGGAAAATGCCAGTGAACTCTATACTGGTTACATGTAGAGTCAGATATTTGTGTTAGATATCAGAGGTTTAATCTGTACATCCAGACTTTTTCAGAGTGAATTTACAAATTAAGCAGGAAGCAATCTGGTCAAGCTGGAACTTCAGACCTTATAAAAATAGCACCATTCTTCATGGCACACTATGCTGGTTAGAAAATCTGACTGAAAGTTGAACTGGTGCTTAGTCTCTAGAAGCTTTGCTGAAAGAACAACATATAAAAATACTGATTTTTAGAGCCCAGATAATGAAAAAAGTAATACACATGCAGAATTCTCATGCAAAATCTGGGGAGGAAACAGTTACACATTTAAGTCATTGTATATGATTTAATTGATAAGCAGTATGTTCTATACAGCAGAGGTAATCTCTTTCCAAAAGAAAATGCACAGTTTCTTTCAGGCAGAAGCACCAGTTCATATTATATTAGCTATTACAAATCTAATGAATATGTCTCTATTTCTTTCTCGGGCCTTCTGATGTCTATTCTTCAATTCTCTCATCTCTGATCTTCAACCTTTGACCTCACCTGCCTGATCAGATGGTGTTTCCTAAAATCAATCATGGGTTTCTCTCTGCTGATCAGCAGCTCATTAAACGCCGCCTCATTAAGGTAGTGCTTCATCTCACTGGAGTCTGGTTCTTCTTTACATTCAATTTACTCTTTGCTGTACCTTTTTGTCAGATGCCTTCTTATAGCAGGTTGTTAATTTGAAAATGCTTTGAAATTAAGCAACTGTTAATGGTATTAACAGTTAAAACACTATGGGTGGCTTTGTTATGTGGTCGATGTTTGAGATGCCAGCAGCTTTTTCCAGCAGTTTGTAGTGATATGCTGGAAGTAACTCAAGCACCATTTTGGGGTGTCTTTTCTTTTTTTAGAGGGGAACCTAATATGTTTTGACAACTCTCTTGAAAATTGAGTTTTACAAATTAATAGGTAAAAATGAAGAGTGTTGGCTAGTTGTCACTATAAAACAGCCTCCCAAAACAGATGGCAAATTATGTGCAACTTCATGAAAAAGCAGTTATTTTCCATGGTAGTTTTTGAAATATATCCATGTATCATTCATGGGCTTGGAAAATTGCTGTGCAAATCTGTATGTTCTCAGATGCGACTTTCCTTTTTCGCCTCAGCTTTGTTATGATTATGCAAATCATGAAGCAAACAGATGCTTATCGAAAACAGTCGCTTGCTCTGGAGAACTGGATGAGTAAAATATTTCAAGACCATCCCAAATTTTGGCATATGTGCTGTGGTAAAACAAGCAGTTTAGAATCTGAATCTTCTGCTCTGTGGCTGACTGCACCAGACAGATACAAACTGCTGGTCTTCAAGGCAAACTGCTGTTTCTGCCATAAGCAGTGAAGAAACCACTGTCCAGTTCATGGCAGCTTCTTCCAGCCCGTCTTGCACTCTTTATGGGTGAATTGATGTGGTTTTATGTGGTTGATGCCTCTAAAGCAAATTTGTGATGAGTTTTTTATTGGTTTAGGGGGACCAAGGACAAGCTGGACCCCCTGGACCTCCAGGGCCACCAGGACCCAGAGGTCCCCCAGGAGATACTGGAAAAGATGGTCCTCGTGGAATGCCTGGCTTAACGGTGAGTTACTCTGTTGCTGCCTTGGTGTTCACATTTCTCTCAAGTCTATGCTGGCATAGTGTCAAAGACGTTTTCTCAGGTGAGATTGGCAAGTAAGATTTGTGGAAGCTGAACCACAGGCAGATTTCAAGGTGTACCTGAAGTCCCACACACACAGAACAAGTGTACAGCAGGGCCAGAAGTAACACCAAGGTTCCTTGCCTCCCACCCCTGGCAGTTTCCCCACACATTCTAAGGTTTCTCAGTCGCTCACTGATGTTTAATAGCTGTGTGAGGAGAGTCTGCCCCTTTCCACGAGTAATAAATGTTTCTATTCAAACTTCAAGATAAAGCTGAATTTGAGACTTCGTAGCGGGGATGTGCTTGACTTCTCACTTCTTAATGGTTTAACCGCAGAAGTCATGGAATAAGGTAATAAACTGCTAAAGCTGCCCGAAGTATGATGAAGTTTGGAGTTAGATTCTGCCATCTTTAAACAAGAAGAGCAGTACCATTTTCTTTGGCTCAGCCCCCATATTTCATTAGGACAAGCAGCAGAATCCAGTATATTGTATATTGTTTGTTTTAGGCACAGGATCAATCCCACACTTTTTAAATAGATGCCTAAACACATGACTTTTTAGAAAAGTATGTGTTTTATTTTGGTTTTATATTTTATGACCTCCTTAATTTTTATTCCTTTGAAAGAAGTATCTCTCTTTTCACCATGAATGCCACTGTGTTATCAGTGTGGAAATGGAATCACAGACAGGAGAGAGACATGAAAAATGAAATGGCACATGTACACACACCTTCACATCCATGACAAGTAAAGCCTGTGGCCAAGAAGACACCTGGGGAGCCAGCAAAGGGAGGACCAGCACTGGAAACAGAAACTGGTTTCCTGAAGAAAAAGCATTGCTTGTTACATGAGGCCAGGACAGGAAGGCATAAATTTTTCCTGAAGGACCTTTTTTGGCTAAAACCAAGAAAGAAAACATCCTTTTCTCCTGTTCTAACCCTATTCAGGTATTAACTGTCTAAATGTAATACAGCATGATAATAGTAAGATGCTGCTAAAATTTCCTGTGAAAATCCAGCAAAGCTGACTGGTTGAGACTTCTAGAACCCTAGGGCTGCTGCTGCTGTTGTTTAGGTTTGGTTTTTTTAGCACTCCTGCTAAAAAAGTTCTAGCTCAAGCTTATGAAATGACATTAAAAGATGCTTTACTTTGGCAACCTTCTCCTTTCTTAGTGAGAAGGTTAGTTCTGTGGCACATCAGGCTCTGGGCCTCTTCTGGGTCTCCCATGTGTTCTTTTATTGTGGTTAAATGGACTGTGGTTTTATCTAGTAAGGGCAAGACTGAAACCAAAATCCCTTTCTGACTGCAGCAATAGTGTTTTAATAATTCACATACATGGGGCTGGCAGAATCAGCTGCCTTGCTGATTACAGTGTGGCTGCATGTTACTTTGTGCTTTTTAGCAAAGGGATCATTAGTGCTTCTCATAACAAGAAAGTAATGCATTTTATGCAATGAGGTCATTCCATTTTATAATAGTGTAGTGATTTTGACTTTAGATGGCAAGAGAGAGTTTCTTTTTATAGTTTTCAAGCTGTGCCTATCTTAAGCCCCATAACATTATGGAAAATCTGCTTTAGAATCAGATAGAAACAAGCACTCAGGTAGAAACCATCCGGTTTGCTGCCCCTTGCTACTGCTCTGTACCCTCAGGTTAATGTTCCTGATCCTCAGAAGGCTTGTTCCTCCATGGCTGTATGATACACAGTATCTCTCAAATAGGAGGGCTATAAAGAAAAAACTTAGCTGAGAAGTAAGGACAGCTTTGTCTTTGAGGTAGTGACTTGGTGTGGATCTTTGAGCTAGTGAGCTGAAAACAGGAGCTGCGCTGTGCTATGAGCTGGGGCGTTGCAGCATCACAGAGCTGTAGGAGGATGTGCTTACAACAACCATTAGACTGACACTGCCTCTTTTGCAGGGTTAGACAAAGCAGGGCTTCTCTTCCAGCCTGTCCTTCTCGAGCAAGAAGGTTTAAAGTCCCCACAGCTATGAGATGGTGTTTTGGGGCAATGACTGGCCAAAAACCTGTGCCTCCATGGCTTCTTCCTCCCAGCTGTGTTGGTGTGTTTGCTTCTGAGTGCAACGCACACGTACCCAGAGAAGCAGTTCTGATTCTTTTCCATTGCCAGGAACAACGACATCAGAACAGTTCTCATCAATTTTATGACAGGCTTTCTTTTATGACAAAGCTGCTAAAGAAGACCCTGCAGCTGTGCTGATACCATAGTGCATGGACTGCCCTATGCTCTATTGGGTTTTCAAGGGAGTGATGTATAAACCAGACCACTAAAATAATAGGAGCTCTGGGTTTTTTGGATGGGTATTGTTAGCCCATATTTTATGACTGATATGTTTTACTGTTTCTACAGACAGATGTATATGGGAAGAAAGGGGAGAAGATAGATTCTGACTTTATGTAGAGTTGTGCCCACAGAAAGAGAATATATCGGAGATATAATGGGTTACCATTTTGAAAGCCAATTCAGGTATTTAACAGCTGAGTAATTATTGCATGGCTTCAAAATACCAATATTCATGATTTTATGGAACATGGTAATTGACAACGGTAAGTTATGCCTGCTGACTGAGATGATGACACAGAGCAGTAATCTTGGAATATATAAACTGTGGGATACAGCACATATGTGAAAATAAACTTTCACTGTGTCCTTTAGCACCATGGAATGGAATATGATGGTTGGAACCAAGAGACAGAGTCAGAACACCAATACTTAACTCTTGCCTTGCGAACTATACCATTACATGATTGTGAAGTAGTACTTAAGTTGTCTGTTATTTGCCTACTAGGTTAAAAAGCAAAAAAGTAATGTGCAGTCAGCTGCAATATCTGTTTAAGAATTGAATTTTTAAGATACTTTATTACTAGATAGAAAACTGGATTCAAGATATGTTGGTGAAATTATTCACTTCTTTTTTTATTCAAAGGGTGAGCCAGGGAAACCAGGAGAACAAGGATTGACCGTAAGTATTCTTCCAGTTTGCTAAGAAAGTGTAACATGACATATATCTTTTAAAATGGGAAATTCCAAAAGGATTTATGGCTGTGTATTTCCTGACCTTCCTTTGTCACAGGCTGTTTGAAGCCTTATTTGTGAAGAAAACACAAGAAAGAAAACGTCCTTTGTTTATATACAGACACCTGTCATATAAGGCAAACTTCTTTAAACTTGCAGAAGCAGAGGAAAGTAAAACAGCTAAGGGCACAGTAAAACAAGAAAGAACCAAGCCAGGGATTCCCAGTTCCTGGAGCACAGGAACCACCTACTTGTTTTGAGGCCAAGCTGTCTCTGTGGCAAGGGCTCTGAGCTTTTGCCTGACAGAACAGTGAAGACACAGCACTGAAACGCTCAGAATGCTCTCCTGTTCTGAGGTTCCATTTTTTTCGTCTGTGTGTGTCAAATACTTCCGATTCATTTCGAAGTAAATTGAAGCTCCACTGGTTGTAAATCAGCTTCAGCCACAGATTAAGGCATCATAAGTTTCTGCCTGTCACATATTCCCAGAACAGTGCAACGTGAGGTGGTTTTTCTTCCTTACCATCTCTCTAAACATGGTCATTTTTATTTTTACGAGAGATGACAGATTTTAGCCTGTGGCATGTGGTTTTGATTCCTGAGTGCTTCTGAGGAGGAGGATTATCAGTAATAATCAGCTCAACAATCAGTGCAGATATGATTGCTATCTGAATTTGTGAAGATATAAACAGGCACAATGATACTTTACCTTGACAAATTGCAAAACATTTCAATTGACAAAATCGAATATCTTTTGAAAAAAGAAACACAAAGATTTGGAGACTTGGAAGTATCTGCTGTGATCAGATAGTTAAAGTCCTATACTTTTTCATTTTGCAGTAAAGGTTTATCAGTTTCAAAATCAAAGGTACTACCTCATGTTTTAGCATGTGTCTGGCCTCTTTTTTACTCTGTTCTTCTGGTTTTTGAGGGCCTGGGAAGAGTAGGTGCAATCACTAGGAAGGGAGCTGTTTTGGTTTGTTTTCTTGTATTTGGAATATTCTCCTATTTGACCTCTGGACAGAACTCATTCAGGTTCTGCAATAGTGTCTTCTTTCTATTCAAGACCAGATCTGCAGAGTCACAGGATCCCTGAGGGCTCTTAATCCATCACCTTTTAGTCCCCATGTTCAGAGCATTCCCACTGGTCTAACATAACCATCTGTGTGTAAGGACTAAAAACTGCTACTACTCTGTTTCTCTAAATGCAGATGTGTTTAGATAGGAACAAAAGGTGTTTAAAAATCAAATCAGCAAGCTTGAGTTGGAGAAAGATCCCAGATTACATGAATTTCCAACTCCAAATGTCTGCTTGAAAAGTCAGTCTGACAGCTTAAATGTTAGGTTATGTATAGATCAAGTAAAGAGCATCAGAGTATCAGGGAGGTAATTAGTTTCTTTTTATTCTTCTTGGTGCTTCTGACATACTCTTTGTGCCAGTACAGATTTGCAGACTCTCTTCCCTGTGGAAAATGTTACAATTATTCAGGGACTGTCTAGCTGCTTCTGACAACTTCTGTCATGCATTTAATGAATTTCCATGTTGGAAATTCAGGTACTGCTGCAGGAGTAGCTGATTTACCAATATGTATGTTGTAAGATTGCATTGCTAGAAAAAGTAGTATGTTACGTGGGGAGGAACACAGGCCTTTTCCAGCCTAAGTTTCGTTTTGAGCATTTGTCACGTGGTAGTTTTTCAAAGTAAAGGAAGATGGAGATCTCTGCCCAGAGGAGCTTCTAGGTTATTATTTTGTAAGGACTTGCCTTTGTTTCACACCAAGAGTCTCCAGTCTGGGTTAGCTTCCTGTTTTTCTTCCCAATGAAATTGAAAGTCAAATTTCAGTGAATTCCATAAAGTACTGCCAATCCTGGTCTCCCAAAAGTCTTTGTGTTGGAGTATGTTGTGGTTTCCTACTTGCCCACCTGTCCAAGGCCCTTTCCAGTGAGAAGCAAGTCCTGTGGCATATATTCTGATCCTTCCTCCAAGATGGAGGCAGGACACCGCCAAGAAGAGCACTAAATGCTGGGAGAGAATCCATACAGTTTGGGTGACATGCTGAAGGTTGTGGAAGATGAGGGCTATTTATAGCCTACAGGGTCACACTCTGAGGCTTTAAATCCCGTGGTGCTGTTCAGGTTAGGAGAGCAGCGAGAATGAGGACAGAACATTTTTCTCTTCCAAAAGCATTTTTTACGCCTGCATTTGGTGACATGCCTTGGTATTCCTAGATGAATGTACATTTTATTGATAGCGCTGGCAATTTTAGTATGAACCTGTGAACCAGCAATGACACAGCTTGAAATTACTTAGTTTTCTATTTTCTCACGAAAGAAGGGGAATAAATTTCTTGAAGAGTACAACATATGGCAACAGAAATAGGTGACAGTGTTTTCCAGCTTGTTCCTCAGGATGTACCACTAGCCTGTGACACACTCTGAGTAACATGTGACCTGCCGTGTGAATCAATGCAAACAGGTAATCAGGGCAACCACAAAGCCACAGCTGAAATGCAAAGAGTAGATTTATTTCATCACCTTGCTAACAACACCGGGCAGCTGAGGCACAGAGACACACAGCTACATTAGACTCAGTTAATCCTAGTGAAAAGAGACACACAGGGATACAGGCTCAGGTGGGCTCAGTCCATCCCAGCACACAGCAGGGGTGGGGTGGGGCTGCTACTGGCCCCAATATATCAAAGGTTTCCTGCAGGAGCAGTTTATCACAAGGCTGTGCTTCTATGATGACTCCTTCTCCCAGCAGAAGGCTCAGGCATCTCTGTGACAGTGTATTGTCTCCACACAGGAATTCTGCTTCTCAAAACAGACAGAGGATGAACAACAGTAGACAGTGTGGAGTTTCCCCACACCAAAATTCTTAGTGTTCCCAGCTGCAAGGTCACTTGGAGTGAAATTATTTCCTCCTTGACAAATCTGGTGGGTTTAACCCTTTCCTCCCAACACCTGCAACAATGTGTGCCTTGATTTACAGAAAGTTGAAGTTATTTTAATGTATTTGGAGTTCTGGGAATGTTCATGTTCTCCTTTCAGTGAAGTAGGAAATACAGTGACTTATTGAAAAGATGGCACTTTGTTCCAACTGA
The DNA here is from genome assembly GCA_013390045.1 of Picathartes gymnocephalus. Lineage (NCBI taxonomy): Eukaryota > Metazoa > Chordata > Aves > Passeriformes > Picathartidae > Picathartes > Picathartes gymnocephalus. The sequence continues at coordinate 26,450 of WEKY01035062.1, forward strand.
GAATCTGTTGCCATGTTTTTCTTCATATTTAATGAAGTTCTGTGTTAGGAAATAAAAAAAGAAAATAATATTTCAGGGTGATATTTTGACAGAGGGCAGTAACAACCTTTCTCAGGCAGGAGAGGTTTGCTTGGACCATATACAGAAAATGACAGTGTTTGAGTTCTCTAACATGAATTCTGCTTTGGTGCCAGAGAGTTCAAGACAAAGAATGGCCTTTGTTTTTGCCTATTTCCATAGTAAAAAACATAAGGGTTATGACATGGACAATTTAGGACGTGGGAGATTTAGTTGTTTCTTACAGGAGTTTCTCATTCTCTGTTAAAAATAATGCCAAGTTGTCTAAGGTCCACGTGCTTCTTTTGCTTGACTTCCCTTGTGGTTGAGATGTTTGGGAGAATTCTTTGCAAGGATCTTTTGGCTCTGTATGTTGCCAAGTCAGGAAGAATATGTTTTCTCTTTGAGCCAAGAAATTTCTGTTTCTTTTTAGGTGAGATGGAGACTTAAGTTATAAAGATGTGACTGCATGCATCTTTAATGTTAGAAGAGAATGAAAGAATGACTAGTATTTGAAATTTGTGCCTTATTTCCATGACAATTGAAAACCCTGCAGCTGTACTTTGTTCAAAAGTTGAAGGTATCATTCCTCTGTGCAGAAAGGATTAAGAGAATTCAGAGGGAGGCCAAGCAGTGGGGTGACCAAAAGGATTAAATTTTGAAATATTATGTGGAAGTAGAAAAATGTATGCCACTCAAGAGAGAAGGCCAGTAGTTTCCATAGCTTTTCAACCCTTTAAGTTCAAGCAGTATCCTGCCTCTCATAATTCATCCTGCTTCCCCTGCCATTTGTCTGCAATTCTTGGTGATAAAAACTCTTAAATACCATGAAAGAGTTTTTTCAGTTTATTTTCTCATTCTCAGAGTGACTAATAGATGGATTTTTGATTCTTTTACTACCCAAGGGTTAGGATTTCTGGTTGCAAACTATTCATGAGAACTTAGAGTCAGTGATGGAAAATATTGAAAGCTGACACTGGCAGAGCAACATGTTCAGAGTCATAAACTGCAGTGGGGTAGAAGGTGTGCATGGGAGGGTTTTGTTCCTAATTTCCATGTGGGAGATTTTTTTGTGCTTTTATGTGTAAAGTATTTTAAACTGGTTCATATTAATAAAAATTTGGAATATTAAAATATGCCGTTTTCAGCTCCCTTTTTTTGGAAATTTAAACATGTTTAATGTACAACCACTTCTTGTCAGTGAAAGAAAACGTCCATGTATTATTTTCTTCCCCAAAATGGGCCTTAAAGACAGATAAGTAATTTTGCATATGTTTTACATGAACAGAACACTCCAGAATAACAAGAGAACTCAGGTAAAGGTGTCTCTTTGAAAAGAAATCTGTGCTATAATGATTAACCCAAATGCAAAATCCCTCTGCTTTAAGATACATTGTTTTCCAAACTAGTACTTTTGTGCTTATACAGACTTGCTGGGCATCTGTTCAAGAAAGTAAAAACGTAATGTTATTGCTTTCACTGGTTATTCAGGAAAAGGAGGATGTTCTTCCAAAGGACGTAGCCATATTTGTGAAAGACAGTGGAAAAGTGTAGCCTTGCAGTTAAGTCTGCAGTATGCCACGTCTTTAAAATGAATTAATACTATTTTTCATCTTAGGTTAAAATGAACTCTCAGGGACAAGGCAGAATTGTCTAGGAAGTGCTGCTGGTTTCAGTTCAGCCTTTCAGGCCAATGGTCAAGGCTAGATTCTCAGCTGCTGTGAATCTTCATAGCTCCTCTGGGAAGCTACTAATGGTGATCTTGTTTTCTATGGCCAGAGTTCTGTAGGCGCTTTCTTTGTTTTATTCTGGTAGCATGTTCATAGTAAGTTTTATAAGGTGTTGTTCTTAAGCTGTTTAGCTGCAAAAGTTTATGAGAACTAGCAGATGAAATGGAAATTCTCAGCCTGTGCCTTTCATGGCAACTGTTCTTTTTTTCACCAGTACAGTTGCACTGGGCTTAACTTGCTGGAGATCTCAGAGAAAATAGGCATTTTGTAACCTCTGCACTTTGGTAATGGCTGCCACAATAATGATTAAAAGAATGAAGATAAGAAGCTGTTCCTGAGCACTAATTATTAGTTACTGCAGCTCTTTTCATCAATTAAGGTAGATAGTGTGGGAGGGATTCACTGCTTTATAAGAAGTTATAAGAGGTTTTTCATCATAGTTAATCTCTTTTCTTAACTGATCATTCTTATATCTAGGTGATGCATCAATAGTACAGCATTGAACATTTCAATACTTGCATTCTAGAAACCGTAATCTTTATGAAACACTCCTGTATGAAACAACCATGCAGGTACATATTTTCAGAATTTTACACAAAGGAAATGGGATCCAGACATAGGCTCCAGTGAAATGCAGGTGAATGCTTCGTATGAAACATGTGCTTCCTCTTCATCTATATTTGCAAGTTCAGGTTTCCATTTTCAGTTCTTTATGCCATTAGACTGGTAAGAAATGGGTTTGTGGGAATAAGGAAGGGATCATCCCCCTGTACTCTGCACTGGTGAGGCTGCACCTCGAGAGCTGTGTTCAGTTTTGGGCCACTCACTACAAGAAGGACTTTGAGGTGCTGTAGAGTGTTCAGAGAAGGGCAGTGGAGCTGCAGAAGGGTCTGGAGCACAAGTCCTGTGAGGAGCAGCTGAAGGAGCTGGGGATGTTTCACCTGGAGTAAAGGAGGTTCACAGAGAACGTTGTTGTCTATAGCTGCCTGAAAGGAGGTTGCATCCAGGTGTGGCTTGATCTCCCATGTAACAAATGATAGGACAAGAGGAAAGTGCCTCAAGTTGCCTTAGTGGACGTTTAGATTGGCTGTTAGGAAAAATTTCTTCATGGAAAGAGTTGTCAAGCATTGGACCAGGCTGCCCAGGGAAGTGGTTGAAGCAGCACCCGTGGAGTTATTTAGGAGGTGCATAGATGTGGCAGTCAGGGACACAGCTTAGTGGTGGACTTGGCAGTGTTAGGTTAACAGTTGGGCTCAGTGATCTTAAACATATTTTCCAATCTAAATGGTTCCATGATTCTGTTCTAAGTGTTTAATGATTCTTACAGGAGGCAAGGGGAAAATATCTGTTCTCAGGAACAGTCTTGGAACTTCTTTTGTTTCATAGAAAAATAGACACAATACTTCCCAGAGGCCTTCTGGTTACAAAGAGCTTTTACTTTCATAGAAGGTATGGAAGTAAAAAAAAATTCTTTTGCTTGTTTTGTTGTTCTTTGGTTGTGTTTTTTGGGGGTTTTTGTGTTTGTGAGGCTTTAGAGTAAGAGAGTTTTTGTATGGCAGTGTATTGCACCGTTGGGATGTATTTTGCTGTATAACTAATTCAGTATACAGAAACATTCACATTTCCATTATGTGTTTGTTAGGCATTTTCATTTGGTGTTTGTGCTCATTGTCCATGAACTCTGACACCTTGTAAAACAAATCATTATTCCTGCCCCAGACCTGCAAATTGAAAATGCCCCAACTTTTTATTTCATACATTTCTTCAAACATTAAGCAACTGAGTCCCTAGAAATTGAATACTAAAGCACCTTGAGAGGGTTGCTAATGTATCACACCCTGAATTACTCTCTCTGTCTCTTTGAAACTGCAGCTTTAACCTTTACAGGGCAGAATTT
>WEKY01035063.1:0-48780 GCA_013390045.1 Picathartes gymnocephalus
CAAGATCTCTGCTGGTCAGCAGCAAACTTGTTGCGTTCTCATCCCCGGGCGGGAGGGAGCAGGAGGAGTTGCAACTGTCGGTGCTCCCAGAGAAAAAGGGGAGGCAGCAAAGAAGCTGCGGTAGCAGTAGTCAGTTCGCCGCGGGCGTTTGTTTCCCTTCCCCCTACGCTGGTGGCTGCAGGTGAAGCTCAGGCTTGGCCCCACGGGCAGGGAAGGCCCCCATCCGAGAGGGCTTGGCCTGGGAGAGCCTGGGCCGGCCCCGTGAAGCTGCAGTGGGGGGGGCACAGTGGCTGATGTCTTTCTCAGCAGCGGCGGCAGCAGCAGCGGAAGCCGCGATAGGAGCGGCTGCGGCAGCAGGGCCCGCGTGGGCAGTGGCAGGGGCTGTGGGCGGTGGCAGAGAAGCCGGCAGCGGGAAGCTGCAGCCCGATGGCTTTCTCAACCCCCACCCCGGCGGAGCTGGGGAGGGGCCAGGCCCGGCGGGCGCAAGGCCCAGGGTGGCTGCCCGAGCTGCAGAGATGTTACCTTTTCGAAAGGCGGAAGCCAAAGAGAAAGTATCTCTAGGTTTCTTCCCTTAAGATGTACCCCCACAGAGGTGGTCTCAATCTTTTAGTGGTTAGACAGGGCGTCTATCTTACAATTAGTAAATTAATTGGTTCTCTAAGTTTGTAGGAAGTTATACCCACAGGAAATTACAAAAGAATCCTTACTGGAAAAGTTACTTTTTTTCAAACCATGACAATATAATATAAAAAGTAACAGAATGCTGTTTGCAGAAAGCAATAAAAGTCCCACCTTTTTTTTGCAGAAATTGTGAATACAGTGTTCATGTAAGATTTTCTAAATTATTTACTGTGTTCTTAGAAAAGAAGTTAAGCATTACACAAACAGCCTTACTTATTCCCCTATTCCACTTTCTCTGGGTACACAGAAAATTATTATTTTATGCTCACTGGTTCAAAAGTAAAAGGAAGGAACAAAACTCAACAGAAGTTGTGACAGTAATAGTACTGTGTTAATTTCTACTGAAATACTGTATCTAAGATCAAAGAAATGCAAATTTGAAGTGTTAAGATGACAGGTGAATAGATTAAAAAAAAACAACAACCACAAAACCCAATAAAACCATTCAGTCTCATTATTCCTCAAATATTTAGCTCTGATTTAAAATCTACAGAACTTTTCCACTACACCATTAGCACCAAATCTTCAGGTGTTTGTTTTAATTTTTAGAGTGCAACTAAGTAAAAAGAATTTTACAGTGAACATAAATATTTTCATAGGAACCTTAGAAAGATGTATTCAACAGGAATAACAGCTAAAGAGATATCTATTTATTGTAGCCATAGGGCCAGCCATGAAAGTTCCTTAGGGGGTGAATTTCAGCAGAAAACTTCAGCAGCTGATCTTCAGAGCAACTCACCTAGTAAAAGCCAAATTCTTGGCTTGGGTTAGTCGAACTGGAAAAAAAAAAANACTGCCTTCAAGGACTCAATCTCTGTATCATAGGCTAGTGTTTTAAGGATGAGCTGTTCTAGTAGAAAAGCAAAGGTCTTCTCTCTCTGGAAGCAAGGTTTCTCCTATCCCTGGAGTAAGGGTGTGCCTCTATTATTCCCCTGCGGTAAGGGTTTTCTTCCCTCTGTTATTCTACCCTGAGGTAAGGGTCTTCTGCCCCTATTATCATCCCTGCCCTCTATTCTCTTCCCTGAGGTAAGGGTTTCTTCTCCGTGGTACACTACCACGGTTAATTTAAATTTGGTTACTTCAGCATGAGTGCCCTTGCTTAGTCTGTAGTTAGAAACGGTGGTATTCCCCCCAGTTGGTATAATATGAGTTATAAGGAAATGGATTGAATACAGTCTGTTACCGTGGTTTCATAGAAGAATTTCAGCTTAAAGCATCTCTTCTTTCTCCTCTCTTTAGACTTTTAGTCCTGCTTTCATGGACCCAGGTGCCTCTGTTGCTTCCTTCTGTGTCCAAACTCTCTGAGTCCCTTTTGTGCACTTGAAGTTATATCTAAGTCCCCTCACTCTCTTCCCGAGTCTGTTGTTGGTCACATGACCCTGCTGAGCAGCGGCCGGAGCTGAGGTGGGGGGAGCGGAGAAGTCAGGGACGGCTGCATCATTCAGCAGTCAAGATCTCTGCTGGTCAGCAGCAAACTTGTTGCGTTCTCATCCCCGGGCGGGAGGGAGCAGGAGGAGTTGCAACTGTCGGTGCTCCCAGAGAAAAAGGGGAGGCAGCAAAGAAGCTGCGGTAGCAGTAGTCAGTTCGCCGCGGGCGTTTGTTTCCCTTCCCCCTACGCTGGTGGCTGCAGGTGAAGCTCAGGCTTGGCCCCACGGGCAGGGAAGGCCCCCATCCGAGAGGGCTTGGCCTGGGAGAGCCTGGGCCGGCCCCGTGAAGCTGCAGTGGGGGGGGCACAGTGGCTGATGTCTTTCTCAGCAGCGGCGGCAGCAGCAGCGGAAGCCGCGATAGGAGCGGCTGCGGCAGCAGGGCCCGCGTGGGCAGTGGCAGGGGCTGTGGGCGGTGGCAGAGAAGCCGGCAGCGGGAAGCTGCAGCCCGATGGCTTTCTCAACCCCCACCCCGGCGGAGCTGGGGAGGGGCCAGGCCCGGCGGGCGCAAGGCCCAGGGTGGCTGCCCGAGCTGCAGAGATGTTACCTTTTCGAAAGGCGGAAGCCAAAGAGAAAGTATCTCTAGGTTTCTTCCCTTAAGATGTACCCCCACAGAGGTGGTCTCAATCTTTTAGTGGTTAGACAGGGCGTCTATCTTACAATTAGTAAATTAATTGGTTCTCTAAGTTTGTAGGAAGTTATACCCACAGGAAATTACAAAAGAATCCTTACTGGAAAAGTTACTTTTTTTCAAACCATGACAATATAATATAAAAAGTAACAGAATGCTGTTTGCAGAAAGCAATAAAAGTCCCACCTTTTTTTTGCAGAAATTGTGAATACAGTGTTCATGTAAGATTTTCTAAATTATTTACTGTGTTCTTAGAAAAGAAGTTAAGCATTACACAAACAGCCTTACTTATTCCCCTATTCCACTTTCTCTGGGTACACAGAAAATTATTATTTTATGCTCACTGGTTCAAAAGTAAAAGGAAGGAACAAAACTCAACAGAAGTTGTGACAGTAATAGTACTGTGTTAATTTCTACTGAAATACTGTATCTAAGATCAAAGAAATGCAAATTTGAAGTGTTAAGATGACAGGTGAATAGATTAAAAAAAAACAACAACCACAAAACCCAATAAAACCATTCAGTCTCATTATTCCTCAAATATTTAGCTCTGATTTAAAATCTACAGAACTTTTCCACTACACCATTAGCACCAAATCTTCAGGTGTTTGTTTTAATTTTTAGAGTGCAACTAAGTAAAAAGAATTTTACAGTGAACATAAATATTTTCATAGGAACCTTAGAAAGATGTATTCAACAGGAATAACAGCTAAAGAGATATCTATTTATTGTAGCCATAGGGCCAGCCATGAAAGTTCCTTAGGGGGTGAATTTCAGCAGAAAACTTCAGCAGCTGATCTTCAGAGCAACTCACCTAGTAAAAGCCAAATTCTTGGCTTGGGTTAGTCGAACTGGAAAAAAAAAAACCTGTTTCACGCCTTCTCAGTTTGTTCAAGCTTTGAAAATCGCAGAATATAAACAAGTTCAAAGTTTTCTTTCCAAACACATAAACAAAAGTTGACCATTTTTGTAAAAAAACCCCCTAATTTTCCCTTTTCAATCGTTTAAAAGAAAATTTCTCTCAAATAGCTTACCTTCTTTTCTAGTTGAATGAATCAAAACATTTTTTCAGTCTTAGGTCCTCATTTTCTCCTTGGAATATCAAGAACTTCAGCAATATTCATTTGGCAAACACGTACAAGTAGCTTCTAAACTGCTGAGTAATTTCAAATGATAAGTTCTGAGGAAATTAAAATCTTTTGGTGATATCTCTGCCAGCAATAAGACAACATTCACTACACTTTCTAAAGGAATTTAGACTCTTCAACATGCTACAGATTTACCTATTTGCTTCACTGAGGTAAAAGCAAGTGGTTAAATGGAAATTATCATTTCAAAAGTAGCCATGTGATAAGAAATACAGGAAATTATGTGGGGTATTTCATTTCACTCAGGTGACATTATCTCAGAAGATACGTTAAATTCTCTCAGAAGATAGATTCTGGTCTATTGACACTGTTAACTCCTATTTGTTTCATAGTGAAGAAATGCATCACTCCTGCAGGATGGCAATGTCCAGTTAGTGATTATTTGGAGGAAGCTTTGTTATCTCCAATCCTGGTTTTGTTTTGTGTAAGCATATGTAGTGTGTCATCAGCAGTGACAAACTTCTCAGAATATTGCTAACTCCTTCATTTTCCTCCTGAAAAGAACAAATGCAGTTCTGCCGTCAGCATTTTGACTTAATCCGAAATGGTGATGGGAGCCTATGACAACTGCAACTGCAGACAAAAAGTAGGCAAAAATACTACACTTTGTGTAATGCTAGACCTAATGCTGAAATGGAACTTAAACTTTAAAACTCATGACAGCATTTTGCAAAACTTGCAAGTATTTTATGTTCAAATTCTGCTTTATTTTTGCAGCTATTATTCATTCATTCATTCATTCAAAATGTGAGTTTTCTGCAATAGGGGAGTGCTGCTCAAATGCACAAAAGATACGTATGGTCTTTAGTTTCTGCAGGTGTGAGGAAATCTAAATTTCAAATTGCCTAAATCTCTCCCAAGAAATATTGAGCCATACCACCATTTCATACATTGTTTACATCTTCCAGGTGTTGTAAAAACAGTACATTCTGGTTTTTGCAGCCATACAAGTATGGAGCTGTAGGACACTTTCTGAGATGTTTTGCTGATGGCCAGCTAAGATATCTGGCTAAACATGCAAGAGGAAGAGAGAACAGAAATAGCTGCCATTCCTGTAAGAGGACATGTGGAACAAAGACACTTTGCTTCCTCTCTCCATCTAGGTCTGCAGATGCTGCTCTCAGCCTGGAAGGGTGTGGGTAACGCTGTTGAAGAGGGGCCATGGTTAAAACGAGTATCTCAGCACTAACTCAGTACCTCTGGCAGGGTATTTTGTCCCTTAATCCTTTTTGCACTTGTGTTCTCACACATCCTCTCAAGCACGTGGTGTGATTTTTTGGGCTTGTCCTGTGCAGGGCCGGGACTTGGGCTCAATGATCTCTGGAGTCCCCTCCAATTCAGGATATTCTGTAATTCTATGATTCTATCCTAATACTCTGGTGCTGGGGCACTGCTTTAGTGCCTATCAGTCTGGTTAGCAGACAAAACAGACTGACTGCCCTGCAGCACTCTTGGGATTGACTGTCATTCTGGTGATGAAGTGTCTCAGGGCAAAAAAATTTAGTGAACTAGAAATACAAATAATTAATAAGTCTTTGAACCTTAGGAGAATTATGAAGCTTGCATATTTGGGGATATGAAAGGATAAAGTGTGCTCTTTTTTTTCCCTTAAGAGATAACTGAATAATAAATTACTGAAACTGTAGAGGACTGTTTTGCCTTCTTGTTACTTAAGTGACCTTCTAAAAATTATGTGTCTTGATAGTGCTTCCACTTGCTGCTCTTCTGATAAGGGCAGTATGCCTGGAACTGTAATTAGGAAAAAGAATATCTTAAAATAAGCAGTATACTGCCTTTCCCAAGAAATAACTAAAGCAGATCTATATGATTCATGGGAAACATTCTCAAATATGTCTTCCTCTCTACTGATAAATGCTTGTATAACTGCAAATGCTTGGATACATACTCAGCAGTGTGCATAAAGGCAGTGCAATTGACTTCAAACACAATTTTAAATATGCATGTATGTAAGTATTTGCAAAGATTCAATCTTTGTAGACATAAGCTCTAGTTCTTTCTAAGGTAAATAACCCTTCTCACAAAGTTCAGCCAGCCAAATGTGCATGCCAATTTTCTACCTTTAAAAAATGCAGTACCAAGGTGGAGACTCAGTCTGACAGTTTCACTTTGGCAGCGCCTGGAAAGGAGGTATTTCCAAACAGCCACTTGTGCCTCTTGCCTGAGAAAACCCACAGACAAGATCTTCAAGGGACCTCTCTCCTTCCTGTCCTATTGTGCCAGACAGCCTGAGGTGAGACAGTCCCTACACCCCTTAAGGTTTCATTGAAACCTTTTGCTTCCTAAATGTTTTTAAAAGCAGTTTGATTTGGTTGAATATGAAGAAAATAACACTGCAGTTTGACTCTTTGTTAAGAGAGAAAAGAGAATACCTGCAGTGGATCCAGCAGCAAACCTTGTATGCAGAAAGTTATTATTCTATTTAATGCACTAGAACATGTTCCTCTCCTTCCCTCTTCCCCCTCTCACAGGAGATAGAAGGATGGATCAAAAATAAAGGAAAACTTTTGACAATATTAATTTTAGAGGCAAAAAACCAGCCATTTGGAACTCCTCATTCTTGAATCACTTGATTAGGAAAAAAAAATCAGGTGACCCAGTTAGGCAGGGTGCTTGGTTAAGTTATTGGATGCATACTTATATGGAAATGTCTTAATACCATTTTGACAAGATGAAAAGCTTTCAAAGTATATGAAATTTAATTCATAACCACTTCAATGCTTTTGCACTGTCACTCAAATGAAAAGCATCTTTGCTGCAAATAAGATTCATATTTCCAATTCTTAATTTTTTATTTGAGGTTGGTTTAGTCTGGAAGTTGTCTTTCTGGTAACAGGGCTGGCATATGTATCCATTCCCCTGATGGTAAATTATGCTGTGAATTAACCTTTTGAATGCTGTGTCAGTATCCAGAGCACTGCTTTCATCTGGTCATAGTGTCAGATTCAGTCCTGCATGAAGCTGGCTCCCTACTGCACATGGTCAAGTTACAACTCAAGAATTGATCCTGTAAAAGAACTGTAGTTGCCATAGTTGTAGTTGTTTATTATTAGTACTAGGCTCATACCACAAATAATCCTCTTTATAACTGGGCTCATTTGCTTTCACCGTCTTTTACATTTTTGACATTGTGCAGCATTGACAATGTGCACTGTAAAATTTAAGCTCATAGCACATTAAGTAGTTTCTTTTTGTTCTGTAAGGAAAGTTCAATGGATAATTTATCATGAATGTGATCATTACCTATTGTATCCTACAAAAAATACTATCTACTTTCTGAATTGTTTAAGGGAATCAAGACTGGCTTTCTGAAGTTTCTTCCAGGATCTACAGTATTTTGTGAAATGTGCCCTGAAATATGTATTGAAAATAATTTTCAGTCCAGTTCAGGGGAAAAGATGGCTGCTAGCATACTCCAGCAATTCTGGAGTCACCCTGCTTGTTTTGTAATATTTTTTTTCCCAACTTGTTGTCTTCCTCATCTCTTAGTAGGCAATGTTCTGGTGGCATGGTAAAACCTGAGTAAAAGAGAATCTGTATTAAAGACTGAGGAAGTTTTTTTTGCATTTTATTTGTTTTTGTTGTTAAAAGACTACAGATATCTGCTTTACATGTTTAACTTCTTTGTGTTAACAAGAATACTACCAGTTTAGATTGTTTATATTTTTGCACTTGTTTAAAAAAAACGAAACTGATGTATGCACTCATTTGGAAACTTTTGCAGTAGCTTTGATAGAATTCATTTGGGTTTAGCTTGTACAAGTGTAAACAGCAGCTAATATACATAATTATCACTGGTATAAATAGGTTTCCTGGGTTAATTTGAAGCAAAACTGCTAAAACTGCACTGCCACATAAATCACACTGTATTCCAGGATTAAGAAATCATTCCAGATAGAGAGATTTTACTAGCAAAAATAAACTAACATGCTTCTTTTGAACATGCTGGTTGCTCAGTGAAAGCGCATCCCTACCAGGGCAACTGATGAACAGGCAGTGCCAGGAAAATTGTGCCTGTGGGATCAGGCAGTGAGCACGGGGCTCGTGCTGCCCAAAGGAGCCTGCAAAGTGCCCGGCATTGAAGTAAGGAATGCTCCTTGAGGGGGAGAAAGAGAGGTTGTGGTTTGCTTTTTCATCTTTAGGTAAATTCAATGCCAATCCAGGCACTAAGACAGTTGTTTACTTTAAGAAGGGGAACTTTAGCAACAACTGGTCCACTCTGGCAAGGCTGTGAGCAAGCAAATCTCTGCAAAGTAGAGCAAGCTGCAGTGCTAGCAGTACTGAAGGTATTGAAGAGTTCTGGGTGATGGATGACACTCACTTTGCTTCGAAATCTGGGAGAAAACTCTGGTTTAAACAAAGTTGCCTTATGGACAAATATTTATGCTAATATATACATATATATATAATGCTAATATATATATTTATGCTACTATGTAGAGAGAAAGAAAAACACAAGTTAGCTGGAGATAAGCAAGGGAGACAATGCTAAGAAAAAAGGAAAAGATATTTTTCTTTCTTTTTTTGTTTTCTTTTTTTTTTGTGTGCCTTGAGCATTGGAACTCCTTGAGGTAGTAGTAGAGTGACTTTTATTCTTTCTCTGCTCGATGGCATGGCTACAATTGAAAAGGAGGGGTAGACATCCTCTGATGAGGAATTTTTTTCCTTTAAATTTATTTCACTACATTTCAGATCTACCTTACAGCAAAACTGCCTGTACCACTTTTCTGTGCCAACTTCCAGCACTCAAAGCATACTTTCTGGTTTGACAAAATATTGAAGATTAAGAAAGCATAAAATAAGTAGGAAAAAAAATTTGGGATTCACATTAAACTTCAGATAACTTTCACTTATTCAGTGAATAAATATTCTGTATTTAAATAGCCTTTAAAATTCTTTTACATTGGTAACGTGTATGAATTTAAGTCGCTAATGCTCTTGGCACCAACCTGAATGCGGAGTTGATCAGTCAGGCAGCACATACCGGGGCAGTGACTGTCCCTCTGTGCTGGGCACTGCTGGGGCCCCACCTCAAATGCGTGCTCAGTTTTGGGCCTGTCATTACAAGAAAAACATCAGAGGCTGGAGGGTGTCCAGAGAAGGGCAAGGGAGTTGGGCAGGGTCTGGAGCACAACCCTGATGAGGAGCAGCTGAGGGAGCTGGGAGTGTTCAGTCTGGAGAACAGAAGGCTCAGGCAGGTCTTTGCTGCTGTCTACAACCCCCTGAAAGGAGGCTGTAGCCAGGTGGAGGGCGGTCTTTCCTCCCAGGTAACAAGAGATAGAACAAGAGGAAACAGCCTCAAGTTGTGCCAGGGGAGGTTTAGAGATTGGACATTAGGAAAAATGTCTTCACTGAAAGGGTGGTCAGGCTTTGGAACAGGCTGCCCAGGGGAAGTGGTGGAGTCACCAGCCCTGCAGGTGTTCAAAAGACTTGTGGATGTGGCATCTGGGGACATGGTTTAGTGGTAAACACAGTGGTCCTGAGTTAACAATTGGACTTGATGATCTTACAGGTCACTTCCAACCTAAAATAGTCTATATCTTGTTTGGGCAGTAGTTTCAGGGTAGTAAGCTCATGACCAAGGCTCACTCTCAGCTAACAGATTTTTGACAAGGGGCACAGGCAGCCAATAGACAAATCACATTCAAAATGATGAAACATTTGTAAAATACCAGAATGAAAGGGATTACCTACTGTGCCCTGGTTAAGTCCCCTCCTCTCCTTTCTTCCAAATTTCTCCACAGCATATGAGTTAATTGCAAGACAGAGAACTGTCCTCAAATCCTGGGAACAAAAACGCTTCCTAAGAGGCTTCTACTGGTCCTCTGGATTAGGCATGCCTCTGATAAAATATTCCTCAAAGACTTCCTTACGCTGTTTGGAGATTTTCCTTGTGATGACTACATCACCTCTCTATTTATTACAAAGCCTGAATTAAAGAGAAATACAGTTGGGAACAACAATTGATCAGAAGCAAACTGAAGCATTAAGGACTTCTGAAAAAGAGAGAAGAAACAAACTCAGAGCCCCAAAAATATTAATCAAAGTTATTACCTTTATTAGATCTGTTTCAAATCATGGCTTAACTAGGCTAAAATAAAATAAAATGGACTGAAACCATACTTTTTAAAATGAGTTCCCAAAACATTGTTTGGAAACAGATGACAAATCATCTATTTCTGGTTGTTCAGGACTGTGAAAGAAATGACATTGCTCTGAAATATACCCAAATGATCAGCTCACTGATTAGACTAATGGAGAAGAGTAGAAACAGTTTGTCATTCAATATAGTGAGGAGAAGCTGGTCTTTTTTGTTGTATGAGAGGCAACACGTTGCTGGTGGGGCTGGGAAGGGATGTGGCCACACAAAAGAGCAGTGTGCAGAGTTTTTCAGACATGTGCACTGCGCGGCAGTGTGTTTGTCTCATACATGTTTCATTAACTCTGCTCTATACATATGATACAGTGAGTAGTTTTTGAAATGAAAGGGCTGCTTTCAGCATATCAGCTATGGCTTGTGGTAGGATGGCAAGGCTGGCACAGAGCTGAACATCTTGGTTCCAAGGGTAGGTGTGACAGCTTTGTTTAGTTTAGTGACATGCTCAGGTACCTTGGGGCAGCCAGCTGGACACTGGCACAGTGCAGGTGCATCCACATTGAAACTGGACACGGATTCAAATATCCATGGCCTGTTCCAGAGGGCCAGCTGATGTGCCAAAAAAGCCAGAGCATTCAGTGATGTGGCTGATCTGGAGTGAGGACCTAGACCTGAACCTGAGAGTTCCTTGTGGTAACAATGCAGCTAGAGCAGTACCCAGACAAGTCTCTGCAGTGACTGGAGGGACACTGACATCTCTGAGCCATTCAGAGCAGGAACTCATGCACACAGGACAGGGCAGGTGCTTTGAAACTGCTGTGTGAATACCTCCATTCAAGGGCCAGTAGCATCATGAGCTGTTCCAGCACCTACAGTTCTAAACAGCTCTACAGCTGCTGAGTTAATTTCTGCTTTCCTCAGTGCAGCAGCCTATGGATAGATTTTCCTCAGAAGTGCAAGCCTCATTTCACAATCTCCTCCTCACCAACGAAAAACTCTGGGAGCCTGAAGGGGCAGCAAATGAGCCTTATCTTTCAAGTCTGTTAACATCTAGATTTGTGCTAACCCTGCTCAGTGAGTTCTGGCATTTCCAGCTACTCTGAAGCCCAGACAGCTTTACCTGTGCCAGTGGTGCTTCTGTTAGTGTCTTCTCCTAAATCTTTGCAGCTACATATGAAAGTAATTTAATGAGTGTTAAGATTCTGTATATCCACAAGGTCCAGGAGATTATTTATGGAAAAGACCCACTGCTGCACACCTCTTCTCCAAAATGTTTCCGAAGTATAAGTGAAGGTCTGGAGAAAAATTCAAAGAATGTTCAGGTCTGACATGTGCCAGGAAAGTTGTTTGAAAACTACCTTATGGCTGTAATTGCTTAGTGGTACCATGAGTCCAGGGCTATTTCTGAAACACAGGTACAGAATATGGAGTGAGAGTGCAGCTTTAAATAATTTTTTTCTTTGAGAAAGCTGTTTTGTGAGGGTCTCATTGTTTTCCCAACTGGCCGCACATTGCAACTCCCACACCCCAGGTTACCCTGTGTTTTGTTGTGGTAACACTGCTGCATTTTGACATTGTTGAAATTGTACGTGTATCTTTCTAAGTCAGGATTAAAAAGAACCCTAGAAAAGCCCCACAGAGAGGCAGTCTACATGCTAGAGATATGTGGTTGGGGTAAAGGAGTATGAAGAAAATTAATAATAATTAACTAACCTAAAGAAGTTTCGTTTGCATTTCACACAGAACTATTGTGCTTTTAAAAGAAGTTAAAAATTTGAGTGAACTATTCTTGCTGTGGCAAAACACTGAATAAACCCAACAATATCTGGAGGGCCTGGGCTAAACAGTTAATCTAATGCTTGCTAACTCCTTGTGAAGATGACAAAGAAGGAGAGTTCACATGGCAAAAGCATCTGTGGATTGCTGCACTTGCCTTGAAAAGTCAGTATCACAGCACAGCAGCATAAGCAGCAAGTGGGCAACAGGGATAGGTAAAGAAGCAGAAGTAACTCGTGGGAAGAGCCTCACATGAGGAACGAGAGGCAGGAATTGGGATGAGGACACCTAGCAAGGAAGGGGGTTGTCAGAAGGAGTAAGTAGAGTAAATACTTTCAGTTTAAGTGTGGTCAAGTCCAGCTTAAATCCAGGGAGGCTTCCCTGCCCAGAAGCCCAAGCTGGCATTGGCAGATAGGCAATACAGCTTCAGAGTGAAACGTGCTTGGGTTGAATCACAGCAAATATATTTTCCTGTAACAAGGAAAGGGGATTAATTCTTATCCATTTAGTCTGGGGGAGGACACTGGTTTTCCTGTTGGGGATTTTTCTCTCTTTAAGGAGCAAAGCTCCTCTGCTGCCTGGTTTAAGCCTATGTTACTCATTAGTTGGAAGGATGCAGTGTAATTCATTGCCCACCTACTCAGTTCAGCACTTTCTAAAGATAGGATATGATCTCCCATTTCCCTTGACAGATGCTTTACCATTTCAGGGAGGACACACTGAACGCAGACCCAGGTCATCCAAGACCTGGCAGAGGCTGTAGCTGTTATTTAAGATGGAGGCACATGCTAATTAACAAGGCAGACAGTGAAGAAAAGCTGCTTCATTTCAGTGTTTGTGTGTCTGCCTAATATTAAGTAGCACTCCAAACTACACTGGAAGCCTTTATCAAGCCAGTTAGGCTTTCTGCTCTGATTAGAGAGATTTGTATTCCTCAAGACAGTGAACTCATGATGATCTTTACTGACTTTTCTTCATAAGTGGATTTCTTGCATTAAGCAGATCTTTGCTTTTGCAAATTTGCCGAAGTACCCTGAGTTTGTTATAATTATTTATCACAAAATGCAGTTGACCTTGTCTGCAGGGGCTGAGGAATAGATTCTCCTGGCTTCTGAAGAGGATGGTGCTCTGTTGGGGGTTGGGTTGTCTTTCCTTTTGTTTCCTTTTAACAGTATAGAATTTTTTTCCATTCAGTTGCTAAATAGCCTTAATCACTGAGTACTTAAGAAAAACAAAGGCTATACCTAGGCCTAAAGAAAAGGCCCATCTATGTTTACTGTTCTGTCGGGGAGTTTTTCTCTCGAAGGGGGCGGGGGGGGGTGGAGGAATATCTCGAGAATTGGGGACTGGTAAAAGGAGAGGGCAGGGGCGGAACGGGACTGGCTTTCGGAGGAGGACACGGGAAGAGGCAGCTCTGCGAGAGAGAAGTTTTTTTTTTTCGCTGCTGCTGCTGGAGCCCTGGCTTGGAGCTGTTTTCTTCTGCCTCTTGGGTGAGCCTCTGCTTGTGAGAGCAGCCACTGAACCTGTTGCCATCTGCTCGGGTGCCCGGAATCCCTGAGCTCGCCTCTCCTCGCTGGGCTAGGAGCCGGGCGGCTGCTGCCCCCCGCCCCCACCGCTCCCTCGGCACTGCTCTGGGTTTCACTGCGCTGCAGCCCCGCTCCCCCGCCTGCCGAGACGTCCTGCCGTCCCAGTTTGCTGCTTTCCAAGAATCCTGCTGGGGCACTGGGATCGACTGCTCCAAGGGGGTTTGTGAAGCAAAGCCTCTCTTCCGTTTTGTTTTCCCCTGCTGACTGAACCACCACAGCACGTGCTCCCTGCCGGCTGTGACCATCACTGCACTGAGGGGGGAAAGTGCCTTCAGGCCAGGGGGTCGGGACCGGGTCCTTGGTTCTGTTTGTTGTTAGTGCCATAAGAGTTGTTGTTTGTTTGCTCTGTTATAAATCCTAGTAAAGAACTGTTATTCCTACTCCCATATCTTTGCCTGAGGACCCCTTAATTTCAAAATTACAATAATTCGGAGGGGAGGGGTTCACATTCTTCATTCCAAGGGAGGCTCCTGCCTTCCCTAGCAGACACCTGTCCTTCAAACCAGGACATGCTCTCATCCTACAGTTTAGAGCAAAACAAATATATTTCAGTTCCATTTAATCAAACTTCTAGTAAATCTTTCCTGTGAAAAGGAATTGCTATGTAGACCCTTGAGGCATTTACTCTTTGTGGCAAAACTGATTAAATACATTAGTTACGGGATTTTGATTCTGATGATAGATGAAGAAAAAGGATCTCGTTCAGCAGAGGCAACAGACTTCCTTGACTGGCGTTAGTTGTGATTCAAAGCAATTCTCTTTTTCCTTTTGTGCTTTTATACTGATGACAGTTTGTATGCTTGTGCTTCCAGAGTTTATTTACATTCAGTAATGACACTTTTTTATAAGTCCCTATTTTCTTATTAATTTTATGGAAATAATCTTATTTGGACTTTCTTAACCATAAAGATAAATAAATGAGGAATAGGGTCCTCACAGGTGTATTCCCAAAACACCTCTGCATCTTCATAATTTTCTTTTTCTTTCTTTGTGTTGATAGAAGATTTTGGATCATCAGTGACCCTCTTTTCAAATATCTGTTTAAAACCAAATACAGATACACAGTATTGACACAAAATTGATTTTTTTTTTTTTTTTTTTTCACAGTGTGTTGAAGCAGCATTAAGTTTGATCATAAAATGGATTCTTGATCATTTTCTGTGCTGGTAATTTCTCTTGCATTAAAAATAAAAATAATCTATATGTGTTTGTTGTTTTAGCACACCCTGATTTCAAAGGGACTTAAGGACTACATAGTCCGTACGGTGTAGAAAGCTGTTTGGTTTTTTATACCAGGTTTAAATAAGTCTGCAGCCATTACTCCATAATTTAAATTATAGCACAGGTGCCCTGTATCAGTAACAGATTTGTGTTTCATTCCAATTCATGTTGAAAATGAACTTATTGCCTTGTCATTTAGTGCAAACTGGAGTAAAATTGAGAGCTTGCCTCAATGACATTTCCTTACAAAATAACAGGAATAAATGTGAAAGCAGAATGGAATTGCTTGCACTTTTTCAGCAGTTTAACCTCAAGTAGTTATGAGATGATTTTTTATTTAGTTCAGTTATAAAATATTTATGCAGAAATACTCATGGAGAAGCAACATTTCATTCAAAGAATGGCTGGCAGTGAGGGGTAAGTTGAGCATTAAAAATAAATTAGAACACAATACTCGTTATACAAACACTGGAAAAAAAGGAATTCTAAGGACATAATTTTCTAAAAAGGTACATCTGCAACAAGCTCCAGTGGTGCATATAGTAAGTGGAGGTTTTTTTCTACAGCTGCTTATCTGTTATATGCCATTTCTTGCTGTAAGGGGAAACCAGCTGCTACATCATTCAAATCATCAGCAAGGAATGCAGTCTTCTGTGCATTTTTTCTTTGTTTAGAAGGTATCTCTTGTGCTGTGTCTCCCACCACTATTATTTATCCACCTCAGAGTGCTGTGAGGAGCTGCAGGCCAGGATCACAGACTGCTGTGCAGGCTGCCTTACCTACAAAAGGGCCTCTCCTGATTCAAATGTGTAACCAAAAGCTCCGATCTCGGAAAAGCTTCAAGCCATGTAATGAGACCAGCCTGGTTTTTGGGAGGCAAGGAAATGTCTTTGATGGTTCAGGGTTTCCTGGGTGGGTGAACTAAGCCAAAGGGAATGGGAGAGACTAATAACGAGCAAAAAATAAATACTAAACCAAGGCTTAATCACAGTCTGGCATCATTGGAAACCCAAATGGGCCCAGGACCCAGCTGGAGACAGAGGATTTCTTTGAGTATTTGTGTTATGACACACCTACTGAAGAGGTGTGCTATATACAGACCATTTTTTTTAAAGTTTTAAACCATCCTTCTCCACCTTAAATCAGCTCTGATTGTATAACCTTTTTTCTAAAATCATTTGATGAGCAAAGGAAATAAAGTTTACATGTGTACAAAGAAGAAAAGAAACAGAAAGTAACAGAAGAGCAATTTCAGCTTGTAGTTCCCAAACACAGAAACCAGTTATCTGCAACCATCAGAAAGAACCAGGTACGTCATCTGAACAAAAGGGTGCGAGATATTTAACTTTTGGTAGTACCAAAAATAGGTGCAGGACATAAGATTTTAGTACGTCACACTCAAAGCTGCATAGCCTTCCACTGCACTTCTACAGAGGAGATTATCTGGGTATGTTTATAATTTATATAAATCTATATATTCTATGTAATCCTTAATAATTTTCTGTGCAGACTCAAGCAGATTGGACAAGGTATTCTTTGCTTCTGAATGAGTGGCCATTGTCTCCCATTTATTGTTAATTTTCACGTGTTAAAGCCTTGCAGCAGGTGGATAGTGAAAAGATAGTTTTTGGGATTACTGCAGATGAGACTTAAGGGGACAAACACTATATGTGATGGCAATAACAGTATCAGTGGGAAGAGAGGACTCAGTGCTTCTCCTTCCCAAGCTCTCAATGAAGTTGTCATAGTCCAATATTCTTCAGCTTTCCCCATCAGAGGAGTGTAATCCACTGAGTTCTGCCTGGCAAAGACCTCAGCACCAAAGCACATTGTCTTTTACTTCTAAATTGCATGTACAGGGAGTTCTGTGTGATGCATTCATAATTCCTCTCTCTCTTATTTTCTTGGAGACTGTTCAGTCTACATTTTTTAGACACTATTGATTTTGTGTCATGGGATGTACTATATCAATTCAAGGAAAAAGAACGGAGACATTCAATAATCTTATTCTAATCTTGACAGACCTTATCTATTTGAAATTAAGTATAAGGTCATTCACCCTTTGTTGAGACTGAGTCAAGAGTTTTTTCTTTTGCAAAATGCAAAATATTTCAGCTATGGGACTTAGGTTATCCCTAGACTAATAATGATTTCTTTTTTTCATATCTCTTATATTAAAATGTTCAGAATATTTTTTTCCAGTAAGTTTAATGCTTCAGGGGAATTGAAAAAATTGAAATAGCCTGTGATCATCTGCATTATTGTTAAACCAATGGATATTTATTCACGAGGCAAATGGAGGAAAAGGTCACATGAATTGTCATTTCTGAATCTGTATTCTGACACAGTACATCCCATGAACTTCTCTGGGGAAAGTGAGCAATTTATTGTCTCAATCACTTTGGAAGGTATGGAGAATGGTTAAATTAGGTACTGGAAAATGCTTTAGCTGACCAGAAAGTTCTTTTGTTCATAATGGACAGTCATAACTTGCTCTGCTCAGCTTACTAATGTCTGGCTTACTGGACATACTGGCATTTTTGGTCCTGTCAGTACAGAGTACTTCTTACACGCATATGCAGTGGACTTGTAGCTCTTGCCTGATCATTTTCTGAGTTCACATAAGATAATTACTCCCATTTGCCCAAGAAAATGACTCCAAAAATATTTTTGTCAAATCTCTTCCCAGTCCCCTTCCTGTACTAATGCCAACCAAAAAGGATGACTATAGTGATATAGTACAGAGGTATACTGATAGTATAGAGTATAGCTGATAGCATAGAGGGCACTGCTCTCTCATGGTGCTCTGGAGGGTCTGTTGCAGTAGGGAGAGTTGGAATTCTGTTACTTGCTGACTGTTGTGGTTAACTCAGCTGAGACCACTCGCTCAATTAATTGATAGGGTCAGCTGTTAGAATACAGTTTGTGAGGGACTGGGCTGGTGTGGAGATTAGTGGATGAGACAACTCAAAGTTTAAGCAGGAGAACACTAAGGACCAGAAGTAAACCGAGCTTTGAAGGGAAAGGAGGGATTCACAGGGAGGCCTCTCAAGACAGGAAAAAACCAGCAGCCAGTAGACAGCTCTGCAGCTGCCTGTATAAACCAGCTACTACAGCTTTGTTGAAATCTGTAATTATTGTTGTCTACCTCAGGGGAGTCCCTGGTGGAATGGCTCTCGAGCAGGTGCATCCCCAAGCATCCTTCAGACACCAAGGTGCCTAGCTTTGCCAGACCATGCATGCCATGTCTCACCGTGCAGACCTGGCATTAAATATGCACCACAGGTGTCTTGCAGTTCTGTTGGTACCTGTAAGAACTAAATACCCTCGATGGATGAGGACCAAGCCTCAGATTTCCAGCTATTGAAAGAATGATTAAGAGAACTGGAATAGTTGAAGGAATCAGTGGTAATTCCAGGCAGTCATGAGGAAGAATTCTTAGTCAGTGAAAACCAGAGGTGAAGAGGGGTCATGGTTTGGTGGTTAATAGAGATGGTGATAGCTGGTTCTGTCTGCAACAATCAATGGCATCTGGAATAGGTAAAGGGATCATTCACATCTGGCTGAAGATCCCAGCTGAAAGTGATGGAAGTGACTGTAGCTGCCAGAAGCAGTGAACTGGGTAGGAAGTGACATTATTGGGTAGTCTTGGTTCTGAAAGTGACAGGCTGATTGTGTATTAATGCCATTTATGAAAGGAAAATTAGTTGCATTGCAATTAATGTGTTTGTGTGGGTGACAATTAGGTGTTGTAAGAGTTGACAAATTCATTCACATTAGTGCACATTTCCTCCATCACTTGTAGATTGATACTTCACCATCTAAAGAGGAAACAAATTCAGCCTCTGTTTTTTTTTTTTTTTACTGTGGTTTCTCTTGCACAAAATCCAGAAGAATTACTGAATTCTTACTCTGCTTTCACACTGCTTTGTGTTTAAAGTTACAGGCAGCAGAGGCAATCCATTTTCTATTTCTTTTGCTAGGAACGATTCAAATTCCCAGTCTTCCTTTCTCACAGTCCGGCACAAGATTCATTTCCCATGAATGGTATCACTGAGAAAAAAAAAAGTGATAGATTTTGGCTACTACGTATCGTTTGTGCAGCAGCATACATCCAAAAGGCACTCACAGGCAGCTGGGAGGCAGCACTTCTTGTGTGTCTGAGGAGAGAAAACAATCACATTTTAGACTGCTGCATCCATGTCTCTCCCCTGTAAATAGTGTGGAGAATATTGACCTGGCATGAGACCTTAAGGCTGGAGAGGAAGATCTGCTGATTTCCCTGATGATGCCAGTTTAGTGCAAAGATCTGACAACCTGATCTGAGATTTAAAAGCAATATAGGCACAGAGAGAGGCAGCATTTTCCTTGGTTACCTGATTAGATGTGTATTTAAGACATCACATAACTTGGTAACTTCAGGAAGCCAATACTGGTGCCTTGGCTTCAGGTCAGTGGAGGGGAGTGAAGGGGAGTCTCTTCTTTGATGATACAGTGATTGATGGCCAGTGAAATTCATGTCAGGAGTCTCACTGAAGAGAGGCAGCTCTATCAGCACTTCAATTAGCTGTGTTTATAATTGATGGCATGGCTGGAAATCACTGTGATTCATGACCAATAATATTAATGAAAAGAGTGACTCTTTCATTTCAGAGCAAAAGACCAGGAACTGCTTTAAACTGCACATGGTTGTGATTAATGGCTTGGGAAGATAAATGGGGAGTGGGTGCCTGACACCAGCGCTGTTTTGAAAAATCTATTTAAGCCACTTTAAGAGGAAGAGGAAAAAGAGGAGGGAATAGCCGTCTGAGCACCCTTGCTTGTCAAATACCTCCCACAGACTCTAAACAGAGCAATAAAATCTGTACAGGGAGTTCAAAATTGCAGCAATCAGTTTTGATTGGCCAAAATTTTGTTATATTGACTCTCCAATCTTTTGGCTGCTCTGGGTACATCCGGTATTTTGTGGCATATACAAGTTTTCCTTTGTGTTCAAAAAATCCCAGACCAAAAAGTGAGAGGAGGGAAGGAAGAAAGAATGGGTGATAAGAAGGTGGCAGAAAGAATAGGATAAAAAGTAGTGCTGAATGAGTGTCTACATCTGATTTCTTAGAACTGGAAAAAGCAGAGGATCTCCAGCTAAGTGGAGGTGAAAACCAGCACTGTGCAGTGCAGAGCAGGACAAGGTCAGGGCTTCAGCAAAGCTCTACCCAAGCAAAGAGCTACAGTCCACAGTCAGAAAAGAGATCTGAAAGATGTGGGATGGATTTATTTGGAAAATGGGAAAATTCTTGTAAGAATGATAACCAACACAGACAAGAGCACTGTTTAATCAGCCCAAGAATCTGCAGAGTCCTTCCAATCCTATTCAAAGGATATAATAATTTTCAGCTGGTTCTTACCATTTAACTAAAAATCCTTTTGTACCTCCTTCTTTGTCATGTCCTCATATCACAACTTGAATCTAGTGAGTAAACCCATTTATTGAAGATTCCTCTTCAGTAACAAATATTAATATGTAACTTTTCATCTCTTCATCCTCACAACAATCTTGTTTATGAAGTATTTCAGATGATAAGTTTCAGCTTTTCTGCCAATATTCTTAAACTGGAACATCTTGTTCATTAAAATACTCTGCTGAATAGAAATGCACACCTAGCTGATAATATCTGTCATCAGCAGGCATTATCCAGGAGCCTAGGTCATGGGCTAAAACGTCATTAGGTTCCATGTTGTCAAGACATTGAGGAAAAAAAGCTCCTAATGCATTGAAAAGTAGGATATATGAACAGTGAGTTCAAGTGAGGCTATAGTAATGCTTAATTGTTGTGGCTCAAAGAAATATTTTTAAAAGCTGTATTTAATGCAAAGTTATTGTCCTACATTCTTGTCTTCTTTTTCATTAAAGATAGAGAAAGTACTTCCGTGGTTGCAAAATCTGTTCCCTCTCAGGAGCTGTGCTCTCCTTTGTAGAACCAGCTTTAAAAATGTACCCTGTATGTCTTACTAAGAGATGTCTTTTGGAGATCCTCCATGTGCTTAGCAAAATCACACATTGAAGCTGAAACTGTGAGAATAGATCTAGGTGAATCTGTAGTCTGGACCCTGTTCCTTTTTAAAAGGGATTTTTGTTCCGTTGGTTTTTAACATGAATACTGCCAATATATCATTTGATGCAATTTTCTTTTCAAGACATATTCTTCTTAAGAGCCCAGGCTGACCCCTGCTTCCCGTGGGCTTCTGAGGAGCCAACTGTGCTTTACATGGAGCTGCTGAGCTGTGAACCAGCTCTGCTCCTGATGGAGCTGTTGGGACAAGAGACGATTAGAAAGAAATGAGGGAATCACGCTCACAAAATGCCAGTGGCTTTAACGAGTTGAAGGTGCTCCACCTACTAAGCTCAAGAATTTTCCATCTTATCTTAAGAGAAACTGAGGCTGTTGTATGTTATTTTCTATGAATAATGTTTCATTTGTTCTCTGGTGCCATCTTCATCTCCTGTCTCTTCTAAGTCAGAACACTAATCTAGTAGACAGAAAGACAGTTACATTAGAAATAGCATTGTGTAAACAGATGCCACTTAAGGTATATCTAATAAGTATTTTGTAGCAGATACAAGTTTTCTTTACTCATGTTTTAGGCTGGGTGGTGAAAACTCTGTTCCAAACCATGTATTGTAGCACTGTATTTAAATTAGTAAAGCCATAAAGAGCATGGGGATTTTTGTAATCATATCTTCTATCTCATATTTATACTTTCTTCTTTCTGAAGTTAAACTTCCAATACTGAAATGGAGTCTTTGGAAATAGTCTCTGCTGATATTTCTGAAGGCATATGTGTTGGAAATCTTGTGAGAGTCTCTGCTCTTCTGAGTTTTCAGAGAGGCAAGAAAAACTGTTCCTGCAGCTGACTAAAAATTCTAGGTCTTGTTTGATGAGGAGTTAAGACAAACACAAATGCTATTTGTCAAATTCAGGATGATTTTCCTCACAGTAAACACTAAATGCCCTAGTGTGGTGACCTTAATTACTGGCAGAATCATCAAAAGATGGATTTCAAAAAGAAAGAGAGTTTGAAGAATTCTGCTGTCCTGGCTCCTGTGCCCTCCAGCAAAGCCAATCACTCTTCCCTCCAACTGTGTTCACTCTGTTTTTGCAGTAGGTATCCCTACCCTTCTCATCTCACCACTGCTTTGACTTCCCTCCTTCACCAAGTTGTCACTCACTCTCCAAAATTAAAGACTCCTGCAGTCACAAATTGATGTTGAAACGGTTGTTCCTTTCCCCTGGCTCACTGTTATTCGGTCACTACTTTTTCAATCCCCTCCTTTTCTCCCCCTCCATTTCTCCCTCAGTCACTGACAAATGCACATAGTCCCCAAAGTCTGATCAGTCCCCTCATTCTCTAGTTGACTGTGAGAGCCATAAAACCAAAGCCATGTTTATCTGATGTTCATCAGATGTGGTTTGATTTTATCAGATCTTCTGATTAGAGAAAAATTTCTTTGCATAGGTCAAACAAGGCTTAGACCATTTAGTCTTATTAGCCCTCTTGTGCCTAGCAAACCTAAGTGTACCTCAGACGACGAGTTAATAAGGTATGTTACTGCAGGGATGAAAAGAAATGTTACCTGAGAAAATTCCTATGCATGCAGTAGATAAGTTTCTTTCAGTTTCTCTAATTTCTGGCACCTACTTATTTTAGTCATGTTGAATTAAGCAATTGGTCATGTATGCAGTTTGTTTAGTGCTTATAGGCATTAGTCACTGTGAGCCACCAGTTTTCTGCCCCACAGATGTGACTGGAATGCTGTAAGAATCTGCTCAAAGTTTTGCATTATCTCCCATTAGCACAAAAATACTGGTAGACCTCTAAGGCTTAGAGACTGGCAATTTTATTTCCTTCTTCATACTCTGGTAGAGACAGACTTGTTTGCTTCCAAAAGATTTTTCTACATGATAACAGGAGACAGGCAAACTGTTTTGGACAAACTCAGAATCTGTGTGAACCAAAAGATGAACCTCTGTACTTAGTGTCAGTATTTAATAATTTAGGTTTAACAGTTACAGATCATATGCTTCTTCAAAGGCAGTAGCTTGAGAGTTGTTAAAAGCAGCTCTTTTGTTTGTCTCCAATTATAAGTCTAGCACAGTAAGTTGCTTCACGTCTGTGAGAGACACAACACTCACCAGGATGATGGTGCAGAATTTTTCAAGCACAGTAATAAACAGTGTCTCCCCTAAAGCGCTTGCCATCAAAAGATTATGTGCTAAAGATTATCAAGACTGGCAAGCCGGGTGTCCAATTAAATTGATTGTTTCTCATCTTGTGAAAAGCATCTGGGCTAAAACCAGATACTCATAATATAATGCCACTATGCACTGCTAATTGGATGTCAACATTTTTCTGTCATTATGTTTTTGACCAGATCAAGTTAATAATGACCTAGTGGTAAAAAGTTCTCTGTGCTATTATCCAGAGCTACATTTGCCAAGTTTGCAGAACAACACTTTTGCTGTTATAAATGCAATAGCTTCAAAAAATTCTAACATAACTTAAAATATCTCTGATAATTACATAAAAATGGCAAACATAGTCCAGAGAGAAAAGAGAGGTAACTTAAGGTCAGTATGATGGTCTCTAGCAAGTCTGCAAATTCCTGTTGTATAAATCATTTATTTTTCCCTCAGAAGTTTCTTTTTGCTGGGAATAAGAGCTCTCTGCTTCCATGTATTCTGATTCCTGTGGTCATTTTTAGTTATAAGGTAACTATTACAGGGTCTGAAAAGAGAACTTAGACTCTGTGAAACCAATTTAATAAAATGGGTTTCCATGATATATGTCCCTTTTCTTGGAGGTAATGTCTTCATGTTAACCTTTTACTTTACTTTTCATTCTGTCCAGGGCCACGAATATTTTTGAGATGCTATTCAGTTCAACCTGAAATTTCATCTACTGGACTATTTTCAAATTCAACCTTAACACCAGTTTGCTCCAATTTTCCCAGCTCTGAGTATTCAATTACAAGGTTTCATTGGCTTTCTTCTTGTCATGCGTGAAGGGATAGACTTCTCACATGAAGAGGAAGAGCAAACTACAGCATATGTGCCTCAAACTGGAAAGCAGCAATGGATCTTAGTAATTTGTGATTCTCTGAATGGAGCTTAAGCAAGCTGAGAGGCAAGAAGGCCACATAGTACTGGTGAGAAGAAAAAATGGCATTTTTTTGCCAGCTTAGAAGTTCAGACAAGATCAGAACTGCCCTTTGGCCATAGAGTTGACTGTGAAATATCAGCTAAAAAAAAGTCAGTTTTAACTGCATGTCATGGAGCACAGCTTTGCTGCGAGAGACATGGAGCAGATGCATCATGGCATGTTTGAAAACAGTACGAAGCCTTGGAGAGTTGAAATCTAACAGTGAAGAATAAAGCATTGTCTATTTCTATATATAAGTAAGCTAAATGCTGTGGACAGTTTTAGAAAAACTGGTGATGTTGGCATTGCCTTCCATAAATTCTTTTTTAAATAACCTGTGTGTTGTTACTACATGTTCATTCATTCACTTTCATTCCAGTTCTGTAATCTCATCTATTTCATGGGGGTTCTAATCATCCTACAGCAGAGAGACTAACTGGTTTTTTTTCTCAGCTACCTTAACCTTTTTTCTGAACATGCTGGCAATCATGGTGGTTGAATAAGTATCATCAACATAATCTGAGAAGGTCTGTGGAAATCTCAGATCCAATTTTTCTCTTTTTACAGTTCCCTCTAAAGAAGAAAATGTACCAGGAAAAAAAAAAGAAAAGAAAAGAAAGAAATACATTAAAAATTTACTTTCTAAAAGGCAGCATGGTTGTAAACAACAGGTTGGGAAGGCTTAGTGAAAATAACATGCAGTGCTGTTCAGTACCATCAAACAAAGGAAAGGCAGTTATCCCTCAGCTGGATTGAAATCACTCTAAAGAAAGCTGCTATCAGAGAATTGATCAATCCCATCCCTCTAAGTAGTGCTTCATGAAAATTAGGATGGGAAAATTGGAAAAATCCTTCACTGTTTCTGTTTTAGGTATTAAAAGATATAATTCAAGATAAACAAATGGAGACTTTGTTTAATGAAATTGATAAAAGCAGACAGAAGGGAATTTAGTAGATGGTTTAGTGAGCTACACCATTTATTCCTATGTGATTTGTAATTATTCAATTAGATGTCTTCATTATCCCAACAGAAATGGGCTGGGCACCTTAAGAAATAATTTGACTGTTAGTACTTTGTGGATATATATGGAAGATGTTGAAGATACAATGTATTTGGATCCAGCTAAAAGAGCAGATATTAAAGAACATATTTTATTCTGTGGAGACTATCAATTAATTTTAGAAATAAAGTTCTAAACATTAAAAAAACCAGTGAAGAAAACCCCCCATTTTTGCTTATTCTTCACAATCCGCTAAGCTAAAAGAATGCATAAACCTACTTAACGTAAATAGAGAAGTTCAAATAATACTATTCAGAAAGAAAAAAATGTTAAGCTGGCTCACAGCAGATTGATATCAACGTAAAGAGTGAGTGGAGAAAGCTAGAGGTTGGAAATACCATATAAAAGTCTCAGTGAAATACATCTGAACATTTTGCTAAACGGAACAGTGTTATAATTATTCTCACAGGTACTAGGATACCATAGCAATGAGCACAGAATTGCAGTAAAATAGGAGAAAGGGTCTGTAGAAAGTGCAGTGGCTATGCAGTTCAATCAACTATTTCTAAGGCTGTGCACTTTTGTATTGAACCAACATAAACACTGAAAATTATACCACAAGCCCATGGTGTGTCCAGCATATTGGTGCTACTTGAGTGAACTGGTTGTCTGTAGGCACTGTTTCAGACAGAGTAAATTTTAGGGCTCAGAAAATATTTTGGAACTGCAATTTGTTTAGTAGATGAAATTTATTTTTCTCTTCGTGGATGTTCTGCAAAGCCATGCATCACCTCACAAATTCCTGATTATGCTGCTGCTCTGACCTCCAGCATGGGGCGACTATCCTGGCTTTTGGTGCATATTTCACTTGTTGCTACTCAGGCTGGCAGCTGTCTTTCAAAGCAGTGGTGGAAGAGAATAGATGTGGCTCTGGTCTGAGCTGAAAATATTTTTCTTTCCATCTTCTAATGTCAATGTAGATCAGCCTTCACATAGATTGGCCCATAATTGCCTTCAGAAAACAGTCCTGACAAAACATGCTATTAAACAAGGGCATTCACTGCCACTTTTCTGTCCTTCCTGGGCTGAGCGGTCAGTGAATCATTTCTGCAGCAGCCCAGCCTGGCCAGCCCTCACCACTGCAGGGACCCATTGCTTTCTCCTAGTCTGTTCTCCCTTTCTATCATTTAAAAGAAGTATTGAGCCTCTCTTGTAGATGCAAAATCATTTTGAACTTGCCCCCCCTGCCACGAATTCCCATGTTTCCTTTAGTTCTTCTCCATTCATGTCTCAGTAATACATACTTTTGTAGACTGAAAATGAAAAATGTGTGAGTTTTAAGCTTGGCCACAGAAGGTTATGGGGATATTTGTCTGTACACGCAGAGACTTCTCTGAGAAGGAGGCTTTTCTGCACCTCCAGTGCAGCCCTCAGCAGAGGAGCTGGCCTGAGACATCCAGCCAGTGGGAAAGAGAAGCTGGCACAGAGAAGTGGCAGCTGTAACTAAGGGCACTTGGTCAGTGAGGGGATCATAATTAATGTGGGAGTATTCACTTTCTGGGGAGTTTCATTAAGGGTTTTTAGGTACCTTATTTTTTTGAGTTGCCAAACCCAACATGGAAACAATTATTTTGTGGGACTTTGACTTGTTTAGAGCCAAGTGTATTGCTCTGTATATACTGTTAGTTTGGAGGACTTCTCTTCAAGTCTCTGGCTGAAAAACATCTTGGATGTTGCTTGCCTTGCAGAGAGCTTTTTTCTCTTTGTGGGAAAACCCATGGAAGTTCTAAAAACTCACAGAGTATTCAGGCCAAAGGGGGAATGCAAGAAAGACAGAACTAGTAATCTTTAATGAGAAGTCAGTCATCAATGCAGTTAACAAGCAGCTTTTTGAAGGGTTAGCATCATTGGATTTTTCTCCTAACAAGCCTGTCATCGACTGCTGGCACAGATTAACCTCTTTAATCCTGTTCAGTAGAAATCATCTATGGCCTTCTGCAACACATTAGAAAGTTAAAGCCAAGATCAATGGATTTGGCTCTTGAGTTTACCTCTTTTAATCAGCACCACACCCCCCAGGGCAAAAAAGCTGTGTATGAGTATGTGTTTAAATTATGGAGTGCACAGAAGGCCACAAAGGGCTTGGAAGGGTCAGTAATATTAATTTTTATTCTTTGTTTGCCAACAGAGTTGTTGACCAGCCTTAGTTCTAATTAAATTGGACAACAACACGTTTATTCCTGGTGTACTATAGTGCTGTTTGCCCACGGACTGAAAAGCAGATCTCAGGGAGAACATGAGTTCTCAGACAGCTACACCGTTTAAAAAATATTAAATTCTGTAGTCTTGCGCTAATAGATTAAATTATGAACTCTGCTCTATTACAAATTATCTTGAGATTGTAATGCTTCAGTTATGTCTTTATTGCAAAGGTTAAAGAATATACATCATATTACACCAACTGGGCTTTTGCCATTAAGGATTTATGTCTACTGAGATTAGCATCAGACAGGAATGCTTGTACTGCAAGATCAGTAATATTGCTAACTTGGGTGGAACCAAGTGTCTGGTTCAGGCTTTCCATGAATTGTACATAATGAGCTTTAAAGATTTCAAAGCAGAAAATTGATTATAAAAAAAAATCATTAGTTCACAGATCTTAACTATCAGAATTACCATTTTGAATTCTACACCTATTTTTGCTTAAAACTCTTTACTTGGCCAAAATCCAAAAGCAAGTATTATTGGAAAATTCTTAGTATGCTAAATTACATCTAATTTTTCAGTGTATAAGTCACTGAAGTAATTCGAAAAAAACAGCCATCACAATACACTAAATCCCAAATGTTTCTTCTAACAGCAACTGCCAGGAACAACTACTATAGTATTTGATCTGTTTCAGATAGATAGGACTCTCAGATGGTCTGTGGAAAACTAGATCTTGAAATGCAAGAGGAAGAGGAAGTATGTAGGTCACATACAATACTGATGTCTTAATCAAAGAGCAGTGGACACATTACTAAATCAAATCAAAATAAATCATTCAAGGACTTGAGAAGTGGACTGAACATTGTCAGATCAGATTAAATGCTCCTAAACCATGTCGAGAATAAAATTTCTTGTGGGAATTGACCAGAGCGATGCTAAATGGGGCAAGGATTAGCCACACATTCTTGTATCATGCAAGTAGCAATGGGCAACTTCAGAATTTTCATAATTTCTGTTTGCTTTGGATAAACAGCTGAAAGCTTAGATGACTATGTGAAGACCACCCACATCATTTGAATCTGGAGGAATGAGCTGGAAAGCTTTCAGAGAGCAGATTTTTCACATGAGATTTCTAGTGCTTACTAGTTCTGGTCTCAGGAAAAAATGCCGTTAAGAACAGTCTTTCATAACATTCTTGGTCCTGTTTGGGAAGTATATGTAGGGAAAGAAATGTGCATATCTACCATAAACCCAGGCTGGGTTCTAGAAATCTTAAAAATTTAGGGAATATGGCACCATTTTTTTTCATTCTTACTTCTTCAAGGGTGGATTTGAGCTTCTGAGAAGAGTCTTGGCTTGTGGCAGGCTATAATAGGAACTTCTGGTCAACCATTTCATTGCATAAGGTACAGAAACATTTCTTGCACTACCTTATACCATTAGTTGCAAAATGCATTTTGCTAATCTTTGGTTTTCCTATTTTTCAACTTCAGCCTCTGCAGGCATTCTGTGGGGGAGATGATTGACTTCCAGGTGGCTGACTGGTACTGCTGGGCCACAATAAACACCTGACTTTTCATCTTGGCATAATGTGACCACTGTAATGGCCATTCTCATTTCATTTTCACAACTTCTGCTCATCCAATACTTTTACTCACCCCTTACCAGTTCAGTAGCACAAAGTGTGTGAGGCAGGCAGTGATGCTGAGCAGCCAGTGCAGCTCCTGGGAGCCAAGTGCCTGGAGTTGTGCAGCTGGCTGCTCTGAGGGATCATGTCAGTACAACAGCTCACGGCTCTCCAAAACTCTCTGTCTACTCTAAATCCTTCCATAGAAGTCATAATTCCTAAGGCAAGGGCATTATAAGCTTTAGTGGAATAGGGATGCTTTATAAACTGAAAAGTAATATTACTAAAATGAGCACAAAGTCAGTCCTGAGCAACAGCAGCAGCTCTTGGGCCACACAGCTCCCAGCCAGACCACCAGAAATAAAGACAATTCAAACATCTGTGAAGAAAAGGGATCCATTAAGTAACAAAAAAGTGAGATCTTAGTCACTGCCAATAGGGAATCTATGGGAGTCAGAATGGACGACTGGATAGCTGAGAAAATTTGCTAGCTAGCTAGAAGACAAAAAAAGAGGTCACTATTCTTAGAGGAAATGGGTTATTTTGTTAATAATGCAATCCCATGAAAAGCCCTATTGCTCCTGCAGTACAATCAGATGCTGGTTTTGTATAAAATTAACTTCTCAGATTTACACAATATATATCTGCTCATACTAAAAGTAAAGAGCTTCTCTTGACAGTTGTCCTTTGAATGTAAGAAGACCACAGTATCAGAACAGTTTCCCTGGAGAACTGAAAAAATGAATCAGAATTTTATATTCAAAAGCTATGCAGTCTCACTCTTTATGAAATGTCCAGAGAGGTTAAAAGACTTTTTTTAAGTTTTTTTTTTCATTTTACATTTCATAATTGTCTTTGTATATTTTTCCCTTCCTTTCACATTTCCTCTCTTCATGACTGTCTTTTTCTGTCTCCTTTTCATTCCTCCCTCCCACATTTTTTAAATTCCAGAGGTAATTCTCCTTCCAATTTTCCTTTAGTAACAAATTTTAGGATGAAGATTCCATACAGTGAATTTTCCCAACTCAGAATTTATTTCTGGATTTTTATAAATAGACTACATTTTTCTTCACAGAAAAAAACCTATCACTTTTTGTAAGTTCTTTAGCTGTATTATCCCTGTAGAAATTATTGGCTATTTTTTTACTTCTGTTGCTTTCTTTCTATTACTATCAACATAATGATGTCTCTGTCATCAGTGTGCAAGCTCACTGTATAGGGTCTCCTATATTTTGTTTTCCTACAATACATTCTGGAATGAAGCTTCATTCCCTATAACTCAGTGAAAATTATCTACCCCCTGAAAGCATGGACTTTTCCTCCAATACAAGCCCAGGAGTATTTCACTTCTGCTGGCCTAAACAGATAGTTGCAGAGACATGGCATCACCCTGAATA
Source organism: Picathartes gymnocephalus (assembly GCA_013390045.1). Taxonomy (NCBI): domain Eukaryota; kingdom Metazoa; phylum Chordata; class Aves; order Passeriformes; family Picathartidae; genus Picathartes; species Picathartes gymnocephalus. The sequence goes on from WEKY01035063.1 coordinate 30,011, forward strand.
TTTTTTTTCCCTAAGGGGAGCTTAATGTCATCAGTAATAATAGACTATTGCAAAATGTGTGCTTTGTATTATGTTTTGCCCAACACTAATGTACTTTATCCATTTCATTTGCAGTCCTTAAATGCTAAACCAACACCATGTTTAGAATCTATGCTCCATCCATTCCTTACAGAGTCCTTGACTAAAAACCTATATGAAGATGGACAAAATAGACTTCTGCCCAACAGGGAGAGAAGAAGTGATTAGCAAACAACAAACCAGCAAATGTGAAATATAAGTAAGGACATTTTTTGCTCATATTGGCTAAAGGGCAGCACTGATACGATTGACCTACATCAGGGAGATTGGAAATTAATAGGGGCGAGTGTCAAAAATGCTCGTGCTGATATAAGGTGCTTCTAGCCAATTACTCTTGTGGACTGAAAAGACAAAGATTGACTTGAATTTTACTTCCATATTTTACTGTAAATGTGGAGGGGGTTTTTTTTGGATTGGAAGTGAAACCTGGAGTCGAGAAAATCATAAAGAAATATATAGGGAAGAAAAGTAGCAGTTGGACAGGATGAGAAGGAGAAGTGAGATGTGTGCAGGGTGCAATTCTTTGACACATGCTACTGCTTAGTTCTAACATTTCAATACTATGCTTGCAAGAATATTTACCCTACACCTTCAAAGGGAGCAAAACACTAATTTACATGCCATCTTTTCAAGGCTCAAGAAACCTTTTTTTTTTTTTTTTTCTGGATGTTGCAAATAACTAGTGTAACATATATTATGATTTAATGATGCTCTAAAACTTAAGTGCCGCCAGTAAATCCTTAGTTTGCCACCATAATCAAGAATTAATAGCAAGACAGATAAGTGAAAAAATACTAATTGTTAGGTAGTACACATTTCTATTAATTCAGATGGTCAGATAAAAGCATTTAAAATCATGTCTCTCCTGAAGGAGTCAATTTTGCAAAGAAAATAACAATGACAACCTCTTCCATAAGAAAGAGGGTTTTGGGGGTTTTTTTAACTGTAATCTCAGTGTACATATGTAACTGCACTACCAGATTTTCTGGTAGTATTGCTGCAGTATTGTTTTCAAAATCTGTTTTTTTAAGTTCAATATCTATGGTAATGAAACCAGTGCTCCAGAAATGAAGCACAAATGTTTGCCACATCCCAGTTTATCACATCTGTCTGTGTTTAATATTAATATATAATGTTTGTTTTCCTAAGCATTTCTTAGGTTATTTTCCAGTGTGTGGCCTTGTACCGTCATGACTCAGTCAGTCTGATCTTTTGTGGGATTTAAAGTGCAGAATAGATACAAACCCTTAACTTCTCCATGGAAGTGAGGTCTAGAGGGGGTAGAGGTGAACATGCAGAGGTAATGCAGGATCAGACAACACAGAACAAGGGTGGACAGGGACATAGGAAGTAGCACAGAGCAGGGCAAAATATGTTTGCAAGACATAGTGCTAATTTTTGTGCCTAATAATCTTAATATTTTGTTACTTCATGAATGTAGAATGAACACAGTTCAATGGTATCTTTTTATTTCTCACCATTAGTCAAAGAATAATTATTACTTCTAAATTTATGTTGTTACAGAGTAATTCTGCGGTTTTCAGTTTATCTACTTCATTCTGATAAAGGAAGCAATCAGAGAACCGTGACATAAAACTTTAAAATATGTGCCTTGAAATAATAGTATTACCAGGAATCACATTAAAAGGGGATTTAAGACATGGAATTTTACACTGCAACCTATTATTGTTCTCATAGAAAATTCAAGTGTATTTTGCAAGTGCATTGCAAATGCAGTGTACGAAGCAAGTGTGAGATGAATAAAATAATTGAAATTAATGCTATGTCAATAAGTTTTGCATAAATAAGTGGCAAATGATTGCAATTTGAATGCAACAAGGATTCCAGCAGGAGTGGGAAGTCCTGCCTTTGACTGAAAGAAAGAAGCATCATGTTCAAAGGATCTGTGGCATGAGTGGAAAATTATGGGATTAAATCTATTTCCTTGATAAGTCAGAAGGTAACAAAAAAATTATGTGGATTTTGCTGGTTCTTCCAGGCAAAAAGAAGTTGGAAGCTTGTTATGAAGAACCAGGAGGATGGACTGAAGAGCAAAGAAGGATGCCAGAAACAGTCAAGACTTAAGAGATACTACGATTTTGATGTTCGTTTCTTTCTTAGTAAAAGTAAACTCCAAGGGCTAGGTAATGTGCATGATATTTTCAGGTCAGAATGATGCCTCTGTTCAGGTACATTTACAGTCAAAAATCATTAGGATAAACAGTATCCATGAATATACAGGGAATTTTACATATGTATAAGATTAACTAATGCAGCAATTAAAATTACTTAGGCTTAACAGAGGAAAACAGGTTACAGATCAATCTCCCAAAAATGAATTCTGGGAAGGATGAAGAAGGAAGGGTATACAGCTACTGTAATACTGACATTGAACCTTTGAAAAGGAACTGAGAAGCAGGCCATCTCTCAGCACAAAGATCGGCAGGAACAGCAAATAGGGACCCCAGAGATATTAAAAAACACCCCAAGCATTCTGTTCTAATTTGTATTTATCTCAATAAAGAGACTGAAAAATATTACAACAAAATTGCAAGACAGAGTTAACATTTCCCAAACATGTCACGAGTGAGGCTGAGACCCGAGAAGAATTGCTCAAGTGCCCTGAAGTAGAAAAGGCTGTTCAGGGCCCAAGAGCTGGTCCAAGGCCAGCTTTATGATGATTCGTTAAGACTCCAAAACAGGACATAACTCTTGTTCTGAAAACACTTACCACAGATATGGATAAGTGGGCAATAATGGCCCCTGCTGGAAAAATGAGCTGACATAACTCTCATGGTGCCTGAACTATGATTTATTTTGTCCAACAAGACACCATGGCTGGAGCAAGAGAGGCCCATTGAGTGATACTAATGATCTTTATGCATTTAGGCACTGTATCTCAGTAACTTTGATGTTTATTGAGTGTAATTTTAGAACAAATAAGAGATTTTCTTCATAGAATGCTGGAGACAAGCTGACAGACGGGCGTGAAGAAGACAGTTTAAAACTGACACTGAAATTTGTCTGCTTTATTTGGCCAGCAGAACAAGTGAAGTTGCTTCTGTCTCTTTAGATACTAATTTTGCTGAATATACTATTTTATTTGATCAACAGTGTCATTCTGGTGTTGAGTAAAAGGTGGAATATGCAAGAATTGTGATTTCTCTGCATTTTTATATTACAGCAGCCCTACGGAATTCCCCCAAAAGAGTTTATCTTAAGTTACTGTGTTTCTGTAATGGTTAATAAAATAGCAATGAAGATATTTATGAATGGACAAATGACTGACTTAATTTGAAGCAGTGAGAACTTTGATGCTATAGTAGTTTCTCGTTTGCCTCTTTCGCTTGCTCACACCAAGTGATAGGTGGTGTAGTGTCATTTACATACTCTGGTTTAAACCAGTGCCCTTACTGAGTTTACTTACTCAGTTCTTGTGTTGAGATAAGGATTCAATGAGAAATGCAAAGCAGGCCTGAAACCTTGAAGGTAAAAAGATAGTTTATTCACAAACCTAAAAGAGAAAACCTAAAAAGAAAGATAATAAAAACCAAAATAAACCTCCAGATGTTTCTTTCCCCCCGCCTCATTGGTCTTTCTTTTCCAACAACCTTTCCCATCAACAATACAAAGAAACAAAACTTAGAGAACCCCGGTCAGTTTACCACCTTTAGAATAAACTTTCATCAGTCTAGTTGGGAAGAACAGTCTCTTCTACTTTACCATGGAGACTTTCCCACAAGAAACACAGTTCTTTCGTGGCTTCCATTTCACAGTGAATCAGCCACCTGAGCATCTGTTCACTGTGAGAGCTCCTTCCATCGACATATGGCTGTTCCCGCAACTGCCTTCGAGGACTCAATCTCTGTATCATAGGGTGGTATTTTAAGGACGATCTGTTCTGGTAGAAAAAAGCCAGAACCTTCTCTTGCTGGAAACAAGAATTCTCCCATCTGTGGAGTAAGGCTTCCTCTACTGTTACCCTGAGGAAGGGTGTTCAGCCTCTATTCTCATCCGCGAGGTAAGGGTTAAAAGTGTACCTCTATTCTCATCCCTGAGGTAAAGGGGAAAAGTGTAGGAAACCAGCAAGAGGGCCTTTGCTTAGTCCATAGTTAGAACAGGTGCATTACCCCTATGGGTACAATATGAGTTATAAGGAAAATGATGCAGTCTATTACCATGGTTTTATAGAAGATTTTCAGCTTAAGTATCTCTGCTTCCTCTCTCTCAAGACTCCTCAGACCTTTTTCACTGACCTAGGTGCCTCTGTTGCTTTCTTCTGTCATCCTACTTGTCTGAGTCCAATGTAGTGCATTTGAAAGTTAAACTAAGTCTCTTCAATGCACTCATTCTCTCCCTGGTTCTGTTGTTGGTCACTGGACCCTGCTAAGCAGTAGCCAGGGCTGAGGTGAGGGAGTGGAGGAATCAGGGACAGCTGCATCACTCAGCAGTCATTCTGTGCTGGTCAGCAGTGAGGCTGTTGCATCTTGGCAGCAGTCGGTGGTCCTGGAGGGAAAGGGAGGGGCAAAGAAACCGCGGGTGTAGATCAGTTCATTGCAAGGAGTTGCATCCCTTTCCACCACTCCAGTGGCTGCGATGGGGAAGCTCAGATTTGGCCCCATGGGCTGGAAAGCCCCCATCCAAAAGCTTGGCCTGGCCCAGGAGAGCCTGGGGCGGGCCCGTGAAGCTGCAGGGCGGAGGGGCTGTGGGCGGCAGCAGGGCCGTGGGATCCAGCAGGCAGCAGATGTTGCTAGGCAACAGCAGAAGGCAGTCTTTTCCCCACAGGATGGACGGCCAGGGGCTCCAAAATTTACCAAGACAATGAACAACATCATTTACAAAGTACCTTACTGTGTTCACTTGATCTTTCCTCAAAATTGTTCTCTGAGGCAAGACTGCACCCTTTCTAACACATAGAATAACTTTCCCCAGTACCTGCTCACAGAGGATGCTGCACTGGGCAAGTACAAGGTTCTTGGGTAGGTCAGCAAAGGCCTGTGCAGACAGACCCAGAGCCTCTTATGCATATGTCATGGGTTAAAAAACGTGATTTTTACCCAGAAGGACATAACTGCTTCCTGCTATGAAGGCTGCTTACAGCTTTGTGCAAAAAAGCAGTGTCCTGCACTTAAAGAGCCAATAGAAGGCCAACCCTGACATTTTGACGTGCTGTTTAGCCATTCAGAGAAGATTACGTCTCTGTGTTCCCACATCTCAAGAGAGGGAATTTTGAGTTTCGCTCTCTCTTGGGCTTCTGCTTCTGAACAGGTAACAAGCCCGCCCCCATGCCTGCCATGGGCCCCGGACCTGGGGCCTGTCGGGGCTGCCCCTCTGCCCCCATCAGGAAGAGGGTGGAGGCTGAAAAAAGCAGACAGCCTGTGGCTTCATGCTGCCGCGGTTTCTGCTGCATGAGCTTTGCCCCGCCACCGCTGCCGCGGGCTCTGTCCTGCCGCTGCCACCGCTGCTGCGGGCTCTGCCCCACCACTGCCACTCCTGTGGGCTCTGCCCCGCCGCCACCGCTGCGCGGGCCCCACCACTGCTGGATCCCACGGCCCTGCCGCTGCCCACAGCCCCTCCGCCCTGCAGCTTCACGGGCCCGCCCCAGGCTCTCCTGGGCCGGGCCAAGCTTTTGGATGGGGGCTTTCCAGCCCACAGGGCCAAATCTGAGCTCTCCCATCACAGCCACTGGAGTGGTGGAAAGGGATGCAACTCCCTGCAGTGAACTGATCTACACCCGCGGTTTCTTTGCCCCTCCCTTTCCCTCCAGGACCACCGACTGCTGCCAAGATGCAACAGCCTCACTGCTGACCAGCACAGAATGACTGCTGAGTGATGCAGCTGTCCCTGATTCCTCCACTCCCTCACCTCAGCCCTGGCTACTGCTTAGCAGGGTCCAGTGACCAACAACAGAACCAGGGAGAGAATGAGTGCATTGAAGAGACTTAGTTTAACTTTCAAATGCACTACATTGGACTCAGACAAGTAGGATGACAGAAGAAAGCAACAGAGGCACCTAGGTCAGTGAAAAAGGTCTGAGGAGTCTTGAGAGAGAGGAAGCAGAGATACTTAAGCTGAAAATCTTCTATAAAACCATGGTAATAGACTGCATCATTTTCCTTATAACTCATATTGTACCCATAGGGGTAATGCACCTGTTCTAACTATGGACTAAGCAAAGGCCCTCTTGCTGGTTTCCTACACTTTTCCCCTTTACCTCAGGGATGAGAATAGAGGTACACTTTTAACCCTTACCTCGCGGATGAGAATAGAGGCTGAACACCCTTCCTCAGGGTAACAGTAGAGGAAGCCTTACTCCACAGATGGGAGAATTCTTGTTTCCAGCAAGAGAAGGTTCTGGCTTTTTTCTACCAGAACAGATCGTCCTTAAAATACCACCCTATGATACAGAGATTGAGTCCTCGAAGGCAGTTGCGGGAACAGCCATATGTCGATGGAAGGAGCTCTCACAGTGAACAGATGCTCAGGTGGCTGATTCACTGTGAAATGGAAGCCACGAAAGAACTGTGTTTCTTGTGGGAAAGTCTCCATGGTAAAGTAGAAGAGACTGTTCTTCCCAACTAGACTGATGAAAGTTTATTCTAAAGGTGGTAAACTGACCGGGGTTCTCTAAGTTTTGTTTCTTTGTATTGTTGATGGGAAAGGTTGTTGGAAAAGAAAGACCAATGAGGCGGGGGGAAAGAAACATCTGGAGGTTTATTTTGATTTTTTTTATCTTTCTTTTTAGGTTTTCTCTTTTAGGTTTGTGAATAAACTATCTTTTTACCTTCAAGGTTTCAGGCCTGCTTTGCATTTCTCATTGAATCCTTATCTCAACACAAGAACTGAGTAAGTAAACCCAGTAGGGACACTGATTTTAAAACCAGAATACTTACACTACTTGGTGTGAGCAGGCGAAGGGAGGCAAACGTGAAAGCACTACAGCATAAATTCAACTATGAACTTCACAGAGACTCTTTAATACTGTATTTTATTTATTTTACTTGAGATAGTTGTTGAAAGACAATTATGATTTTCAATATAGAGAAAGTAACATGAGCCAATGAGGACTTTGTGAAGTACATACAAGTTCAAATGAATATACCTTCGTAATCGCTTATTCTGCTCAAAATGGAAAAATTAACAGAGAACCTCTCTTATACAGCATGGTCCTTAATTTGGGCAAAGGTAGACTGTTGTTGGAGAAACTTTGAAATATATTACTATTTTCAATAGTAAGTCACATTGTTAGGTTTATGTCTAGGAGAATTAAGGTACTGGGAGTAAATGATTTTTTTACCTGAACTATTAAAAGGATCTTGCATTTTTTACTTATTTTGGCCATATGTTTTGTAGAACATGGTATATACTGACACAAAAAAGCACAGGACATTTTGGAGCGCAGATGTCAACAAATTAAATGAGACGTAAGCTCATAGAAGCCTTTTTTAACCTCAGTTTTACACCAGGTAAAACATAACATATTTGCTATGGGGTTTTTCTTCACTTTTAATATTTGAGTTAGAGAACTGGGTTCTTGCAATAGTGGCAATTAAACTGGAAATATTTCTGCTTTTTTGACAACAATACAAACTTGCATAACAAGTGCAAGTTAGAGATCTAGGTGTTTTAAACAGGCCAAAAAATTAAGACTTTACAACTTTTATTAGCCTCACGTATTGTATAAATATTTTATGTGCATTTAGGACCTAGCTTCCAACATTTTTGTTTGACAGTTTTCACTTCCTGTATCAAAAATTCCCCATATTTCATGATCCACAGGAGATGAATGAGAAACTCCAGCTCATAGCAACTGAGCACATCTGACTGTTCCCTTCTTTGATCTTTTTTTTCTAAATTGTTGCTACATTTCTTTTTTCCCCAAGAGGTTTCTTTGGGCTTCTTAACAGACTTACTTGGGATTATTCATTTTCTTCTGTCCATTTTCAGAACAAAGAATCAGGTATTTGAGAGTCACACGGTGTTTGTTAAATACCTGCTGCCTACTGACATTTAGCTGATTATACTGCAAATTATCCTGTCTTAATTTATTTCACCTTTCTTTCAGGAAAGACATTTTCTTTGAATAAAGATGATGTTAAATCCACAGGAAGCTTCTAGTATTGCTTTCTTGTTGTCAGATTCAAACCCAAATCTGGATGTTTCTGTTCTCTGGTATTTGTTGTCATACCTGCAGCCCCTAGGACTGTGTTTTAGCTGTTCAGGTAACACTGGGTTACAGTCTCCAGTCTCCTCAGACGTAGACAACTAACAGGAATTTGTTTGAGTTTTTAGTTAAAGCCCTTGAATTCAAACCCCTTAATACTCATATTATTAACTTCAGCTACTGGGGGCCAAAATGATGAAATATTTATGAGGAGGATTGCACGGCTCCTTCTGGGAGCCTGAAGCCATTCACTGTGGCACAGCTAAGCACAGGAGGAATTAGTTTAGCCAAGGTATGTATTTCAGTAGGGTCTCAAAATTTTATTGCAGATGCAGTTTTCACTGGTTCACAGACTGAGAAGACTTGGGTGTGCTATGAATGTTGACCGTTGTCATGGGTGGCCTGTTCCCTGAGCAGGTTGGTAAAAGCACTGCAACATGTGGATTCTTCACAGCCCTGATAAGATCTGATTACCGAGAGAGACCTCTGCCCAAATTAAGGTGCAAACAAAACCACATGACAAAGTCAATAATAGAGATTTTATTTAACAACAAAATGTGAGGTAGAGAGATAAAAATATGAAAGTGGGGGAAGCAGGAGAGAGATAACAAGCAGAAGATAGTCACCACCTGTGGATCCAGCAGCATCCCGTTGGCCCTTCACCCTGGCTTCTCAGTAGTGATGGTCCCAAACTCCTTTCAACCCCATGGCTTCAGTTCTGGTCAATAAAATAGGATCTGGTAAAAGGTATGCATTTACATAAAAAGTTGAATAAGAAGATGTGACTGTTAACATTTCCTGCTTACTTTAACCATATACAAAGTTAATTTTAATGGATTCTTTTTTTGTTAACCTTCTCACTTATTTTTAAAGATTGCTTTTAAAATTCAAGACCATCTGGTTGACCTTCTAACCACTTAAATTTTCAGAAATGGCAAAGATCCACTATTATTTCCCTTAGAAAGTAGCTCTTTCTGTCTCAAAAGAGCAGTTTATTTTTATTCTCGTTTAAAATGGCTTAAAGAGAATTGCGGAAGACAAGTGTCCCAACCCTGTAACAGTGAACCCGGTGCTCTCTGACCACACTGACAGTTGACTCCAGTGTCTGACACAGTTTATTGTTCCTGGCCCTCGCTGAGTGTTCTCCCTTGCTGTGGCAGAAAAAAAATTGTGCTCTCTGCAGTTGCTGCACTGGTGCCCAGAGACAGAACAAGACACAAAGGGCACAAACTGAAACACAGGAGATTCCCTCTGAACAGGAGGAAAACCAGCTCTTCACTGGGAGGGTGACCAAGAACAGGAAGAGGTTGCTCAGAGAAGTTGTAGAGCCCAACAAGATTTCAAAAGCCATCAGTGTGAACATGGTCCTGCACAACCGGCTCTGGGTGGCCCTGCTCGAGATGGGGCCCGGACAAGGGGCCGGAGCGGCTGGCACCCGCCCCTCAGCGCCGGCGGGCAGGGAGCCCTCGGCAGCGCCCTTGTGGCAGCAAGGCCCGGGCGCGGGTCCGGCTCTGTCCCCGGGGAGCCCTCGGCAGCGCCCTTGTGGCAGCAGGGCCCGGGCCCGGGTCCGGCTCTGTCCCCGGGGCGCCGCGCAGGACGCCGCGGGAGGGGCCTCGGCGCCATCGCCCTCAGTCCCGAGCCCCCTGTTTCACCCAGCGCCTGCTGCAAGGAAATGCCGGGCTCCAGCTGTTGCTCAGCCCTGAACAAGCGGTACCGGCAGGGGAGAGACTCTCACTCTGGGCTTTCTCCGGCACTTTCTGCTGCAAGGCCATTCCCCAGCGGAGCCCGCGCTCGGCGGCCGGACAGGCTGTCCAGAGGGGCTGTGGGCAGAGGCTGCGGGTGCTCCCTTCAGGGCAGCCCTGCTGAAAGTGATGGTTTTAGCTCAACAGATGTAACCTCCAGGTTTGTGGAGGAAACCTGGAAATGCAAGCCTAGAATGAGTGTTTTGTCCCTGTATTATTACTGTATATTTGTTAATTTGCCACCACATACAAACCTGTACCAGTCACTAGGGAGATGCAACCTAAAAATCTGTGGCTCTCAGTGCTGTGGCTGTATTGGATCATGTTAAAACATCACTCATACAGACTAAGGGCATTTGTCAAGTAAAATCAAGGTGTAAGACTGCCTTTCCACAGAAGGCATAGAAAGCCGCCCACAAATTCTTGGGAGAATCTCTTAGTCAAGTCACATTTTGTACTGAAAAAATTACTTATTTACCTTAAATACTTTTTTTTACCTATTCAAGCCTAATCTTTTGTGTAACCACTGATTCTTAGTATCTTTTGTCTACTTCGCATGCGATATTTCCTATTACCTGTTTTCATACACAGGAAAGCATTGTGTTCTGAAAAATAAAACAAAGGTATATGTTCCTAATGCCTCTTTTGCCTTCAGATTCTCCAACAAATCTTTCCAATTGTGTAATAAACAAATACAGGAGACACAGATTCTAAAACTTTTCTTGACACTTTCCAGAAAATTGGTGGGTGATAATAATGAAATTTGACACTCTCTTACACTGTGTTACCATACCCCTCTAATTTGATTTAGAAAAATGGTTTACTTTAGGGACTGGGACCTAAAAATATTTCTTTAGGCTTCTGTATTGCATATGTGTGTTTCTGTACCACTGTTACCTCTCTAATGTAAGAAAATAAAAGTTTTCCTTTGTCTTCAAATTTTTTATCTGTAGAATGTAAGTCTTATTATTCATCTAATGCCTTTCATACTAGAGGAACAGTGTAGCCACCCTTAATGGTATATGAATCAATAAAGGTTTAGAAGTAGCAATTTTTGTTGCTTTGGAGAACTGAGTTCTGACTCTACAAAGTCCAAGAGGTCAGGATGTCCAAGAGCACACACATGCTAACAATATTTACAAATGCTCAAAAATTCAAATGATAAGCCATACTGAGGTTTGTTTGTCACAAACTGCTTGCTACCATCATTTCCCCACAATTACCTCCCATTTATTGCAGTGACTTCCAGAAAATCTTTTTCTTTCCATATATGCAGTTATATGTAAAACAGAAATTATTGTTATCACCATCACATGCTAAAAAACCCCATTTAAGTGTGTATTCAGGGTGACCTTTTGTGCTGCCAGAGTAGTCATTTATACTTGTGATCAAACACCAAATTATAACTTCAAATAGCTAATCCCTATGAAAAGTAATGGAAAATAAGATCCATGCTTGCATTTTCAGGAACTAATGATATTAAAGTAGACTATTCTAAAGATATAGAAAGAGATTAGTTTTTACTGTAAGTAATTACTATAAATACTATTAATAGCACTGGAAATTACTCAGCAACACCTACAGCCTAAAGTAGCATAGAATCATAGAATCACTGAATGGTTTGGGTTGGAAGGCACGGTGTGGCCGTGTTCCAGGAATCATTTTTATGCACACACATAAAGACGTTGTGATCTAAAGATGTGCCTGAATCTGAGTGGACAGATGTGCTTTTAAAAATGCATTCATAAGTGAGGATATTTGTGTGTATACATATGTGTGTGTTTATATCTATCTATAGATGGAACACATGGACTTTCAGGGAGTTAAGTCTGAGGTAAAACTAAGAGCACATCAAGTCATTCATAACGAAAAGCTATTTCTGGTTTTTGGCTTAATGTATCACCTGGAGGGCTGCTCCATTTCCTCTGCTCTACCAGAACCTGGAAACCACAGGCAAGAGGGTTTACCTGTACTAAGGTGGTGCTTGTCCAAGAGTTGTGCTTCTGAGCCTGATGTCATAATCTGATTACTCAGTTACTTTGGGGAGGACCCCAGAGCTCAAGGGCACTACAAAGGGCAGGAGTAATCTTTTTTTGCCTGTTTAATCTTTACCAAGTCAAACTTTCTAAATGAAGGGAATGCACATAAGTCCCATTACCTTCAGTGTCCTCTTTGTCTCCATTTGCCTCTGCACATATTGACCCAGTGCAATGACAGATTAATGGTGACATTAAATGAGGTATTAAATTTAATCTTCTTTACTCGATGTAGCAAAAGTTCCTTTTTCAAATTGCCTTTCTTTAATTTTTGCTTCATGATTGTCATTTTTCATTCGCTGATTTTATTCATGCTAGACTAGGCCAGTGACCTAAAACTGCCAATTGAGGAGTGAAATGCTAATCACATATCTTCAGTTGAAAGCATCAGTGTAAATGTTTCCCATGCGTTATTTACATTAATTATTTTCTGTCTCAGGGATTCTCCTGGTCCCTCCTAAAAGAGTTCAAACATAACAAACAAAATGGCTAATTCTGGTCGTATATATTCATTGCAGTCCTTCCAATTGGCAAAGTCACTTTATAATTGTTTAATCCAGGAGGTCTTAGAAAACTTTTGAAGTTAGGAGGTCACTTCACTACCCGAAAGACTTATTAGCAATTTCAGAGCCTTCTCTCAAGATGTTTTGTAGTCTTTTCATTTCTTATAATGTATTAATGGGGTGTGGTGTTTAGTCTTTAGGTAGGAAGATTATTAACAGTTTTATTACATCTCACACAGCAGTAGTGTTGCTAAATGATGATTTTTAACATGAAAAATGTGTCATCAGCAAAAAGTTATTAATAATATTTAGTTTTAGATTACATATTAGGAAGAGATTCTTCACTCTGAGTGTGGTGAGGCATTGGACAGTTTGCCCAGAGAAGCTGTAGATGGGCCATCCCTGGAAGAAAACCAAATAAGGCACTCATTGAAGATTCTTTCAGAAAAGACTTTAAAATTAAAAAAAAAAAAAAAGCATTGCTTAATTTTTGTTTGTTTGTTTTGAAGAATTTATATCAGTTTCAATAAAAATGTTCCTAGAAAATTTTCTCAGCCCTAGGACAATTACCCTTGTGTTGGCATGATTCTAATCCTGTTGGATATCTTGTATCCTCATTTCCTACTGATGGAAATGTTCACTGAGACCATTCAATTCACATGCCAAAACCCCATAGGCTCAAGTTTGGGCTATACACACTACACACTTCCATTACTGTATCGGCTCTGTAGCATTGACTGTGCCCTTTGCTTTCAAATGTGTTCAAATCTCAACACCATCTTGCAAATCTTCAGTGTTTCACTATAGCATGAAGCTTCATCTTCAGAAGCTCAGTATGTCTGAGTCAGTAGACCTAGGTATTAGAATATTTTTATTTAACATATCACAACCTGAATGCTGCCACCTCCTGTCTGGGGTACTGGCTTTCAGTCACCTCATCTCATTTAATGTAAAAGCATAGTGCTAGAGCATTCTTCTTGGAAGCAGGCAGTTTATTTTAAATTAACTACTTTTTAATAGGTCTACATTTATTTTTTCAAGTACTGGTGAAAACGAAGCAGATTATATGCACCTAGCTGCTGAAATAAAATAAAACAAAGAGTTAAATAACAGAAACATGCTTCAAGGAGGATATTAAAACAGATTTTGGGAGCATCAATCATTCAGCGCTGTAAACATGAAAGGGTTTATTCTTTGTGTAAAACCAGAAATTATTATGGTGCATTCACTCTTATTTCTTTCTTTATTTATTTATCATGGCACTGGGATAAAATCCCTTTATCCTTATTAAATTTATATATGGGAGGCCAGATGAATGTTTTGAATATGAAAACTCTTATGTTGGTAGTGTTAATGCTTACAGCATTCTTCTCTTAGTTTAACAGAGTACTGTATAAATTTGGTCACTTTACTGTGCCAATGTTACCTTCTGCTTTTCAAACTTGGCTGTATTTGGAAGTCACCCAGAGATAACAATATTCTATTAAATTAAATATCCTATTCCTGGCAGCTTGACTTTGTGAGGTTTCAAAGAGGTCACTTGGCGAGCACTCCTCTTTTCAGCCACAGGGTGGTCAGCTTACATGTTCATTTTCCAGGCAATTTTTCTGTACATGAGGTCCAGTCATGAACTAGATAAACTGTCTGTAAACAATAAAAGAAAATTAATTAAGAACATGTACAAGCTGCAAGATATTTAAATAGAAGAAGAGATAGAATGAATAAGGTGAATTTCAGACTGGGTAGTAATCAACAGGGCCATGTTGCTTCCAAAAGATCCCAAATCTTACTGTCTATAGAGTGTGTAATGCTCAGAGTATTTCCATTTTAATTAGGCTGCAGCTGAAGTATTGTGTTTGGGTTATCTGTGACCTTTTAAAGAATTTTGAGTAGACAAAAGAGGTGGGTCAGAGGTCCTGGAAAAAAATTTAAAGAAAGATAGAAAGACCTGGAGTTGTTTAATTTAGAGGACTGTGCACAAATAAAATAGTAATAATAGTCTTCAATTATATAAAATCACAGTTGCTACATGTTCAATGGCAATAGACTTTTCCAAAGGATAAGACAGGAACTAACAAACTTAATTTGCAGCAAAGAAGTTGTAGATCAGATGACAGAAAAAAAATGTGCTGACTATAGGGGTGAGGATAAACAGCCTGACAAGGTGACAGAGTCTACATCACTGGAGATTTTACAGAGAAGATTAAACAATCATCTGTCAGAATTATCTGACATTTAGTTGTCTAAAAGTCACCTGAAGATCCTTCTGTATTTATGCAGTTTCTGATTTAGAAATGTTGGATTCAGGGAGAGAGTCCAGAAAAATATACACCGTACCTCAAATTTTGCCCTCTGTGATAACTAAAAAAAATAAAGGCAACACAAATTTTCCATCTGAACAGTAGAGCAATGAGGACTGCTCTATTGAGTCAGCAGTGAGTGATTTTTTCAGTCCAGCTGGTCTTAAGAAAAAGAATATGCAAAATACCAATCCAAATGTTCTGATGGGGAAAAAGCCCACACCCAAAATCAACTAAAAACAACAACTCCCCCCAAAAACCGACCACCAGATCTTCAGAGTTAATCTTTCAGATTAATTTTACTTTGTGATAAGAATGTTAATAGGTAAGAACATATCCATCCATCCTATGGCTCCTCTTTAATAACATTGTTCTTTTAGCTGTTATGTGTTAAAGAACCCTTAATCCAAAGCTCCCACTGCACAGTCTATCAAGCAGATCTTTATAATCCCATCTCTGTTAGAGGAAGCTACTCTCACTTTCAGGGGAATCTTATTAAAGGGGTTGTAGGGAACCTCTTTGGTGTAAGGTATTAGCTGCTAAGCAGGTCAGTTGTCCTCTTAGGAAATGTAAAAGTATGGTTATAAAGATTTAAAAAGAAAAAAGTAAAGAACTAACTTTTTTTTTTTTTTTTGCTAGAAGTGCTGTTTGGTGGGATGAACTGTCATCACAGGACTGACCTCTGTCTCACAGGGGCTTTCAAGCGGAGGGAGTAACAAACACTCTTCAGTCTGTTGGGGTAGGCAAAATATTTCTGGTGTATACATATTATATCTGTGTTTGGAGGTTTGTTCTTTTTTAAACTGCAGTCTTAACACATGGTATAGAACAAGGTCGAGCAGACAGAACAGTGTTTATTTTCCCACTACATTCCCTTTGATTTCCAAAGCACACACATGTGCCAACATTGCCCATCTCATAGAGCTGGTGGCTCTTAGAACCTCTCTGTCCTGGAGTTGTCTGTCCTATAGATGTCTGTCCTAGAGATGTCTGTCCTGGAACCAGCCTGTCTGTCCAGCAGATATCTGACCTGTGCAGAAGCTTCTGCTCTGGGACTGGCAGTAGCTCCCTGGGAAGAGAGTGTGACAGGAAACACACCACCCCTTCTAAGTTCCTTCAAGGGGAAAAAAACCAAAACACCCACCTTCCAGGGTGGTGCAGCAAACAAGGGGTGCTTGCCTATAGAGTGAATTTCTGAAATCCTTTAGAGAAGGCCCACTTTTGTGACAGACTTTCAACTGCTGAAAATGGTATTATCTGACAGTCGATAGCTGATGCTTCTGTTCTAGGCCTTCACAGACTTGTATCAGCCCAGGGCCCAGCCCAAGGAAGTGCTGCATTCCTGCTGATGAAGATTTAACACCATTCCCACCAGGTTACTGGGTCAGGTAAGTTGGGCAGTCGTCCCACAGCGTCTCTGGGGACCTTGGAGGCTCTGGAAAGCAGCTGCTCAAGCTCTCCTGCAAAACTCCATGGGCTGGAGCCAGCTCCCAGGCCCTGGTGAAACAGCCCAGGGGGGGAAAGGGTCCTGTTTGTGAAGCCATCAGACAGCTGATGGGGGGAGAGGTTGGCACTTCAAAGAGAGGAATCTCTCCGAAGGGGCTGAAAGGCTTGCTTGTTTCTGGCATCAGGAAAGCTTCTTTCCTTATCTAGACTGCCTTATTTTTCTTTAATGTTATTCAAAATAAAAAACCCATTTAAAGGAGAAACTACCAATGCTGAAACAGTTTATTTACTTACCCAGGAGAACGTAGAGCCTATAGTATGTAATTCAATGTATGCTAGGGTCCCTTTTGGTGATAGAAAAAGTAAGTTGCTTATAATAATGGTTGTTTTTTCCATATAGGTATGAGTGAATGAAATGAGAAGTCTAATGATACCATTTTGTTACTCAGTTGCCTATAGATGGCAAGGCTTGGATTCATAATTACACTAAGAGCCATATCTTATGCTGATCATTAGCAAGGAAAATTTCACACCAGAGATTCATTGTACTAAAGACCAGTTAAATTACAGTGTGCATCTGCACATTACAGATATTATGATTAATTTCTGGCTTTAAAATACTACAGTTAGGAGAAATTATCTTGCATATTTCAGAGTAAAACCACAGCCTGGAAGAAATTACTTAGTGTTTGCCGCATTTGACTTTTTTCACTGTAAAAATGTCACTCCCAGCTCCAATTACTCTGTCAGTTTCCCACTGACCGACAGTAAAAATATTATAGAGGTAGACTTATTAACACTTCTTTTTTGCAGCAGATCAGGAGTCCTCCCTGGTTATTCAAGCAAAATAGTAAGAACCAATGTCAAAAGTGACATAAGGTGACTGGAAAAGAACAAAAAATTTAAAGCCGGGAAGCACAATAATCTACTCTGGTCTGCTATGCTGAACTGCTTTATTTAGCATTTCTACTCTAGCAAGCTTACAGAAGAAATACAAAGAATGGAGGATAACAGCTCTGAAGGAGCTACATATTCACCTCTCTCTTTTAGACATGAAATAGATTGAACAGTAGATAGGATGAAATTAGGAGCCTGTCTGGCAGTTATGCACTCGTATGAGAGGACTGCAAATCAAGGGTCTACCAAATAATTAGTTTCTCTTAAACATGCACCTAATTAAATTGCAAGATACAACAACTCTGATTCTCTCCCTAACATGCTATTTAAATGGTCAAGGAATAGGGCTTCAGAGAGATCCTCCTTCTGGGAAGCAGTTGCATTCCTCTTTTCTTGAGTATTACACAGTGAATTTACTAATTGGTCAAGACAGATAATTGCTCTTGCTCATTTGAGACAGCCTGTTACTGGTTGTATTTGCATGCAGGTATGGTGGTGTTGGGATTTTTTTGCTTGGTTGGTTGTTTCTTTGGGTTTTGTTTTTGTTTTTGTTTTTTCTTTTGGGGGGAGCGTAGTTTTTGTTTTCAATACTTGACTGTCCCAGCTGTTCCCTTTTTCCAGTTTTTGCCTGGGCAGTTGTTACCCTGGACACAAGCACTGCAGCAAAGGAACTGCAAACAGTCCACGGGGAATAAAGGTAGTGTGGGATGCTGGATTTTTTATACATAAGTCTAAAGAGATATCAAAAAATCCCATTCAATGGATGCTTCTGTTAAGCCAAAAGAATTGGCATTTCCAGAGAGAAAACTGGGAGAGAGTCCCAGCTTTGCCACATGGAATTTGGTCTGAACACCAACAGCAGATAAAGGCAGGGATGGAGCACTGGGCATTGTGACTCAAGATGTAGATATGGATTAAGAAAATCTTGCATCAAAATAGACCTGAATTTCCTTATCCCAGAAGTGGGTCAGCTTCAAACTGCCTTAAGGGAAATGTACTGCCTTATCTCTTTGACTGTTTTAACACTCTATAACAGTGTGGAGCAGGTTCAGACAAGCATATAAAGCAGAATTAACATTTGCTTCCTGACCCCTGTATTGATTTGTGCTCATCAAATGAACAATCCCGTTCAGCTAATCATGTGGATATTGTTTGTTTTGCTGTGCTTTTGTTTCACTAATGAATACATATATAAATTAGATAAAAATAAAATATTCTTCCCTTTATTACAAGAGAAAGAAATATATCTAAAAGTTTCAGCACAAATAACGTCTTTGGAGCCTGCTGAGTCATAATCTTGGTAGTGAATTTGTTTCCATGCAGGTACGTGGATAAAAGCCTGGCTGCTTCTGATGGTATATTTTAAGGGAGCCACCACGCTGAGAGTAGAATTTGAAGTTCATGTTTACATTTCACACACTCTGTTATTTCAGATTTAAGGTTAAATGCAGATGTTTTTGCTAGAATTTCCTATGCCCTTCTGAGTCAGTTCCTGTTTCAAAGTCAGTCTTTATAATTAGTCAAGATTCTAGGACATATCTTCAATTCTTCAATTGTACTGAAGGGACAGATTTTTTTTTCTTTCTTTCTTTCTTTCTTTCTTT
>WEKY01035063.1:48808-143856 GCA_013390045.1 Picathartes gymnocephalus
TTTTTTTTTTTTTTTTTTCATCAGTAAATGTTATCATTTTGACTGTGTTTTGGGGCATCCTGCAGTTCTTGCAGTTGGTTACACTCTAGAATAAAATCCTGCCAGTAAGAATCTGTCTTGAATTATCTAAAAACACAACTGTACCATGGGGACATTTGCACATATTATTTTTTTCTAGCTAGAGAGGACAGCACTGAACATAGTTAAGTTTTAAGTAACAATTTATAGTTTCATTTTGCACTGGTGCTGCCCATCCCTGGGTCTTTCTGTGGGTTGATCATCTCTTACTGAACTGAACATCTCTTACTGGCTACTGAAGACTTTTAAGATCATCCCTTCATCTTGAGTCAAGTCAGCTGCCTGCTGCCTTTCCTCAAGAAGTCTAGGTGTGCATAATCTTGATTTATTATTTTTTAAACAGGTTTTTATTTTCCACTTCTCCGTGGTGAACTAATGCCTAAAGAAATAGATGAACTGCATAAAGACTCAGATTACTTTGCTCTTTTCTCCCTAGTAATTATTTATGAGCACACAGCTGCTATATTCTGCAAAGTTCATAGCAAAAGACATGAGAGTTGAAGGTAGGCAAATGTGAGAATATAAAATGTTATGAGAGACTACCAATGCAAGTAAATTGTTCTAAGTTTGCCCTTCAATCTGTTTGTATTCACATTATGTGTATTTTTAAACTCATCTAATTCTTCACAGAAATTTCATTTAAACTTTCATTTAAATATATTTTCATTTAAATCTATGCAGAAATCCAGCAGATCATTCCGACTCACTGTCTTGTCTTTCTTGTATAAGAAATTAATTTTCTCCACGTTTGCAATTTTATTCATCATTCTTAATTTAAATTACTAAAATTTTAGATCCTTTGAAGAAATTCAGTAACTAGATTACTTGTTTCTCTGAACTAACTGTAAAATTCTGACATGTCACACTTTTTGGAGACAGCGGGTTAACTGCAATCCTTTGCAAAGGCTATTTGGATAAAAGTAGGATCCAGTTAACCTACATTATTAACAATTGCTTCTTGCTATTCATATAGGTTATGTATAGACTCATTAATAAACCAAATAAAACAGACATAGGATCACCTTAACTAAATATGCTCCACAGAACTCAAATTATTGCTATTTTTTATTATTCTGTTACAAAAATAACTCAGTGACTTGATTATAGTGTTATATACACAGATATAAATGCACCTAAGGGCTCCTGTCAGTGGATTTACCTGGATTACTTGCTCAGCTCTTGCTGTGAAGGCTCTACAAATGTATCACCTCCTGAAAGATTTCCATGGCTTTAACCTCTCAGTTCTGTGTTAAAAGCAAAGGGCATCAGGGGTACTTGGAAAGGAGAAAAAGGCAGAGACCCCAGGGCATAAGGACACTGGCACTGCATCTTTTTTGAGACACCCATTGTGTGTGATGCTGATCCTGTTAACATGGCACTCTAAATGTGTGAGTTCATGCATAATGGTGCCAGAAGCACTGCACTGCAACTCTTTGACTTTACCCAAGCAGCTCAAGGGATTTCCAAACTGTACTTTTTACTGGAATTCTCTAGGTGCTGCTGAAGCTGTACTGTTCCTCTAAATTTACCCTTAAAACATAGGCTTATTGTACATGTGTGAGACTACTGCCAAGTAGTTTCCAGTTGCCTTAAACTGTTGTGCAATTGCACTCTATGGCAGTCCCTTCTTGACCACATTACTTGCCATATTAAATATATTTTTATTAAAAGCCTATTCTCAGACATATGATGTAAAATCTAATTACTAACTTCGTGGTTTTGTGTGTGTGTGTGTTCACAGGACAAGATCTATTTTCATGATCTTCAAATATTGCATTTGCAAATAATGCAAACTAAAACAATGTATGCCTGTGCTAAATAACTGTTATTTTGACCTATGGTAATATTTTTGGGGGAAGAAGGATGGGAGTGGGGAAAAAGGAGGAAAAATATCAGGATTCATCAATATTACACAATCAGATCATAGCTATCAGATTGTTTTGCTGATGTTTGCAGTGATAATAATGAAAAATGCACTAGTGCCAGTTCCTAACACAATTGTGTTCTGCTTTTGAAGAGACTTAGCCACCCATCCCTCAAAAAACCCTGCTTTTATGTGGAAATGCTTTTACAGTCCTTCATGCTTCAGTAGAAGACTCTCTAGAACAGCGAGTGCTGGATGTTCTTCCAGAGGCACACACTAGGACCAGCTCTACTGAATCCCGAACTAAACTCTATCCAGAGTAACCATGCAGCAAAGTTACAAAAGGAGTTGGAATAATCAAGTACAATATAAACAGTGGGATTGAATATACTGAGAATGTTTGTGTCTGTACCTCACATTGTGTGGTGTGTTTTGGTTTATACCAAATTTGGCGGCACAAATACGGCGCTGCAGTCTGCAGCTGTCTCCAAATGCTTCCTAAAACAAAGTCCGAGCTTCCAGATCTCACTTCCAGCTTTTCCTCTCTAACACACAACCTTAGCAATGAGGCTTCCTTTTTTCTGAGATGAATGCATTAACGCAGCCTTTCCTTTGAATAGAATTAAAATTTTTTGAGACAGCTTTACCAAAGTTATCCCATCTTCACATTAAAAGCGAGGCCGTTCCATTGACGTCACCAACAATGCCAGCTAGCAGAGTAATGAAGCAGGGGGTTGATACGTTCCTGACCTTTCCACAGTATATTTTAGAGCTAAAGTAGCCTTTTATTTTTCCAACTCCTCCAATATTCTTCTTTCATTCCCTCTTTAAATGCAATATATCTGACTTTCCAATTCCATGAAAAACAAAGAAGCAGATCTAATGCTTGGGCAAACTACCAAAAGCTGTGTTACTAATCTTGTTTTTCAAAGGAGTGAAGGGTAACCTGTGAAACCCAACAGTTTAAAAGAGCAAAACAAAGCAAAAATGGCTGATGTACATATGGGTGAGGTGTCTTTTACTGTCCTCACATAATTCGTAAGGAACTCTTGAAAGAATATTTGGGTGCTATCCCGTGACTACTTCTGTCAACACAAGCTACTGGTCTCTGCGTCATGTTTTAAGAGGTAAATTGCATCTTCATAAAACGGTAGCATTTTGTTTATTCAACCAAAAAATTCTTTATCATTCTATCTGAATGGAAAAACTGTAGCACATACAAACTAATCCAAAGTTTTTGGGTTTGCAGGTTTTTTTGGACTGGAATGCTGGGTTGGTTTTTTTTTGGGAGGGGTTTTAAGTTAATGATCTTTAATTACATGAAAATTGAAAAAATTATGAGAAGAACATAGACAAGGAACAGCTTGCATAACATTTTTTAACTCTAAAATAGAACATTATTTGAAAGGATAAGTAGCCTTGCACATAGAGCACATATTTATTTTAATTAGATTAAATATATTTGTAAAGTAATGTACACAGTTTACTTTATATCCAGTTAATGCTTGTTCCTTTTCCAAGAAAGAAAATAAATTTTTATACAATTTACTTCTGTTGTCAGTGCTAGAAGAAAAAAGAAAATAAACTTGGATCTCAACTGGCAACCTAATTATGTTACTATTGTCTCTTTACAAACACAGTTTTCACCTGTTTTGATGTGCTTCCTATTTAAATTCCTATTTCAATACTGAGAAGGCAATGTCAATACAGGAATCCTATATATGGCAGGGAAAATTGTAGTAGAGAGAGTTAGTATCAGCCTTTGATTTCTAAGTACTTATGCTCAGTATTTAAGCCCATCATGTGAAAGTAAAGCTGGAGCACCTCATTCCATCCCCTGTTTGTGTATATTGCAGAATTATTTTATAGTTCATCAGTTTGGTAAAAACAGCAGTCTCTGCTTTAAAGAGGCCGAGAGGATGAAATAAAATATGTCCCCTTGCTTCAGACAGGAATGTGGTGTAAGACCATATAAAGAAATGTTCACTGGAGTTTGCCTGCCCTTCTCTTGCACTGGCTGGGGATCTTGGCAAACAGGAGGAGGTACCAAGAGCAGCTCAGCCCAGATGGACCTTTCTGAAGGTCAGCTTTATTCTGCTCCCCCTTCCATCCCCTCCAAAGCTGTGTTTTGTTATTCCTATTGCATTTATGATTCTTCCTGTTGGGGCTCGTATTGCAACATCAAGAAGAACTATTGATTTGTGGTCCCTTGGATATAAAGAGGGGAGATGTGAAAGTTTGGTTCTGCTCCCCTTGTTTAGCAGTCTGCAAAATGAGACTGAGAAGGGTTTTTTCTTTTGCTTCTGAGTTGAGAGGAGCCCTGTTTAAGCCTAAAGCTGTTTGGAATTAGTTTGCACACTAAAAGCATACTGATGGGCTGCAAGCACATATGCCACGACTATACTTCACAGGAGGTTTGTTATTTCACAGGTGCATTTTATGTATGAAGTTTGCATAGGAGAAAAAAGAGACCAAGAAAAAGGCAAGTAATTAACTCTATTCCCTGCTCCTTCAAAAGACCTATTCCGAGGTAACTCAGGAAGTTCATTATAAACCTGCTTCTTCTATCCTCGTTAGAGTAGCACTTTACTTCTGGGATAAGCCATCTGAGCTTGTCATTTGTGACAGTAGAGCCATCTGCAGCCTTCTCTGTGCCCTCTGGTCTTTCCCTCATCTTCACTAGCTCAGGTAGAGTCTAATTTTGTTTCTGTTACTACAGGCACAACTATGATACCAAGTTTTTTTCCCCTGATCTTCTTTTGTTTACAATCCCTGGCAAAGTATTCTTCTGGGCGAAGCCGATCATTTTAGAGTAAAGTGTGTTGGGGTGCATCACAGCTAATCTGAGGTGTTGCTTCAGTCTGTTTGTGAGCTCTGTAAGACAATAATGATTTGTCTCATTATGCTGTCAAGCATTCCTTGATATCCCTGAAAAGCAGAGGACTACAGACTGATTAGAACATAGACCACAGCATATATCTATCTTTCTTTCTTTCTTTCTTTCTTTCTTTCTTTCTTTCTTTCTTTCTTTCTTTCCTTCTTTCTTTCCTTCTTTCTTTCTTTCTTCCTTTCTTCCTTTCTTCCTTCCTTCCTTCCCTCCTTCCTTCCTTCCTTCCTTTTAAGAGCAGCTTTACAAACTTTGATGATACCTTGTGACATCTTCAGGTTGTCTAATTGTTTTGGCATGGTACCAGCTGTTGGCCAGTCTCTGTGAAGACTTGCAGTCAGCTAAGCAGTGCTAAACACTGGAAATGCTGACTCCCAGAAAGACTTAGGAGGAATTTAGGCCCTTGGAATACAACTACCAGTGCTGATACCATAATCCAGATTTTTCTGGCATGCAATATTTTTCAGGCTCTCCTTTTATTGTTTCATGTAGGTCTAGTAAATCTCTTTCGTCTTTTCTCCTTAACCTCTTAAACAGTAAACCTCTTTCTCTCTCACACCTCAGCCTTCTATTATGAAAGAATCCTTTTAAATATATGTCTGAGTTCAAGATTTCTTTTGTGTGAGTTTTGTAGCTTAAATGCTGGGTTCAAAGGTGTAACCTGCAAGCTCATTTTAATGTTTCCTGAGGCATAGAAATGGTCCCCTGCTATGTATGAAACAGCAAATCATTTTCTAATGTAGAAAATTAACTATGGGGAAAAAATGGTGATTGTTGATTCCTTTTCTGAATGAACATATTAATTCTTATATCCTTTCTGTGATATGTATACCAAATATTTTTTCACATTAAAAATTATTTAATAATAACTTTTAAATATTTTTCTCTTTCTTTTAGTTTGGATATTAGGAAATATTCCTTTACAGAAAGGGTTGCCAGGCATTGGAACAGGCTGCCCTGGGAAGTGGTGGAGTCACCATCCCCGAAGGTATTTAGAAAATATGTAGGTGTGGCACTTAGGGGCATGGTTTAGTGGTGGATTTGGCAGTGTTAGGCTAAGGGTTGGACTTAGAGGTCTTTTCCAACCTTAGTGATTTTACAGTAGTACTTAAAGAGCTGGCCTTGCAGCCCTTCTTTTTATTGTAATGGTTCCACAGGTTAAAATTCAGATTACAGTGATTTACTGTTAGGCACGTGGAAACTTTTGGATGGTGAACATAGCATTCTAAATTTAATTTGGATTATTGGGTTGGTAATGTTTTTAATTTTTGTTGCTGCAATGAGCTCATTTACAGTAAATAAAAATACTTTTTTTTCCATAACCCAGAATAAAGCTATGAACAGAAATTAAATCAAGACATGCAAAATCTGGCCCCAGGCATTAGAATTTAGTAGATACTATTTAGTATATGTATCTATTTTATTTTCAGTGAAATACTTGATAAGTTATTAACAACATTCTCTGGAAAGCTGAGTTGAGATTGTCTTGTATTCTTTGATTTCAGCTACTTTTTTCAGTTGTCAAAGCATACAAATGAGAGTAATTTCAAAGGAGTGTTTCCTCTAGACATCTCTTAAAAAGAAAAGCTAAAATGCAGACAGAAAATACAGGAGGAGAAATTCCACCTTATATCAGGATTATGAGCATGGGAAAACTCACCTATTATGGAAATTGCAGTTCTGTCTTTTGGGTCGTGATTTTTTTTGGCCTGGTGATTTTTTTTTTGGGGGGGGGCGGATATGGGGGCATTTGTTTTATGGGGTGTTTTAAGGGTTAACTGAACTCTCTGGAGAAGAGAAAGAAATAGAAATTCCCCACTCCATTTTCTTTTTTTTCCAAGGTACTATTATATGTCACAGTGAAAAACACAGAAAGCCTTTCTACTGCCAGAGTGGGTTCAGTAGAGATGACCATCTTTCAGCAGTCATAAAATCAATCTTTTTTACTAATATTAAGGGCTATTGGATAAATTGGTTCTTCTTTGAATACATCTGTTTGTAACTTCTCCCCTGATAATTCTAGCCCGTCTCCTAAAGGAAAACAGAGATGAACATTTACACTGCTGGTCTCCAGTCATCCTCTTTCCTTCCTTTTCTTCCCCAGTTTGCAACCATGAACAAATTTGCCAAATGCTTGACCTGACAGCACAGGTTCCAGAGGTGCTACATTTTTATAGCTATTATGAGGGTGTAGTTAAAAAGGAGAGAAATCATAAGACAGACATCATTACCATCTTTTCTTAAGTGACTGCAACAGGAGCTCACCTCAGCAAGACAGGCTCAGAGGATTTTTATTTTTTATTCAGTGAGTCATGTGGGTCAATGGTCTCTAATGATGACAAAATAGAAGCAGAATTATGAGATGGAGCTGTAGAGTATGTGCCTGCAACTCACTCAACTCTCCTCTTAATCTTTTCCTAACTCTGCCTTATCTTTGGTACTGCTGAATTTTGGAGACCTGTCATACCAAATTCTAATAGAGGTGTTGGAACTGTGCTGTTACTGAAATGGACGTATAATAGAATATATATTTTTTTCTACAGGTTGACATTTTTCTGGGCAGCACTTTTTGTAGTTGGTTAAAATAACAGGATTTGTTCATCTGAATGTGAGCCAGTTGGAAGGTGAGTTGCTTGGCATCTGATCATTCATGTTTTCAGTAGACTGCAGCCTGGTTTTACTCCATCAAAGGTCTTGAAGAGATTGCTAAATTTTAAATATACAAATATTGCACTTAAATTTTCCCTAGATTTTTTAATTTTTGGAAATCTTTTAGGGTGACCTACACGCTCTGAAGCAAGAATCTGAAGGAGAAGTGGAAGTTACAGGTTTTCATTCTGAGGTGTGGATTCACAATCATATATGATTATCCAACACTATTAGAAGATAATTTTGATGATAAAAGGTATGAACTGATTTCTTAGGCTGCACAAGGTTATAAACACATGAATTACAATAAAGTCTTGCTAGTAGATTTTTCACTTGTATTTATTGCTACTTTTTCTTAATGATTAAATGAATTGCTGTAAGGTACTATACACTTACTGTATGATTGCCTACTGTCATTCAGTGTATATCCAGATATTAAGACACAAAATGGTGAATACTGACAAAATAATTTCAGAAATTCTATAACCTAAAGGGGAAAAAAGACATGGTTTGCTTTTTAAATTTCTGTGAAGGCTGTATTTAGCTCTCTCCTTAACTGGTTTGCTTATTCCTTCTATTTGTACAACAGATTTAACCACTTTAAAGCATCTGGTCTGACTATCACAGCTGTAGATGTCAGTGTAACAAGCACTTTAATCCACCGGACATTTAAAATATTAGTTCCATAGTCCTACTTGAACATCAGAAAAACTCAGCCACTCCAGGATTCAGGTAATGCCTGCAAGTTCTTCAGCCCAGATTGTTCTTTGTGTAAAACAGATCATGTTTAATTTCCCATGAAATAAAATTTTACTATTATGGTTGGCTGTGATGAGATTCAAGGAGAAATAGGGGGTGAAAGGAATGAAATTCAATTTATTTTCCAAGGTGTTGTAATATATCACATCTTCTATCTATTTTGTGTGATCTAGAGGAAAAATAATTTCATTTCAGTCAAACAATTCAGGAGGACTCTGAAACAGTCTTCACAACAAACAGTTGGGGAAAAAAACTTAAGTGTTTGAGTAACAAATAGCTCAGAATAGCTAATTCCCTTCACTGTGTCTGACAACAGACCCCTAAAAATTTCAATGCATATTTGGAAATGGGAAGAAATGGAAGAAAATGCTATTTACAAAGTGCCTCATGTATTGCCATATGAAGCTATTGCAGAAAACTGATAATGTACTGAAGATGCTGAACTCCACTATATATGCATGTGACTGGAATCATATTTCATGTTCTGAAGAGCAAGTTGGTAACAAAAAGAAGAGAATGTGCAGAGAGGAATAAATTTGAACTTAAAATCTGGAGACATCCAAATAATTCATGATGTTGGCAATGGCCTGCATATTATATTTATCCAGCAGAATAATAGGAAGGACAGAAATTGCAGATTAGGTTGTAAAACAGTTGGGGGACTGAAGAGGCCTTTACATTTGTAATTTAGTTTTTGAAAAGATATTTGAATAATTCGGGGTAAAGAAAAGAGTTGTAAAACTGAGAATATGACCTAGAAAGAGGTCAAACTGTGTAACCTAAATCTTTCTTTCTCTGATGGCTTCTCACAGGCAAGAGTACAAAAAATGTACTGCTAAATTGAGGTGAAAGTTCCTTTATAGGTACCTTTCTTTGCTTGTAAACTTTTTTCACTAATCCTTAGTTAAATATTTGACTTTAGGTTTTGTTGAACACACAACATTCTTCCTTTACTCTTAAGGCTTGATGGACTCTTGAAAAAGTTGGGCTCTGCAAATTCTAGGAACCAGTCAAACCTCTTGCATCAACTTCCTCTTTCAGTTT
This sequence comes from Picathartes gymnocephalus, assembly GCA_013390045.1. Lineage (NCBI taxonomy): Eukaryota > Metazoa > Chordata > Aves > Passeriformes > Picathartidae > Picathartes > Picathartes gymnocephalus. Next base: position 58,090 of record WEKY01035063.1, read on the forward strand.
GAGAAAATCTGTTTATTACAACTCACTTAGAGGAACACACACGTTGTATGTGAGTAGATAAAGCAAGAGCTTGCAGTGGAAAATCTAAGATAAACTTCAGTTTTGCAGGAAATTTGGACTTAAAATTATTTTGTTACTCATAAAAATGTAAAGTCACATGAAGAATGATGAATTTGGAATACATAGTGGGTTGGTAAGCACTTTGAATAACCTGGCTATATACATTTAATAGCAATATGTTGTCCAAATATATTGTTATTAAATTTTGTGATTCAGTGTCTATTACATGGAGGTTATTTATTAAGATACATGTGATTTTGCTTAGAGAGGAATAAAATGTTTTAAGAATATTTTGCTTGTTTTATAGATACATTGATATATTTTATGACTCATATATAGACTTGTTCCATGCACCAATCTAGGTCATGGCAATAATTAAGATTTTATGAATATGGAATATATTGTGTGGAAATAAAGAACCAAGATTCTAACCCATTATCAGTATAACATCTTTATGACACAACACAAGCTGCATTTTAACAGTTAACTTGTTTCTGAAACTACTTAACTTATGTGGTCATAGCTGTTGGACTGTAGAACCTGGAATAAGAAGTAGACAAATTGTCTACTGCTGCAGGAGATAATAGCCCAGTATAAGCCCTCTTGGGTAATATAAAATAAACATGGCCTGACACAGCTCAGTAAGTAGAAGGCATTTCATGATCCAGGAAATCTTTTAGATCATGATTAAATGTCTGAGTACTACTGAAAATAATTTGAGGGAAGAAGTATAATTAGTGAACTATATTCCCAAAATGACTTAAAAAAAAAAAAAAGAAGTAAGTTTACCTGCTGAGACTGAGGCCAGTCACTATAAATGTACACTCAAACTGTGTACCACAGGTAGTAGTGAACCCTGGCCACAACTCAGGCTTTCAACTATCAGTCAATGACTGCTGACTTTATGCTCCTACTTTTCTGCCTGTGGGACAGTCAGCTTGGCTGTGTCTCCTCTATTTAGTCCTCTGGTTTTCACAAAAGTACAAGAAATGAAGGGAAACTCATTTTTACTAACTTTAGACAATTACAGTTCTTTGTCTGCATCTGAGCACAGCTCATTCTTAGCTGTGTTTTCAGTCAGCAACTCCCACGTCTTTTAAATAACACAAATCATGTCCTAAAGGGTTGTCTTTCCCTCCATTGTCATTCTAGACTGCTTTTTGGGGTTAAAATCAGGTGCAGATATCTATATTTTGTCATTCTCAGTCTCTCTCGAGAGCTGTCAGGCTGTCAAGACCAGATTGTAAATTCTACTTTGGAGAAGACAACAAAAAGCTGCCGGAATCGAGCTGTGCCCAAGACTGGGTGCGTGGGGCTTGGGACACTTCTGTTCCACAGGCACATGACCGGCTCCTTCGTCCTTGGAGGTGGCACTACAGACGCACAGGCCACTTGAAAAAGGAGTTGGAGCCAAGCTGACCTCCAGTTCCTGGCCTGGCTCACCCTCTGAGCTGTATCCTGAAGTTATGAAAATGAAAAATGAATGTAGCCATGAAGTAGTTAAGGCAGCTTGCTTGCTGATGTAGCAGATATCATATCTCCATGCAGAATCTGCTCAACTTTGCTATCAGTGAAACAAACCACATCCAGGTTACACACTAATACAATTAACAAGAATTAGAGAGGAACTTGCAGAGGGAGCTGGAACCAATTTCCCTGATTTTTTTAATAGTCCCATCTAAGAAGGGAAGCCTTACAGGTGACACAGAGCCGAGAGAGATCACAGACGTGGGAGGAAAAAGGTGAGTTAGAGTATGTGGAAAATCCCAGGCAGGATATGCATAAACCTACTCTCCTTCCCACTCATACTTCAGAGTGGGTTTTTCTCCCCCAGTGTCAGAACAGCTGGTTGCACACTTGCATAGAGATTTTACTGAATCCGGGCTGGTTGACTGGAAGTTTGTATGAGTAGGTGGATGTCAAGGATGTCAAGGTACAGGTTTCCTGTGGTTCTGTCTATTACAGAGAGAAGAGAGACACATAAGTCCACTTTTCTCACTTCCACACTTTGCCAGGCTCCTGAATGAGTGGAAAAAAAAAGAAATACATAAACATCTTCAAACATAATGCAATTGGTAATAAAATATACTATATGAGGTAATCCATTATAAAAGCACAATTAAAGGAGACTTTAATAATTGTAAGTTTTGTGAAGTACCCAGTGCACTGCTGTGCATGAGAGACATTTTGAACTCCTGATCGGCAGAAGTGTTCTGTCAAAACTGCTCTTGTTAGAAAATTGGAATAAAGCTGATTTAGTAATTTGAGAATTCATATTTGCAAAATCTAGCAAATCAAGAATTAAATTCTTTGCTTAATAGCAGAGTGACCCACAGTATAGCTATTTTAGTGCCTCTCTCACAATGAGCAGCTTAAAGGGGATATAGACTGCTCATCACAATTCTTTTCCTGTGGTATTTCATAATGCTCAAGTTTATAAGCATTTCTGCTAAAAACTCTCAAATGCCACCCTTACAAGAGACCTGTTCTGTCTTTGGAGGATTACAGTACTTAAAGTTCCCAAGAGGGGTCCAAAACCTATTGCTAGACTCATGATCTAGAAAGGTTCTGTAGTGTTTAGAGTTTCTAGATGTTTCTGTGCTCCTTTGTGGTTTACAATCTGCCCAATCATAAGGACACTGTCTGGAATGAGTCAAAATAAAGGAAGGATAGTGTTCAAAACTAAAGTTTTTTCTTGTGAAGACCTGTTCCGCTGCTTCTACAGGCTCCACAGAAGTCCACAAATAAGTTTCAACTACAACACCTGCAGGGATTTAATCAGTGGTTTAAAGTATTTGTCTTAGTTTGTAGGCACACAAGACATCCTAATGATTATTAAAATAACAAGTCTCTAACAGTTTGTTGTGCTCATAATATTTGTTCTTTAATCAGAGATCTAAATAAACAAGTCACAGACCTTAATACTGAGGCAATACTTGTGCTCAAACACCATAGCCTAATGTAAAAGTGTAAAATGTTAGAATGGAGCTCTATTTCTCAATTGCACAATATATAATGGTTTGAGTGTACAGTAACAGATGGAAATGTATCTTGTAGTACCAAGGAAAGAGCTTCCTTCACTTAAATGTGAGTAGACATGATGCACAAGTGCAAATAAACCTCTTTCAAAATGTGCTATGGAATTCTTAGAAAGCCCAAAACATTCTGCTGAGCAGTTTATTACCATACAGCTGGTTCCACAGACTCTGTTTAAAAAGTAGATTTGGGCTTATTGAGAAAATCAACGTTCTGTTATAATAATTGATCCACAGTATAAATATATTTCTCTATTGGTAGGCCTTTGTAGTAAACTACGTACAAAATTGATATGCCAACTGATACATCAATAGACTTTGGTGACGTAATATCCATACATGAGAAATAATTTGCTACCCACTCTAAAACCCATAATCAGACTCTTTGGATGTGTGAAGCTCTAAAGTTCCTAAACCCAGGAAAAGACTTTAAAAACACCTGCAGGTGGTAAATGCAATCAGATGCTCTGTGTGGATTCAGCACATAATTCCCCCAAGGAAACAGATGAAATCATTACACTGAGTGGCTGTACCCTTGAAAAGTATGGTTTGTAATTGAACTATTCCAAACACTGCCACTAAAAACGCACCTTTCAGATGTCAAATCCTGCTCTATCGAGCAGTGTACGTGATCTGCTGGCAGAAGTCATGGCAGAGTTTTGATGTGGCTGAACAAGCCATTTGATCCAACTGTTTTTCAGTGGCTATTGTGTGAGCATTTATTTTTATTTATAGCCAAGCAACACTAACCAAAAGCTTCAGAAATCCAATATTCCCTTTTAAAAGGAACTTTTCACCTTTCTCTTGCCAATGTAAAGAAAAGAAGTCATAACAGGCCTGGAATGCTGTAAGATTTTAACAGTGAAGGGGGGAAACATTCAGTAAAGATAGTCTCTAATTGAGCCCACTATAAACAAGCACAAATATTGCCTTGGTTTTCAAATGATGTTTTGATAAGGCAGGACAGCTAGGGAAAAGGATGATGTGGAAACAAAAAAGATCAGCTTGAAAAGAAGCAAAATTCTGAGGTCCATGCACTGCATTTAGTAGAGATATGTCAGGGAACCTTTACCACAAAAAGCTGGAGGAGCTGGCACACAAAGCTGCCAAGAGAGCTGTCAGCAAATCCAAGTCAGACTGATACTGTACTGCTGAAAACAAAAAATGTGGTAGATACTTTTAAGAAAGGGGAAATAAATCTGGCCAAATACCAGGCTGTTATTATGCTATCAGTAGTATGCAGCACTTCTGAGAGGAAAAAAATAAACCCAAACAAGAACCTAAAGAAAGGACTCCATGGAAATGGGTTAATTAGAATATTGCATTGACCAGAAGTAGGTTTTGTGCAACTTATTTCATATTGTCTATGATCCAGCAGTTTCAAACAGTTTGCACTGTATCAAAGACTTCTGTAATTCTGAAAATTTTAACCAGCTTGGACCTACTGGGGATTAGAAGAGAAATTAGTGAGTAATTAACTTATGCTAGGCACAATAGCAGTAAGTTTAGTCTAAAGGGCAACCGTTTAACTAATGGTAAATTACTGTCACATGTCCTTGCTGAGGAAAGGATGGTACAAGACACTGCCTATACAGTGACCATTCATAAGGTCAGTTTGAACATCAGAAATAAGTTTCAAGCCCCAGGAAGATTCTGTATGAGGCTTCCAAGAAGAATTTATGGAGACCAGAGAAAAACTAGGTTTCTTCATGGAGCTAAGAGAGTTTGTGGAAGGGATTCTATTTTAAGGAATCATAGTAACCACTGCCTAAAGCAATGGGTCTCTGACCACAAAGGTAATTTTCACAACACTCAAGAATTGGAAGGAGAGTGCCTAACAGTGGTTGGTGACTCCTCATTATTTCAAGGGCTCACTTGGTAAAGAGATGCTGCTCTTCAGCACTGTTGGGTCCCTGCAGATCACCTACCAAGCATTTTCCCAGGCTTCCCAAAAGATGCAGTCCTTTTATTTGCCCACAGGCAACTTGGAGTTCTGACAGCTTGGCCATGGTGTGGCTGTGGATGCCCTAGGCTGCCCTTGGGTCTTGGCAAGTCCATTTCCATTAGTTGGAATGATGGTGTTTTCCCAAAGCAAGGATGTTTTGCTTGTTTAAGCTGAATTACTAAGTAAACCTATAACAATTTTGAAAGCTGCAACTTTTTGTAGTTTCTTTTTTTCTTTTTCCCTTCTAAAGAAAATACCTGGTGTCCTTGCCCATGGCAGGCAAGGACTGGGACTAGATCATCATTAAGGTCCCTTCCAACCCAAACCATTCTGATTCTCCACTGCGACAGTGAGTCTTGGCTCTCCAACAGCAGTCATTACCCTCAACTCTTGAGTTTTCTCTCAGGAAATATTTCTGTCCTGACAGGTTAACCTTAGGCTCCTAATTACCATGAATATGAGATTCGTGGGATTTTACATTTCCAGCCCCAAAGTATACAGGTTTCTTATGGTACATAGGTCTGTCACAGGAAGTTTCTGTATGGAAAGGATGGTTTAGAAGGGAAGACAACACTGCTGGCAAGGGGAATTGTGCATTTTGAGAGTGCAGAATGGGAAAACAGAAGCCTACTGAGCAGTCACAAGGTAAAATCAACTCCACTGAGAGAGCTGGGAAAAAGCTTATACCCAGCTGTCTTCCATTTGCTTCCAGTTTTTAATTAGCTAAGTTTTCAGGAACTAAATTTAATTTCTAGATTGAGTGAAATGAGATTTTGTGCTGGTCTTGGCTGGAATAGAGCTAGTTTTCTCCTTGGTGTGTGAAACTGTGCTGTGTTTTGGATTCAGTATGAGAATAATGTTGCTAACCCTGTGATGTTTCAGTTGTTGCTGAGCAGTGCTTACCCGAAGTCAAGCTGTCAGGGAGTACAGCTGGGGCAGGTGACCTGAATTGTCCAGAGGGACTTTCCACACCACAGAACATCATGCCCAGTACATGAACTGGGGGGAGTTGTCCATCAGGGGCTGACTACTTGGGGACAGGCTGGGCATTGGTCAGTGTGTGCTGAGCAATTGTATTGGGCATCACTTGTTTCTCTTGGGTTTAATTTCTTTCTCTTATCTTCCATTAGAGTTATTATTAATGTTATTGCTTTTGTTGTATTGTTAGAATTATTATGTTTTACTTTGTTTCAAGTCTTAAACTCTTATTATCTCCACCCATGAGTTTTTACTTTTTTTTTTTTTCTGATTCTCTTCCCCATCCCACTGCTGGAGGTGGGGGATGGTGAGTGAGTATCTTCATGGTATTTGGTTGTTGTCTGGGGTTAAAATATGACAGATTTCTTTTGATATTATTTTTTTTCAAAATGGCTGAAGTTTATGTCAGACACTTGAGAAGGAAGAAGATTCAGAGATGACAAGACAGAGAACTGAAATTTGAGCAATATAAAAAGGAATGAGTGTGTGGCATCCTATCTAATTGAGTTCAACTTGGTGTATCAGAAATTGGACAAGGCTGTACGAGGAAAAATGAGTGGAGACTGAGGCTAAAGAACCACCATATTAAAAAAGTAATTGATTTGGGTGGAGTGGATAAGGAACCACGGATCCCTCACCTTCATCAGGAAACAACTAAAATAAACTCCTCCATATTAGTTCATAGCAAAAGTAGGAGAAATAGAAGTGCCACCGGTAAAATATGTATCAGAGAAGAATCGTTTCTGCTGCTTTTGTGTTTGCTTCTATTAAAGTTAGAAACCATCACAGGCCGTGCAGCTCCCCCCTGTGTTTATTCCCTCTCACAAGCTCAGCCTGCTCAGTACATTTGCAGCCGTGAGTTATCCCACATACAGCATTAGATGGTCAAACTGGAATTGCAACTTATTTATTTTTAATAAACAGTGAATATGAGTGGTATTGAACAGTGGGGGCAGAGAGGACTTCTCTTTACATGGGAGATGAATACTGAGAAGACCATTAGGAATGAGGGGGTCTCAGTGGTGCCAGCAGGGGGTCGATGCCTGGCAGGCTCACATTGTTTGCTTTTCTATTATGAACTTCCTCTGTGACCTTTACCAAAAGCCTCCTTTTTTGTGTCTGTTCAGCAAGTATAGAATGGGAATAAGTGTATTTCCCTGCTTCCAGAGGTAAAATAAAAGCCATATGGGTCTCGATTTTTATGGTTTTATGAATGATACAAATTGACAGGATCCAGGGGAATGGCCTAAATTTGTGTCAGGGAAGGTTTAGGTTGGATATTTGGAAAAGGTTCTTCTCCAGAGGGTGGCTGGGCACTGGACCAGGCTCCCCAGGGCAGTGGTCACAGCACCAACCTGACAGAGCTCAAGAAGTTTTGGGTCGATGCTCTCAGGCACATGGTGTGGCTCTTGGGGCTGTTCTGTGCAGGGCTGGGGGGATTGGATTTAATGATCCTTGTGGGTCCCTTCCAACTCAGTATATTCTGTGATTCTGTGACACAGTTAAAAAGAAAGAAAAAAGAAAAATAAAAAAAATTAAAGAAAAAAGAAAAAAAAAGAAAAAACAAGGTGAAGGAGCAGAGTTACAACATCCCTTACTTCTGAGCTATTTATGGTTCTTCTGCCTGTTGAGACCTCTTGGTGAGTTCCTAAATATTAGTAGGCATGAGGTGTTGCTTTGGGCCACGAACACATGTAATACATAGTTTCAGTGTTATCACCCGTTCATTTCTCTGTGGCTAACAAAAACTCTAAGAGATGAGCCCGATTTTGAAGCATCTCTCTCCCTGCACTGTTTTTGCCTCTTGCAGACCTGGATTTCTCCCCGTTCCCTCCCCGCTGTCCCCGAGGCACCCGCGCAGCCCCTGCCTGGGGAGCGCTCCGTGGGCATGGTGACTTTGGGATGTCGCTTGTGTGCGATGGGGATGTCACCTGTGTGCAGAGAGCCCCATCCCGTGGCCAAATAGAGCTTCTGCAGCCGAGACCTGCGTGTGTTTCGTGGAAAAGGCACCGAGCATTTCTCCGGGGAAGACGGGAGGCTGAGGCAGTGGTAGCGCCGTGCGATGGCGCTCCCGGCTCACCAGGGACCACCGAGGGCAGAGAGCAATCCTTGAGGAAGGACTTGGACTTACTCTTGTTTACAGCAAAAGGAAAAAAAAATTAGAAAAGGTACTTAACCTACATTGAGTCTTGATCTGTGCATAAATTGGAAAACAAAAATCTCAGGTGGAATTTGAACCACCTGGTCTAGTGGAAGGTGTCCCTGCAGGGGACTGGAACTAGGTTACCTTTAAAGTACCCTCCAATCCAAACCATTCAATGATTCCATGATATTTCTAATGAATAAGCATGATTAAAATACCTGTCACTTTATGAAAACACTTATTTATTATACAGGAACATTACTTCTGTATGTAATAATTCAGGCTTCATGCAGGTCTATTCCAGGCCTTACCACCTGAAGAAGTGTGTCATAAATGTTTAAGCAACGTGACATATAGCTGAATTCCTAATTTAAAATCATTACCAAGGAAATTATGCTCTTGACAATTAAGCTAATGCTGAATTCAATTAAGAATGGTTGTGCAGTCTCTTCATAAGGAATCCTTGTTTCTGCTGTGTTTTTTGGGTCAAATGCTGACACTTTCTAGCAAATTATCTCTGTCAAACTATACCAATATTACTATTGTCATTGTTGTATTGTCAGGCATATTCTGTTGCTCACCGCTGCCCTGCTCACACTATTCACAGGCCTCCTTGCTTATGCTGCAGTCTTTATGCAAAGTGTTACTACTTCACTCTTTCATCTTGGTGAGAGCTGAACATTTGGGTCCCAAATGCACCTTTGAAAGTTGCACCCCAGCTGTTTATAATAATGAAATTCTCAAATGGTACAGAATCTACTAAGAATTGCAAGTTCATTAGCAATCCGAAACACCTTCCCCTGATTCCAGCAAGCAGGCTTTGCAGTGTCATCCTCCAGAATTTTCGTCTCCAAATTTGTTTGCTTGTAGAAATAGCTTCTGAACAGAGCTAGTGACCAGCTTTGATTGTTTTTCTTGTTTGTGTTACATAAAACTGATTTCTACTCTAAATATTCCCTAATGCACAGTGAGGGTTAACCTAAAAAATGCAGAAATCTGTCATTTTTAACAGGTGGTTGGAAGAAGAGTGCTCAGTGTAGCTTTGCATACTGCCATACCAAACACAGTGACTGGCTCTGCACTTTTGCAGTGATGTTGGGAGTGTAGCTCAGGGTGTTCTTCCCAGCAGCAGAACTCTGTTGTGCAAGCACAGCACAGAGAAACTCTGGTGCACAGGTGAAAACGAGCAGCTGCAGCAGAGACACATGGGGAAGGCAGGAACACATGAGATGGCTTTGCTGCTGGTTAAAGGAGTGCTGCTGGAGCATCCACTGAAGCAAAACCTGGGTCACTGCCAGTGGGTGCAAAGGGATGAGCCCAGCAACCAGGGAAGAGCACTCCCAAGATATTTCTGGCACTGTGTTTGACTTGGCTGTGTTGAGAAAACTCTGAGCCTCTGATCTGAGACATGAGCTGCTCCTCTTTTTGAAGCAGTTTTGTGCCTTGGTATCTCTCCAGATGAATTAATACTCAAAAGTAGCCTTATTAAAGTGAGCATAACGGCAATTTTCACCCAATTTACAGTTCTATTCAAGGAAGTAGAAATCTAAGGCTGTGATTTGTGAAATGATTGTAGAGGCAGTATGAAAATGCTTGTCATTTAACTTGCCTTGAAAATCTGGTGTTTGAACAGAATTGAGAAACTGATGTAAAGTAAATGAGACCAAGAGGAAGCTGGAAGTTGGTTTTATCTTACTAATTTATTTCAGTTTGACTAGTGTCCCAAAAGCTCTGTAATCTACCTCAAAATCATTCAGGCTTCTTATTCCTAAGTAAGAGCTGGCATGCTTTACTGTGCCCAGCCCTTTACCTCAAACTTAGACCCCAAAGATCTCGAGGATGAAGCTCTACTTAGTGACCAGAATTGGTTCTGACACCGTGAGACGAGGGAGAAGAGTTTCTTACTAGCAGAAATTACCCATCAGGACAGGGAAGGAAGAAGTAGAGGGTTATTTTGAAGGATGAAAATACTGTTCTGTTCCAAACAAAGGGGAAAAGGGAAAAGCTTGTTTATATAAAAGAAGAAACACATCAAAAACTTGTTTAGTGCGTCTTAATCCTAAAATTTGAACAAAGCCTGGATTTCCACAAGATGGTCCTAAAGTCTTAGTATGGAACTCCAGGGTCATTTGGGTTGAGTAATTGTGCCTTAATGATGGTTTTTACAGCTCTAACATTCACACTACCCAAATTTTGATACCTAAAATGTCAGATAATGTAGTTGTTCCTCTTGATTCCCACTGCAGTGGGTGGAGAGGAACCAAGGATAAGTGCTTGCAGTAGGGTCTGGCTCTGAGCCACCCTCTGGAAGGTCCCCTCCTCTGTCACTGGTGACTGGAACACCCAGGTACAGTCAGCACCTGAAGTGCTGTGAAGTGCCTTGTGAAATTCCACAGTGACTCTGTTTGTCTAACATGAACATTACAGCCTTTAAAAAAAGGACACCCCCACCCCAAAATAGGAATGATGTATGAGTTATGCTAAAGGAGACACTGCAAAATCCTTTAACTTCCCCTGCACAGACAGCAGTGTTAATAAGAGGGAAAATTCAGCAGCTGCTTCACAGGAAAGAGCTGAACAATAGCTCCGAGCTGCAGGCTTTGCTTTTTAAGCCAAAATGTACAGGGTCTGACAGAGCTATTTCAGAGCACCAATTGAAAACTCTGACAGAATGATATTTCACTACAAAATGTCAGTTCAACAAAATCTAATGGTAAATGAGAAGGCCGTTTTTAGCCTATTGTCACAAAAGTTAATTATCAAACCTACCTAGGGAACTTGGATTTCTTAGTGCTGTTGTTCTAATAAATACCTTAATTTGCCTGCACTTGTAATGACTCAGTTCTTGGAATGCTATGACTTCTCTCTTTTTTGTTTTTTACTTATTTACTTTTGATTTGAAGATAAAAGGATATTTCATCAGAGCTCCCTTTCAAGACAAAAACTTTTATGTTTTAACAAGTTGTCCTGGTTAGAAGGACAGGTGTCTGCTAAGGAAGGCAGGAGCCTCCCTTAGAATTGAAAATGTAAACCCTTTCCCTCCGAATTATTGTAATTTTGAAATTAAGGGGCTCTCAGGCAAAGATGTGGGAATAGGAATAACAGTTCTTTACTAGTATTTATAATAAAGCAAACAAACACCAACTCCTATGGCATTAACACCAAACAGAACCAGGAACCTGGTCCCAGCCCCCTGGGCCTGCAGGCACTGTCCCCTTGGGTGCAGTGATGGTCACAGCCAGCAGGGGGCGCTGGTGGTGCTCGGTGAGCAGGGCGGGTGCGCTGATTCCCCGTGGCTGCAGGGGGCGCTGTGGCGCGAGCTCCAGAAGCGCGTGGCAATGGCGGCTCGGCCGGGAGGGGAAAAGAGATGGAAGAGAGAGAGGCTTTGCTTCACAAACCCCCTGGGGCAGTCAGTCCCGGTGCCCCAGCAGGACTCTCGGAAAGCAGCAAGCTGGGATGGCAGGATGTCTCGGTAGGCAGGGGAGCGGGGCTGCAGCGCAGTGAAACCCAGAGCAGTGCCGATGGAGTGGCAGGGGCAGGACAGCGGCTGCCCGGCTCCCAGCAGGGCGGGGAGAGGCGAGCTCAGGGATCCCGGGCCCCCGAGCAGATGGCAGTAGGTCTCAGTTCAGAGTAGAGGCTCACCCCACAGCAGAAGAAACAGCCCTAGGAGGGAGGGGGTCCAGCAGCAGCAAAACAGCACCTCCAAGCGTTCTCCTCTGAAGCTGAGAGCAAGAGAGAGCCACCCGCTGCTCCTGCCCTGCCTTTTACCAGCCCCAGTTCTTGAGATATCTCCCCCACTTCCAAGAGAAAACTCCCAGGCAGGAGAATAGTAAACAGAGATGCCCCTCTCACCAGGACTTGGCCGCTTCTCCTGTTCTTCTTAAGTACCCAGTCGTTAGTGTTCCTTAGCAACTTATGGGAAAAAAATTCTATACGTAAAAAGGGACAAAAGGAAAGAAAACAACCCCCAGCACAAGTGCTGCTGCCTGTAATATTGCATCTAAGGTACCAATCAAATCTATTCTTTTCCTTGCATGGCCAGGGACTGTTTATTAAAACTTTCAAGGTGTTTCAAAATGTGTTCTGAATATCTTGAAATAAAACTGTTGCCCTTCCTGTTGAGGGTATTTGCATCTATAGCAATAAATAGGATGTAAATTCTAGTAGTTTTATGGGTCTGTTAATGTTTGTTTCTGCACTGAACTAATTTTTTTCAAAGTGAAGGCAAGTACATTTAATGTTCAAGAAGATTTTGCACCTTAAGCCTGCTCCAGTGTTCCTTGCTGGGAATTTTCTGGAGGATCCAGACTACTGCTGGTTTGAGTGCTGGGCCCGTGCTACCCTTAAAAATCAGCCCCTTCCCCTTCACATGCTACCTATACTAAAGGCTGATATAAGTGGTCTCACAGAGGAGAGAAGGGAAATTTCTGATAGTGTTATAACCTATTTTGTACTCCTTCTAGAAGTTTAAAGTCTTGCTAGAAGTATTTTTGAGAGAGCCTTGGATATCTGTCTTGTAGCATTTTTGTCTTACCATGGAAACACACAGGCTATAAAACACCTTTCTAGGCTTTAAAAAAGCTTTATTCCATGCACCTTCTAGCATGATAGATTAATTACACTTTTTACTTTTGATAATGCAGGAAATAACAGAAGAAAAATATTTTTACTGTCTATACTTCATAAGCTTAAGTGAATTCTATTGTATTTATACCTTTATATATATATATATATATATATATATATAATGATAGAACCTAAATATCAGCTGTTTGTGAGCTGCCATTGGAAATTATTTGGAAGCTAATTTTCTCCTTTTTACAGCAAAAAGTTATTTTGATTATGTCCCATCTAACTTTCCCATTAAAAAAAAGACACACAAATAAAATTGAATTAGTAGAGAAAAATCTCCAGTTTCATAAACAGTATTGTCATGAGCAGCTGGCATTGTTTGGTAACAACAACAACAACAACCACAAAAAATAAAAATTTTTCCATTCATCTTTGCTAATCAGTTATTTGCCCTTCAGCTGCCAAACTTTGCTGCCTGTGTTAGTTCAGCTGTTGTCAAATGCTCTATACTGGCATGCAAATATATTCTCTTGAGCAAATAAAGCTGCTCTGACTGTTGGTCTGAGAAGATAGGAGGCTGCCTTTGATCACAGTGTGGCTGTTTCATAAAGGTCAAAATAAAAGGAATGTGTGAGAATTCAGGTCTGTGGAAGTGTTTAACCACCCAAACATTGCAGGTCACAGATATTCTGCTTGTCCAGCTTCTGTTTCCAGTCAGTCAGAGGCTGTGACTCGAAAATGCAGAGTTCCCTTTTGTCCTGCCATCTGCTAATAAGACCACAAGCTCATCTAAGGTATATCAGTACATAGCTACAGGTATAAAGGGTAGCTCAGCTTACAGTCCTGAACTAACAACAATTTTCAGTGGTAACACCAAGCAGTATTTTTTGCTCATGTTCCTTGGTTACACCTCTTACAATCCCCTCTGCAACAAGAATCTCACAAATACTTTGGTGTTGCACACATGAAATTTTCCGCATTTTGACAGCCATTGTTTATGTTACTTTTTTTTATAAGTGGCCATCAAATGGCATCATGGTTTCTCCTTTTCAGCTTGAGTGCTGTTCTTGGCACGAAGATGAATAGAAAAGGCTGGAGAGATGTGCTGGCCATGCTCCTTGGAGCAGGTTGTTTCCAGCATGCTCTCCAGCACCTCATTGCGTGCTGGAAGGACTTCTTGGTTATCATCTCCAACTGGAAGGTCCCTCTCCTCCTTCTTCTCCTCCTGACCATCATAAAATGGTCTCTCCTCCTGCCATGCCATTTCTAAAGGAATTGATTGGGCCACGTTTGAACACTCTGGAGAATGTGCTGAGGAACAAAAACACTTAAGGCATCCCAGTTGTTGGTTCATCAATGTAGCAGGCAACTTGTTGCTACCAAGTTACATTGAAATTTCTCTTACCTCAACCAGACTAAGGTAACATGCAAGTGACATTATTTATTTGCAACACCCAAAATGGATAACAGTTGCAAATGTTTATGAAACGTGATGATGCATAATTGACTGTTATTGAGAATGAAAATAATTGGAAATGTCCCTCTCCTTTTTAGGTAGCTTGTTTGTCACACAAGGGACGGTGTATTTTGGCACCTATCATACAATGTCTCTCCATGATTGACCTTTTATAGGTGAATTTAATTTTTCACCTTTAAATGTATTTCTTCTTCTCAGGGAGGAGATAAAGTTATTGTATTTATTAATTAAAAAAAAAAAGCCAAACAAACTGCACTTTTCCTTCGCTAAAATCAGCATTACCCTCTTAAAACTTCTGTGTTTCTCCTGTGTTTGACTTCCTGTTACAATGAGAGATAATAATGATCTCTCCTCCTTCCTCAGTTTTTAAGTGAAGAGTCTCAGATTTAGTACCGAGGGTGAAACCTTGAAGCTTGTAGTTCACAGAACCCAGTGCAAACATATAAATGGGAGAGCTCATTACCAGCTTTTGACTGAGGTGTGACATGTTGGTAATTAGCCTCTCCGAGGAGCTTCAGACTGAGAGAAGCTGGCTGGCTCTTTCCCTTCAAGCTCACTAGAAGCACCTCTTCAAATATTTATGTAGATAGATTTTCAATGACTAATTGGACACAGAGCTATACTGAGACCATAATAATTATGACAGTACATAAAGCTTCACACTCAAGTAAAACAGTACATTTTGGGAATTTGTTAAGTCAAATAACCAAGTAACAGTTTGTGAAGTCGACTGAGGCAAAAGTGAGTTGATTACAAGGAAAAAGGTCCATCACCGTCCTATTTTATTTTAAAAGCCTAGGCCCAACGGTTAAGCAGTATCAGTTTCTGCTCTGAAGACAAAGGTGTGACTACTCTCTGTGCCTTGGCATGCATGACAGATACTCTCTGCCAGGGGTCTCTGATGAGTCAGGCAAACTGAGGGATGGAGGAGGAGGTTGTGTTTCCCCTCACATCAGACACGGCACAGCTGTGCTATGGCAGAAATGACAGTGTGCTGTGTGAACCAGGGCTGCAGAGGACAGGACTGGCAATGTCAGCACTGTCCAATGTACACGTTTATACTCTGCTGGGAGGGTTGTTGTTGTGAATGTGAACTGCACAATTATCTTACTAGTTTTTATTCAGTTTGTGTTGTGGGTTTTTTTTGGGGGGGGTTGTTTGTTTTGTTTGTTTTGTTTTGTTTTGTTGTTTGTTTGGGCTTTTGGCTGGTTGGTTTGGTTTTGGTTTTTTTTTTTTTTATTTGCAAAAGAGAGTTTGTCCTCTCTGTGCTTCATCTGTTAGGAGAGCACTTGCAACTGTCAGGCAATCTATGTTTATGCTCATCCTGGTAGCAAGAGTTTGTCCAGGAAATGAATTCACCCTTAGTCATTGGACAACGTTTGTTGGTATGGCCTGGTGAACACAAAAGAAATAGTAAAGGAGCCTATTCAAATTGTTTGCAGTCTCTTTTTTCCTCCTTAGCAATGTCTCTAATACTTGTTTGTTGCCTTTATTTCCTATCAATCAACTCCAGAATTCAACAGATAATTATTTTTTTTCTTTTCCTCAACACTCTTTAAATAAAATACTATTTGGTAAGAATAAAAGGGTGAAAAATTGTTGTTAAAGACAAGTCTTAGGAAGGAATATGTCTGCATTTAGGTTTTGAGTGTAGATGTAAGTGAATGCTTATCAAGGGATGCTTGTCCCCAAATACAAGCTCTTAAAAACCAAGGGACAACAAATAAAAGGCAAGCACAAGGTAACTTTTATTGGAGGGGAATAGGGTATTATCACACAGGGAATGTAGAGGTGTGCAGGCTGTCATGGAGAGGGAAGCTTCTGGTATGGGAACTACAAAAAGACTGGGGATGAGAGAGGTGATACTGGTAAGTAGAATAAGGAAATAAAATTAGAAAATAGGCACTATTCAGTGGCTTGATGTGAGGAATGGGAGCTGGTTAAATTGTCTTATTTCTGTCAGACACGCTCTGACTCATGATGGTGCAGGTGACTCAGGCAGAGCCATCACTCCCCAGAGAGCCCTCGGGGCACGGGCAGGCTGCGTGTCTGTGGCCTCAGCACACACATACAGCTCCTCTGCAGCATCCTGAGAGAGGAAATCCACACCTTCAGGAAGGCCAGGACAAGGGCTGGGAATTACTCGTGTCCTGCTGTAACCTTGCACAGTTTTCTGCTCACGTTTTTAAAGGACTTCATTGCTACTTCAAGAGTGTTTTGTGTCCCATGTGCATAATTTGTCTGCAAGTGCTGTAAGGAAAAGAATAGTCACTAGAAAGAGAATGATATTCTTGTCAAAGAGAAAAATGCAGTGGGGATTTTTTTCCACCATAATCAAGTCTGCTATATTAAATCACGTGGATGGGAGAAGGAAATGAAAAAAAATACTATGAAACTGAGTGTAAATATTTTATTCTTAAAAGTAAATCTAAAGTTCAAGTAATAAGCACTTAGGTACACTATATTCTGTATTATTGTTTGATGCCTCTTTTGGGAAATAGCCCAAAAGAAAACATGTTTCTAGCTTGCAGTTTCTAGCTTGAAGTTTATGCACTGTGTTCCCAGTGATTATTTTTCAGGGCATGAAGCTCTCATGTTTATTATGCACCCTAAAGCTTAAGCCTACATATCATATCGAGTGCTGCCTCTGCTGGTTCAGCAGCCCTGAGAGATGTTCTGTGAACACCATTAGGTTGGCAGGCTGAAATTAAATGGCAACTTTTAAAAACAAGCCTGGAAACGAGAAACTAGATTACTAGAAACGGTGATAAAGACATCAGAAAAAAGAAATTTGTCACTCTTCTGTCATCAAATGTATGTACAAACCTGTTTAAAACCTTCAGTTATGGGTAATTTGTTACCTAATGTCAACAAGGATCTATCATTAACTGCATTGATTCAAGGCCAGTGTTTTATGCATGCAAACAAATATCCTGGATCTCAGAAGCATCCTGTAACATGTGCTACTATCTCTGAGGTGCAAGTATAAGTTCACCAGTGAAGAAGGTATTTTAAAACTGTAAGAAAGATGGATTTTCTGATAGTACTCTTCTATCAGATGAGCAGGACTTGACGATAAATGGAAGAAGAAATGGAGATCACCATCCCAATCCATCCCTCTTAAAACAGACACTGAAATGTGTTCAGGTTGCAGTTACATATCGGGTGCCATCTAAAGAGTAATTCAGAGCAGTCTCTTCTGGAAATAAAATGATTTAGTACAACAATAAACACTTATGACCAATATGTATTATAAACCTAGTGATGTTTTGTACTTCTTCAGCTGACAAACGTATTAATAGAGTACAGTGAATCCATTCCTCTATGACTACTACATTTTTCCCAGTGTTCTTGAAATGCTGTGTTTTGCCTTGGTCTTAAATGCACTAACAAAAAAAGTATTTTGATCAAACTGAAATTTCCTTTCAACCTGGTTTACAGAGTATCAGTTAAAATTCAGTGCACATTTTAGTTATTTGGGAGTGAAATGGTTTGATCCACCTAAAATGATCTTATTTTGGCTTTTTAAAAGCTGTGGGTGGGTTCTTCAGTGAATTTCAAATTTGGGGGTGGAGGGGATGTCTTTCCTGGTACTAGAACAAAACACGATGTGAAATCCTTTGGAACTAGTATTACTGTCTTAACACTACATTTTGTATAAGGCAGGTCCCTGCGATTTTTAAAAGGGAAATTTTTTTGCCAGTTGTTATGCTCCTAGCCTCTTAAAAAAAAAAACCAAACCAAAATCAAAACCAAAACAAAAACCAAACAAAAGTCAAACAAAAAAACCCCACCAAACCCTTAACCCCTAAAAGTTACAAACACCTTATGGATGGAGCAGAAGGCTGCTGAGCTCTGTGAGTTGGTAACCTGGAGGCAGCAGGAAAGAATGCAAGGTGCACCAGTGGTGGCCATCTGCCTTTGAAATGCCTGGAAAGGCTTTCAATGATGACAATCTTCTCGACCATCTCACATCTTCTAAGTAGAAATTATAGCATCTATGGAGTTGAGGGATGTTTATTAGCAAACCAGAATTTCTCATGGAATAACTGTCAGGCTGTTTCAACAAAATCTCCCCACACCTCTTTGCTGCCACAGGGAGAGGAATGCAATTTTCATTTAGTTTCCTTTATAACCTCATAGATGACATTCATGGGAGACAACTTGTGATTAATGAAGGAGCAGACTGGCACATGTCAGGGACTGATTCTCTGCTGTACGTGGAGAGCACTGCCCTGTGGCAAAGCAGAATTGGAACAGAACATTTATTAATGCAAAAAATGGGCCTTCTCTACAAAACATTTACAGAACAAAGCTGTATGAAACTGTCGTATACATTACTTGACAAAAGTTTAGTTGGCAATCAGTATGATTTTCAAACAAACAAGCAAACAAACAAAAAAATGTAAAAGAGTAGAGAAACAGGTTTGACTTGCATGTTGAATTGCTTGAAGAGTTCTGCATATTTATTCATATGTGACCTGCACTGCCTGAAAAGCCTTAGTTTTCTGGGAATATATCACCTTTTTGAGTGTATTTTGGTGTATTTTTCAAAACCTATGTTATCATTTTTAATTAAAAAATAACCTGGTATGTTTTCATGAAAAAAAAAGTGTAACTTATTTGAAAAATCAAATAAAAAACAACAACAACAACAAAAGGATGTTTTCCACCCAGAAAGGTGATGCAGGCAGAGTGAGAAGAGGAGAATATATTAAAAAGTTAAAGAATAGGTGGCCCAGCATTTACTGATTAAGAAATAGGTTCAACAACTGCAGTTAACAGTCATATTTGTTGGGATTGGTTTTGTATCCACGAGTTTCCCATCAAATAAATGCGTCATGAGGAAAGAAATAGAAAAGAAATAAAGACATTTCAAATATCATTTCATAAATAAATAAGCAAAGACAGTGAAAGGAAATACATTTTCATGTATTGGCAATTATTTAGGGCTGGAATTTTAAACCCATGTGTGACGAAACCTGTAATGTGGGATGGGGAATCCAATATGTGTTTGTTCAACATTAAAGATCACTTGATCTAGGCAAAAAATTTCTTATTGCTTAGAAATATTTCAGTGAGCATTTGGCGAACAAATGTTAAAAGACACCATAGGCCCACTTCAATTAGCATTTTAATGTTAGATAAACATGATATTCATTTGGCCTTTGGATTTCCAAATTGAAATCTGAGCAGAAGTGGGACATAAGGAGGCAAATACACCCTGAATCTAGTGTGAAACTCTCCTTTGCCTTGACAAGGGTTCCTTCAGGCAGATTTTATCTGCAGGTTCTTTGTAAATGGAATAAGTACCCTCCAGTCCCACACATGATCAGAATGTGAGAGGCTGTGAAGGTGCTCAAGCACCTTCCAAGTGCAGCTGTCACTGAGGTGCTCTGAATTTCCACACAGATTCTTACAAAAGTCCTTTTTCCCCTGGCATGGGTCTGACAATCAGAGGTTCTCCAAATCAGTTATATTTCAGGTTCTCTGCTCTAAGGAGCAGAGTTCAAAGAGAGCTGGAGACATGAAACCCTGAAAGCCTTGATGCCTGAAACTATCAGCTCAGTGTTGCTGGAAAATGCATTTTGTTTTTGTTAAACACAGGCCTTTGGACTCACCCATTCACAGGAGCTGCAAAATTTTTGCCCCCCCAAAAAACAGCAAAGAGATATGGAAGGAATTTGATGCTGAATGCAAACCTTTCCCCTCACAATTAATTTGGAGGAGGGGAACACCAGTTCATTATGCTGGACACTACCTTGGGGCCATCTGTCTCTGAGTCACAGCGCATACACAGGCTGTGAATGCATCCAGCTCTACCTCTTCTGACACAAACCATTAACCAAAATTCAGTTCTTGTGAAGTATCCATTAAGCAAATAAATTGATGAGGGCCCTCTTTGATGCAGTTGTCCTTTCTGTGACAGGTAACATAGGTACAACCACTTATCACTGCCTCACTGAAGAAGTTAGAAAAACTGGAGGAAGAAGAAGCAAAACCAGAAATGTTTTTTTTTCTCTGTACAAGGTGGTCTCCATTTTAACCAAAAATATTTCAGAATTCTTTTTGCTCAGGTTGAAAGTGTTTTTCTGGCTATTTTAATTGTTAAACCCCTCTTGATGATCTTTGAAAGGTCTTGGGAATCCATAGAGTTCTCAGCTGACTGGACACTGATGAATGTTTTCATGATTTTCAAGAAAGGCAAGAAGAAGGACCCTGGAAACTACAGGCCGGTCAGTCTCACTTCAGTGCCTGGTAAAGTTATGGAGAAGATAGTTCTGGGAAGTACTGAAAAACGCTGGAAAGACAATGCAGTCATTCATCACAGTCAGCACAGCTTCATGAGGCGAAAGTCCTGCTTATCAAATCTGGTTTCCTTTTATGAGAAGGTAACCCACCTAACTGATCAAGGAAAGACAGTTGATGTAATATTTTTGGATCTCAGTAAAGCTTTTTGTAGTGTCTCTCTCAGTATCCTGGACAAAATGTCCAGCCCCCAGGTGGATAAACACAGCATGTAATGGGTGAGCAGCTGACTCACAGATGGGCTGTCACTGTTTTCCCTCGGAACGCAGCATGAAGATCAGGAACTGACACGCTCAGATTCGGGAACCCAACTCTACTTTTTTCAAAATCTCGCGTCTTTTATAACACACGGACTCGAGTATCATATTATTGGTTAAGAATATTAACACCCTCTTAAAACTACTGGTTAAGTAAGAATAACAACTAAAGTCCAACGTCTTTATGGAAATGCACAGCTGCACAGATGTTTACATTCCTGTGTTCTACAGATCTCAAACAATATCGCAGAACCGTGAGAGAAACTTTCTCTCTGTCCCAAACTGCAGTTAATATGCTGGAGTTTTTCTGCTCAGGCCTTTAACAGTATCCACAATGGGCCACAAAGGGTTACAGTGAATGGGGTGATATCAGACTGGCGAGCTGTCACTATGGGGGCTCCACAGGGCTCCATCCTCGGCCCTGTGCTCCTCAACACCCTCATAAAGGACTTGAACACAGGACTAGAAGGGATACTGAGCAAGTTTGCAGGTGATACAGAACTGGGAGGAGCTGTTGACGCCCTCCAAGGCAGGGAGGCCCTACAGAGAAACCTCGACAAATGAGAGGCCAGGGCAGCCACCAACCCTGTGAAATTCAACAAGGGCAAGTGCTGGATTCTGCACCTGGGATGGGGCAACCCTGGAAGTACGGACAGACTGGGGAGTGAGAGGCTGGAAAGCAGTGCCAGGAAAGGGCCCTGGGGGTCCTGGCTGATGGAAAGTTGAATCTGAGCCAGCAGTGCCCTGGCAGCCAGGAGGGCCAAGCGTGTCCTGGGGGGCATCAGGGACAGCATGGCCAGCCGGGCAAGGGAGGGGATTGTCCTGCTCTGCTCTGGGCTGGGGGGGCCTCACCTCGAGTGCTGGGGGCAGTTTGGGGTGCCACAATATCAAAAAGACATTAAGCTCTTAAAGAACATCCAAAGGAGGGCAACGAGGATGGTGAAGGGTCTGGAGGGGAAGCCGTGTGAGGAGTGACTGAGGGCACTGGGTCTGTTCAGCCTGGAGAAGAGGAGAATGAGGGGAGACCTCGCTGCAGTTACAGCTTCCTTGTGAGGGGAAGACAAAGGGCAGGCACTGATCTCTTCTCTTTTGTGACCAGTGACAGAACCCGAGGGAATGGCCTGAAATTGTGTCAGAAGAGGTTTAGTTTGAATATTAGGAAAAGGTTCTTCACCCAGAGAGTGGCTGGGCACTGGAACAGGCTCCCCAGGACAATGGTCACAGAACCAGCATGGCAGAGTTCAGGAAACACTTGGATAATGCTCTCAGGCACATGGTGTGGCTCTTGGGGATGGTGTTGTGCAGGGCCAGGAGTGGGACTCAATGATCCTTGTGGGTGCCTTCCAACTCAGCTTATTCTGTGATTCTGTGAATCCTGAGTCTCTCTCACTGCTGTTTCTAGTCCTGTTTACTGGCTGGCTGATGCCTCGCTTTCGTCAAGTCAAAGCCCTTCTCTGGAGGTTTTTAACAGGCTCCTGAGAAATCCCTTAAATTCCAAAGACAAAAAATAGCCTCAAGAAGTCCATTTAAACAGTGGCTTTCTGTTGATCTAATTGTCATCAAAACAGCAATGAAGAGGGCATTTAACTGTTTATTTATTTAGGTAGAAGTGACTGGAAACAGTGACCAACACATTCAGTCAGGTAGTAAGGTTTGCGTTTTTGTCCACTAGCCTGTCTGCAGGACATTACAATAATGGCAGTTGGTTTAAAAAGACTGTATTGCTCTGCTGACAAAAAGCATGTAACCAATCCTATGCTTTAAGTGCAGCTCTGTAGACAGGATTTTCTTTTAATGAAAGGCTAATTTAGTTTTTCAAGAAATCTTTCATACATCATGATTTGAGGTGTCACTAAAGATTAAAACTCCAAAATTTGTCCAGGCAGTAATTTAACTTTAATTTTTGCCTCCAAAGATGAAAGAAAGTATTCTCTTTTAAAATGAAGAAGGTTAGATAAAGAGGTAAATCGCTACTGATAGTTTATGACTTGAATGCGAATTGGGGGTTTTCTTCCAATTAATAAGGCTTCCTTTAAAAAATAAAGACATGAATTTGAGTAGTTAATGCTAGAGATGAGCACAAGGACTGTAGAAACCAGAGCAAGTCAAAGACTTGTTCTGCTGTAAATGAAGCTGTAGTGATTAATCTCATATTCTCAGAATTCTGTTGTCCAACCAAAAATTGATTGTCCCCAACACTTTGGACTGAGTTATCAGGTCTGTCTGCATGACAAATGATTGCTGTGCTAGACCTTTGATCAACCCTCCTTTAACCAAAGCAGTGAAGAAAATCAGAGGAAGGAGGTAACGTTTCTGTAGAAACTGCTACCGATAAACAACCGTTCACCACTTTATCAAGCGGCATTTCTCCCTCCAAGTCAAGCCGTTTCAGAAGCAAACAGGAGAAAGCTGTCAGGTAGTCCACCTACATGAATCAGAAAATTAATTACTTTGCATCAGAGGCTATTTTCAACCAAGTTGTAACAAGACAGGGCCAAGTCCCTGCATCACAGAACTGTGCTGCCTGTTCAAATACTCTAATTGACTCATTAAGTCTGACCACACAGGGCTTGTCATCAATTCCACAGAGACATTAGTGAGTGCACCTGAGTGATGATCCTCTTCCAAAACACGATGGAGGGCAATGCACTCATCACCAACTCTCACTCAGCACTGCATCAGGGTGAAGACAAAATGGCAAAGCGTTCACAGGCTGCAGAGACGCTCACAGCTCAAAATAGATATGCGTTGTCCTCCCCAGGAAAAGACAGGTTTAGATGACAGCATTGCATAGGTTATCTGTACCAAGACTATACCAAGGTACAGCTAGATGAAATTCCTTACCAGGAAATTTTCTCAGAGAAGACTCTGAATATAATTCATTGTTGATACGGCATTGACTCCCTACAGGCAGTTGAAGGAAGATGGAAAACCCTTGTGTCTGTAAAGTGGTACTGAGGACTGGCTACCATTCCTAACACTAAAAAGAACATGGCAGCACTTAGAAAAAAAAAACAGCAGCTGAGGATGAATTGTTACCAGGACTGGATTCTTACTTTTATTTGTAAGACCCAGGGAGTAGCAATGTGAGTTGTCTCACCATACCACAGGGAGTTTAAGGAGGTATCCTACTGTGACTGATTTATATTTCCCCAATCAGAGGAAATCTGGGTACTGCTGTTCTGTTCTTTCCTGAGTTGAGCAGTCAGGGATAAACCAGCTCTGACTGCTGCTGCAGAGAGGGACACAGCACTCTTCTGCACCCTTATTTCTCAGCTATGTTTGGGGCAGTTACTGCCACTGCCTACTGAACAAGCCAACTTTTCTGTCTGGAGTGTCTGTAAAGTAGATTCTTGTTAGCCCTGTATGGAGACTTATGGTTTTTCCCCCCTTTTTCCTGAACCACCAAGTAATCCCTGTTAGAAGTTCAAATTTGGCAAGAGTGTACCTATTCAAATTAAAATAATTATTTTAACTTTCAAATTAAAATAATTATTTTATAGATCCCAAAATCCTTTCCACACCAAAGAAGGTACTTTAAAGTTGCATCTTATTTAGTTATTATTTTACTTTCCCATCCACTACCACCTTGCTGCAGTACAAAACATCAGGGAAGACACAGTCCTTTCTCCAGGATATCTGACGTGGACAGGGCATGTGGCAAATGGGGCATCTAACATCTGTCTCACAGAAAGTGATACAAGCAGCCTTTCTCCATGGATTTTGTAATGCTAAGCAGTTCTTTTTCTGGAGGCGAAGGTGAGGGATGTTGCTATTGATGAAAGACTGGTTGTTATGGATCATCTGCTACATTGATGCTGACCAAGTTAAAACTTCAGGGACTGCAGCAGCCAGTTTCTGTAATTTACCTCTCTCATGCTGCCATCACGTGTGTGGGTCTCTGCTCCTGTATGCCACAGGTTGGATACTTGGGTTTCTTAGCTCTGTGTTGGCACATTTGAGGTGGAATCAAACTGAAAGTTCCTTTAGCATAGGAAAAAATTTATAGTTTTATACATATAGCCATACACATAATAGGGCACAGTATCTAACAAAGCATAGTCTATTTCCTTTGTAGCATGTAAAAGAATCTTGCATGTGAAACTTGTAAGCCACTGCATCTCAACTCATTTAATTAACTTCATTTTCCTCTATCTAAAACAAAGCTGCTCATAGCCCACACGTTGTGTGTAGGGTATTCATCCTATATATATATACATATTTCTGTTCAGTCAGACTTGGAGATGATGCAGCATTTTTTTTTTCTGAACAAATGAGATTAATGCAAATGAGATAGTCACCTACCCAGCTGGGTCTGTGAGCATCCTATGGCTTTGACAGTTCTGTACCACTGTGCATTGTGCATATGCTGATACAAAGTTTTGGTCTGACAAACTTTCAAAAATCAATAGAACATTTTTTTTGTTGCCTTCTGAAGTTCCCAAGCTACTAAAAGCGTATTGCACTGACAGTATTCTGCTGTCACTTTAGAATAATTTTTTGATTTTCAGTGGTATAGATTTTATCATATGGCTTTCAGGCAGCCAGCAATATCTGGGCATTAATCTGTGTCTTCAAATGACCAGAGAAAAGTTCTTTCTAATATTGTTTTCTTATATATATATTAATAAGGCTGCTGGTGTACAACCTGCTGGCTTTAAGAAGAGTGATGAGGAACATGGCATGGTATAGGAAAATCATAAGACTCTTTTAAGAAAATGCACATCATAAAACCCCAGGAAAGCGGTATTGTGGAAGAGAGAAGCAAGTTTCTTGCAGCAGGAGAAAGCAACATACTAGTGTTCCTTGAAATAGATTGGCCAATTTATTTTTTATGTGGAAAGTGAAAAATAGATATGTATGCCCAGGTATGGATTTATTTTATCAAACAAAACAAAACAAAACAAAACAACAACAAAACAAAACAAAAAAAAAAGAAAAATAAGGAAGAAAAAAAAAAAAAAGGAAGGTTTTCTAAATTGCTGAGCACTTGGAGGTGAAAAGTTTAGAGTTTCTTGTAGTCTGTTCGTGCAGCCCAACAGGCTGCATATAAATTTTTGGCACGCTCATTTAGCATGCTGAGCTAGCAATAAATTCTGGAACTGGTTGCACAGAGAAGATGTGCGTGCCCCACCCAGGGGTGTGTTTAAGATCAGGTTGGATGGGGCTCTGAGGAACCTGGTGAAGTTGAAAGTGTCTCTGTCCATGGCAGAGGGTTGGAATGAGATGATCTTTAAGGTCACTTGCAACCCAAACCATTCTGTGATTCTATGATTAGAATAAACATATGGGGTGAGATCCTTCATCTCTTAAAATGACAATGTTTTGTACTCACCCCTGTGCCCATTTCATCAGGGGTAAAATTCTGCAACAGTCCTGCATGTGCAACTTTGCTCTTTAGTAAATGCTGTAGAAATTTTTGCTTTTTAGCCTGCCAGTCCCCTGGCTTCGTTCCCAGTATCTGGCAATATGGTGGCTGTCACATCTGCCCTTATCTCAGCTTCGTGACCTCTTTAGACATGAAAATGCCACGTAAGATATCACTTTTCTTTGAAAAGGGCTTCTAGGGAGAATCAGATGCAAACAAGTACAAAGTCAGTGTGGTGGGAAGAAGCAAATGCCAAAAAAGCTGGGAGCATGCATTACTTCAAAAACACATTGTCAACCCACTGTCTCAGTAAGTCTAGAACGCTGACAGGTAGAAAATCCCTCTCAGTTTACAGGCAATTGAACAATTATTTTTCAAGAAATGACAAGCTACTGAGCTTCATGATGTTCTGCGAGAAAAAATCAGCACTAACCTGAGGAAAAAGGGGCTGTAAGGGAACAGACCCTGACAGACTGAGGGAGTGTTTATATCAAGGGAAAAAGGAAAATTTCTGGATAATAACTCCAGCTCTGGATAGAAGAGGTAAACATGATGCTGAAGCAACACATCACATATTCAGGATATTCAGGACACCCATCTCAATCTAGAATATTGAATATTTTGGGTTCTGACTGGAAACTGGGTTTTTCTGGGTCTTCTGAAAGTTTTGGGTTTTTTTATGGCAGTAATTAGCTGAAAAATGAAAGCATTATCTTTGCATCTCAATTCATTGACTACGGCTGAGACTGAATGCTAAAACCCATAAAATCATACTGTGATTGACCAGTAAAACAAAAAGCTTTTGGCTTCTGGCGTGATCAACTATCTCTATAAAAGTAGTTATTAGTTAATGAGTTATATTTCTAAACAATATTTTATTGTCCAGTTTTCAATTATCTGTCCTGGGTACAGGACCAGTTCAGTTTCCAGCCTTTGTGAAAGCATTTAGAAACATGTTCTCTATCAACCAAGTCAATATGAAAAGTCTTGCATCCCTGACTGAAGCAGTGCCAATCTCTCTTGGGCCATACTGGAAAATGAGCCAGAGAAAAGGTCCAGGATTAAAAAAGCAATTAGAAAAAAAAATAAAAGGGTGCTTATTTTTCAAATCTGCCTTGCATGGAAGTCCAGCTGAGAAATGGTGTCAGCACAGAATTTTTTTTGTTCCAAGAGATATGGAAAAGATATACCTTGTAAAACTAGAGGAAAAAGCAACCTCTGATGACTCCTTTAACATCAACATGAAGTGCTTTTTGAGTCCTGAAAGTGTCTCTTGCATCCAGAGATGGTGGTGTTAGTTCCCAAAACCTAGAATACTATGCAGTATCAGCAGAAAGACTCATGTGCAGCACCTCCATGTGAGATCACCTGAAGTTTCCCATTAGATGCACATGATGTCCTGCTGGAAGTTTGATGTGCTGGCACTTTGTAAGATTAGAAGGACAAAAAAGATGAGGAGAAGAAAAAAAGAAAATACTTGAAAAAATTCCCATCAAATATCAAAGAAATATTAACCCCCAAATAAACAATAATCTTTCTAATATAAAGCAATTTGGAATAAACTATTGAAATCTTAGAGGCATTGAAAAGTGAAAAGCTGTGGATCAAAATATAATCCTTTTATGGCTGCTTCTCCTACTTTTTGTTTTAGAATGTTCTCACTCATATTTTTATTAAAATCTTTTCTTAAAAAAAAAAAACCAAACAACCCTTTGCAAGTGAAAATTCCACTCAAAGACTCTTAATACCCCTGTCAGTGCAATATTAGCTCCAGAGTTTGGCACCCTTGGCAATAAGGATGAATATGAAACAGAGTCCTCACTGTGGGCTACTTCTGCCTCTTAGTGAGATTTGTAAGGTTGAGAAAGGTTCCTAAGAGCATTAGGGATACATGAAAGAAGAAAGACAGGGGATTAGCCAGAGAGAATGCAAGGATAAGGTTTGTCAAGTAATGAAGCAGATGACTCTCAGGAAAACTGCAGAACTACATATAATTCTGACAGGGAAGGGCAGAAGCAGAAGTTTAAGAAGTGAGTCACCCATTTCCCGCCTCTCAGCCCAGCTGATAAACCAAAAAAAATAATGAGTAGATTTAAAATTAAAGCATGCTGCCAAGGACCTGAACTAGGAACAACTTGTAGGCTTTATATAAATCTTCTTAAGACCTTAGCAGAGAGTAGAACTTAAAAGTCTGGAATTATATGTGAGGATTTTTTTCTCTCACCTAGATCGTGAGCTCTTTCAGGCTCAAAAGACCTAACTTTTCAAGGGGAGTATTGGGCAAGTGGAGAGGTATGAAAATGATCATAATATCTGGTATCCTTTAAAAGACAAGCAACTGTTCAACATGATTGAAGTAATGAATATGCCTTAAGTTTTAGTGAGTTAGGATGTTTATTGGTTAATGTGTTAGACATTTGTCTACCATACCTTTTTTCTGCTTTTTGTAATATTACTAAAACAAATCTATGTTGGCATGATCAAAAAGAAGAAAGGTGTGAGAAAGAATAATTCTTTTTTTAGTATGAAAACAGCAAATTCAGTGTAAAAATCAAAGTAATTTCTAGCATTATTACCTTCAAATGTTTCTTGCTCTGTGATGTTGGAAAGGTAAGCTGTATTCTGTAGAACCACTTCATTTAAAGGAACAAATGAATTATAGTTAGAAGGTAGAGCAGCTCTCATCTATCGTAGCACCTCCTGGAAGAATCTCAGAAACCAGCGTCCTCACTGACAGCACAGCTCTCTCAAAGCCTGTCACATGGAGACAGAATTTAGCCCATGTTCCATTACAAATTTCACTATGAATATCACCTGTGTATTTTCTAAAAATCTAGCAGTAGTTCTTATTTATCAAATCCATGCATGTATCTGTGTATGGATGAAAAATAGAGAATTAATTAAGTTCCATCATTTACAGAAACTTCAGATTAAAGAATGGGTTTTTGTTTCCTCAAAGGCTGGAGATGTAATTTCGGAAAGAGCACTGAGGTGAAAATGTAACTTGAATTTTCAGGGGACTCATTGACTTGAGAAGAAAAGGAATAGAAAAGGTCTCTGGCTTTGCAGGGCAGTTCTGACCACTGCCTCCAGCTCCAATTGTCTCAGACTTCATGTGATGTAGATTAATCTCGAGACAAAAATGCAGTGAAGACGCCTGCCAAATCGGTGAGATTCACAGAGATAACATTCCCTTCTGCTGAAGGAATGAGCCCATCTTTTACAAACCCAGCTCTTGAACGGGCAGCCCCAAGCACATAAAGATTTCAGAGAGCTCCAGAGCTCCGGCAGCAGAGAGGAGACCTGAATGTTCTCCCCATAATTATTGCAGTACTGTGGAGGAAGGGCTGTTCAAAGAGAACATTTTGGAGGCTTAACAAAGCCCCACTTTGCATAGCTTTGCTTATGGTAGTGTCTCTTGTATTCTATATTGTCATTAATAAAACTGTGCTTTTCTTGGAAAAGACAATGGGAAATGACACAACAAGCTCTGAAAAGAATGTTGTATCCCACCTCTGCAACGAGCAGAGTATTGTGTTCAACCAAGGATCACATTTATGTGACTGTAAAAGAGCTCTTTCCTATGCTACTAAATTCTTCAGTGCCTGCTCAGGAAAAGAGTGAAAAAAATGGAGCAGAAACCTAAGACTGACAGCTATTTGGATGCTTCTGGCTGAGAATATTGCCTTCAAAAACCTCCTTCATGCCCTGATGTTGCTGACCTCTGAACCATTCCTCTGACTTCCACTGGCTAGTCTTTTTCTACCTAGAGATCTGTTTTCCAAATTCATTAAGTTGTTATTATTGGAAACTTATATAGTTTCTGTTACAATAGTGATGCCTTATCAGTGCAGTAATACAAACATAATACAATAGATTTTTTTTAAATTTATGTTTACAGGGTAACCATTCCATTCTGTATTAATTCATTGTGCAGGCAATATTTTAATACAGACAATGCTAAAAGAGAGGGGGAAGACATGGGTTCTTTGTTGTAAAGAAATAAAAAAACAAACTGCACTTGTACCATGTTTGTTTTACTTTCTCTGTTCTTTCTATATTTTGTTTTTGTTTCAACTCCCACCAGTCAGTGATACTGATATAACTCACACTCTCATCTATCTATTTGCAAGATAAGTAGGCAATAGAACATTTTACAAACAAGACTTACATCAAAATGAAAAGGAAAAATGGGAAGGGACTGCTGCTTTGCAGTGAGAAAGTGGGAAGGTAAGGAAGGCAGCAGAATTTAAATTCCTCTCTAAGGCTTCAACTCAGGTTCTTCCTAAACTTCTGAAGACCCACTGCAGATCTGCCAGTGAATATGTCAGGAGTGACCATATGAACATTAGGGTAAATGTGGGAATGTGCTGTTAAGAGCTGAAAGCTCACAATGAATTCAGACAAATGAGGAAATATAGAGGTGAAGGAAAAGACAACCTTCTAAAAATTCACTTGAAGCACTACCCCTGTATGATATTATTTTTACTTTTGACTCTCTGGAGGTTAGAGAAGAAAACACCATCTGCTAAGAGCATAAATGGAGCAGTGAAATAAAACTGTATCTGGGAAACAAAAGCCGTATTTTGTAGTTGTGCTTGTCTTCAAACAGCTTCTCTGATGCCTTCAGCTTCCCCCTAAAATTATTTCCATAATAATTCCATGCAACAACTGGCTGCTCTATAGAGCTCACAGTCATTCTCCCATTGCCCCTTTCTTATCGCCTCAATAAAAAATGAACCTGTGTGTTGCTGGTTTTCCCCTCATAGTGTTGCAAATCACCAGAGAGGTAGATATCCTATTCTTGCCATTTTTTTGGGTGCATGTTTTCCCTGTCTTGTGGAGAAAGGTGATTTCTCAGGCACAGCCCAAGATATGGCACACTACTTTTATTTATGGACTTTGATTATGTTGTGTATACTTATAGAGGCAAAGTATAATAAATGACAATTACAAGATATGTTTCTTATACCTAAGGCAAATAACACAGTTGCCAGAGAATTAAATGCTTCCTTCATATTAAGAATAAAAACTGATAGGCAGTTGACTGTTGCTTACTGACCCACGATCATTTAACTGGCATATAGTGATACTTTTGCCTCAAGGGTTATTCTTGAATGCTACACTTAATTGCTGTGGTAAACTGTGGATAGCACACAACTGCCCCAAGGCCTGCTGTGTACACTACTCCAAAACACACACAGTGCTATTCGCTCAGAGATACATCAAACTCAAGAGGCCAGCCCCATCCACCCTTTTCCTCTCCTAGTCCTTTATAACACTCTCTGGTGATTTTTAGTCTTTGGATTGCTTTCTCCACACACTTTCTCTCTTCCTGTAGCCTGCCTGTTATTCTCCAACATTGTTTTCTTACCAGTAATACCTGAAGTGACACGGAGCAGTGGTGCTTTAGGAGTATGTGTTGTTTTTTCCTTAATAAGAGATTTTGAGACTTTTTTTACCTTTGTTTCCTTGCTCTCCTCCGCTCCTTCACTAACCCTGTTCATCTACCTGTCACTGATTTCAGTTTGAGAAGGAAATCCGTGGGATAACATGTTCTCCCATTCTCTCTTCCTGAGCCCCACCTGGAACAGCAAGTATAGCTGTTTGGAAAACAATGTTGTAACCCCACTTTTCTCAAATTCTTCCTCTTTTATCTTCACTCTTTGCAGAAGCCCGAGACATCCTCTAAACTAATGGTGCCATGACACTGTCTCAGTCTGGATCTGGTGTCCTCCCAAGGAGGTGTGTGAGTAGCTCTTTTCCTGAAATTTGAAGGTGCACCGCTGACATCTTTCTCCGTCATGGACATTTCAAATGAGTAGAAAAAAGCAACTAAACTATCAGACAGATTTCACTGAACAAGGGTCAATCCAACATCTGCCTTGTGTACACTGTGCCTGGATAAACACTGATATATTCAGCACTGGTGGATTCTGATGCTGCCATTATAATTTCATATATTTTACAAACAGAGAGCTCATAGATGAGAGTCCAGGGATTAGCAGGGCATATGGATTTGTTTTTTCCTTTTGATGCAGGTGGTTAATCCTCCTGAAGATTTTTCTGAGTTTTTTATTTAGCTGATCCTTCTCTGCTTAACCAATACATATTTTCTCAAAAATGTTTTTTATCTTCCCTACACTGGAATTATAAAATTTCTGCATAGTTTTAGACAGAACTATTTATAATAATGTAAAACACTCTAACTGTTTAAAGCACTCTTACAGATTGCTTACTTTTCTGGGCAATATGTTAAGTTTTCAAAAATATTGTAGGCATTTTAATTTCATGACAAATCCCAAGATTTTCAATCCTATCTTCTGAAAACAAGAAGTATTTCACTTAATATTTTTAGAAAGCTTTATTTTAATAGAAAAAAAGCTTTAGGTTGTAATCCTTTTTACAATATGTCAAAATAAAAATCTAGCAAAGACAAGATAATAGCCAAAACTTTGTTGTATAATATTATCCACTCCATTATCCATTCCCTTATGGCATATGCATTAAAATATCTGCCTATTTTTGTAATTCAATCTAATTATGCAACAGCTTCCTAGGAAATATTTTTCACTGAGTAAATTGTTATGGAAAGCAATTGTTGGCTACCACCAGCATTTCTGTCCTCAGTGCTGTTTTATATTCTTGTCTACAAACAGAATTTGTAAGTGAAATGATGTAAGGGTATCTTCATTATTACATTAACATGTACTAATCCAAGAAATGAGAAAATGTCAGACTTCTGGTATTATATTTGACTTCTGCTGTTTTAACTTTTGACCCTGGTGTTTAAACATTACCTGACTTACCTGATAATAATGATATCAGGCTTAGCAAAAAGACAGAATAGCTTTAATAACATTTGAATGTGTGAATGTGTTGGGTTTTTTAAGTAGGTGTGTCTGCAAGTAGGGGGAAATTCATTTTTCACTTTAAGGAAAGTAAAGATTTAAAAATTCTGTGTGCTGCAAGCAGCATTTGTAAAGCTGCTAGTAGGGAACATGATATAGTTGTATTTTACTTATAAAGAGATAGGTGAGAGTGAAAATACAAATCCTGAAGGCTTTTGATATTATTTATTGATGTCAGAAGTTATGTTAATTTCACATTAGCTCAATTCTAGCTTTTGTGCATGTCAGTATTATCACTGAACACTGCTGCCAGAGACAACTGGGAGCAGACACCACCTTACCTATCTTCTCTCTCTGCCATAGTCCCTCTCCTCTGCGGTTTTAATCTGGGGGGGGGAGGTTTAAGCATTTTGGAAAGCTAACTAACTGAGGGGTAACTAAGCATCGGGCTGGTTGTGAGCGCTCAGAATTTAAATAAGGAGTTCCCCAAGTCCGCCACCTCTAAAGGCGGGCGTTGATGCAGAGAACAGGGACTCGCTCTCTCTGACTTTGCTGCAGCCCCCGCTGGGTTACACAGCTGTATGCAGTAGGAACTGCATTTCCCCAGAGAGAGGGAAATGCAACCTTATGTGCAGCTGCTGTCCAGAGGCTTTTTAAACAAAATTAAGATCCTACATAAAGCAGAAATTGTGGCAGATGTCTGCAAAGTGTAGAGAATTGGTGGAGGGTGAGGGGTGTTTATCATATTCAGATTCAGGATTCAGAGAGGAACTTGATTTGTTTTAGAGCCTTCAGCAGTGGAAACAAAACAAGACAGAGACTTCACAAACAGACTGGTGAAGGAAAACAAGAGAAAATGCATGGGGAAGTGTTTGCTCAATAGTTTATGTTGAAATTGAATATGAAACCTGTTCATATGTACAAATAGGCTTGAAATAGGATGGCTGCTGATGGACATTTCTTGCTTGAGGCCTTCAGCATAAGAGATTGAATTGCTTTATACATTTAATTTTTCATATGACAAGTTTCTAGAAAGGAAACCAAACCAAAAGAACAATATAAGCATAGAAAACATTAAAGGACAAAATTGAATTATTTATTGTTAATTTCCCAGAATCTTTTAATCTTTCCACAATCTGCATTGTCTGATCACATAATACTGTGATGCCAGAGCTGAGAATGTCTTCAGTTTGATTTAAAAGATTTTGTTGTTTTTCAGTCAAAATGCAAGAGTGTGCGAGGTGTAGGTGGCAAGGTGAGGACAGAGGGGGAGCTGCAATGGTGGCCTCTGTGGGAAGGGAGCAGGGGCTGCACAGCCCCAGTCAGCTCCAAGTGGGAGAAAACACCTTTTACTTCTCATGGTATTACAAGCAGAGTGACAAAAGTTTGCTAATGGATCTATGACTTTAAAGGAAGTCAAAACAAGGTGAAAGGTATTCAGGCTGTGATACAATTTTCAGTGGTCCAAAAATGATAGTTCATATCATGTTGTCTAGCTGCAGCTCTCTACCTGTTGTTGCAACTTTTCATTTGGAAATAGAAAGAAAAAAAATTTGTCCTTGGTTCTAATTATCTAATTTTCTTCATTTGTGATTTTTCACTATACAGATCTCATCAACTGTAAAGTGAAAAAAGTAATTCATTCAAATCACTGCTTTCTTGTTACCTAACTGGGTGATCTTTTGCAAAATTAATGTTTCAATTGAACTTCTACATTAAAAAAAAAAAAAAAAAACCTTAGAAAATACTCAAGAGCTTCATGCATTCACTATTACAAAGGGAAAATCAAAGAATCACAAAGTATTGGTACTATGCTACTCCCAGTTGCCCAAGTCTACCTCAGACATTTCTAGCCCAATTTTGCCATCAACTGAAAAACTCCCAATTCTGTTTCCAGGAATTATTATCTTCACTAATCAGTATTGTAAAGTTAAACACAACTTTTCAAAACCCAAATATTCATTCTGATTGAAACTTTTTCTTTAAAATTCACATTTTCATTTCTGTATGTCTGGATTTAATTGCCTAAATTAAACTTTGATATTCAGTTCAGTAGAAAAAAAATTCTCACCCTTAAAACCAAAACTATTTCAAATTCTGCCTGAATAAAAAACGCAAACAGGGTTAAAAGACCAAATCTTTATTTTTTCTGTTCAAACAAGTAGATTTGACTGAGTTTAGTGGAGCTCTTCATAGAACTAAGAATCTCATGACTTGGATATTACATGTCACAATGATGAAAGCTCATTTAAATTGTGGGTTAGGAATCCGAAAAATTTTCCAAACTGCATTTTAGGAAGGAGTATTTTCTAAGATGCATTTTAAATTGTGTTATAATGTTTCTTCCTGGAGATAAAAATGTGTTAATAATTTGGAGCTGAAAAGTACAAGTCCCTGTCATATTTTGTTATGAAGCAATTTTAAATATTTTTAATTAAAAACAGATTATATCTAGTACATCAGGAATAATTAGTCCAGAGTTATAATAGTTATCTGTTATGTTGTCTGTAATGAAAAAGTAGTTTGAAAGTGTGTGAAATATATAATGAGCTCTGCACACTGAAGAGCAAGGCAACCTACACTACAGTGCTTAATCATTTAGTCTTTCCAAGAGGACTTTTTATATACTTACCTTTTTTTCTTTTCTTTTTTTTTTTTTTTCCTTTATAAGCATTTATCTGTGTCAACAACTATATTAGAGATGGCATGGAGTTATGCCTTTTGTATTGGGCTGAAATTTTTGTGATGCTCCTTGGTTCATGGGGGCATTATTTATGTGGTCTTTAAATCACTAAGGTTGGAAAAGACCTTCAATATTATTGAGTACAACTTTTGACCAAACACCATCATGTCCAACAAACCACAGCACTAAGTGCCACCTCCAGTAGTTTCTTGAACACTTCCAGGGATGATGGCTCTACCACATCCCTGGGCAGCCTGTTCCAATACTTGACTGCCTTGTCAGTGGAGAAATGCTGCCTGATGTCCCACATCAACCTCTCTGGTGCAGCTTGAGTCCATTTCCAATTATCCTCTCACTGGGAGCAGAGCCTGATCCCCACTTTGCTTTACCCTCCTTTCAGGGAGTTGTAGACAGTGGATAAGGCTCCCCTTGAGCCCCCTTTTCTCCAGGCTAAACACCCCCAGCTGCCTCAGCTGCTCCTCACAGGACTTGTGCTCCAGACCCTTCTACAGCTCTGCTCCCTTCTCTGGACTCGCTCCAGCCCCTCAATGCCTTTCTTGTAGTGAGAGGCCCAAAACTGGACACAGGATTTGAGGTGTGGCCTCACCCGTGCCCAGTACAGGGGGACAGTCACTGCCCTGCTCCTGCTGCCACACCACTGCTGATCCAGGCCAGGCTCAGAATAAGGTGTCTTTCAGATCTTGTTTAACTCCAGAATAAGATATCCTTCAGAAAGAATTTCAGTCCTCTGTCTGCACATAGCTACACCCCTTGCCTTGCTTTGTTTCTCATCCAAAGGAGCTGCTTTCTACTCCTCCACACCCTCAGGTTTCTTTCCTATGGAAACCTACACAAAATGGTGAGTGGGATTCTCTGCATGCCCTGATCTTACCCAAGTGTGGAGATAGGGTCTTTTCAGGACATGAAAGCTCCCGTGTGCTTTGTGCTCACCACTCTGGTTACAGCCTTGGGTATCTAAGCACTGCAGATAAGTGCTGAGACCTTGAATTTTATTTGATATTCTATGAGAAGCAATTGTAAGGAGCAAAGGCTGAGCTTAATGTGCTCCCGGTAGCGGTGCTGCCGAGGAGATGTGTGGTTGCATTCTCTATTAGCTGCAGTTTCCCAAGAGTTCTGCTGCTCGAGAGAAAAAATTCAAGGCCTCAACACTTTTAGGAAGCATGTACGCAGGCACATGGCAGCTGTACCGTCAGAACACTTGACCAAGGGGAAATTTCTCGTATTTTTCCACTAAGCACTATTCTTTTCTGCTGAAACCCCATCTTTTCAATTTAACCTTGTGTTATTTGACTTGAAAATATGCAGTGACTAAACCCACTGTGTTTTCTGTTCAACATTTCTAAGTGTTTCTAGTTAAATCTTTGGAAACATCAGAAGCAGACAAATGCCTGATGAAATTACTAGGTAGGATTATGGGTGGTTTTTTGTATTTAATAGTGTGATGGTTTTGCAGTGGGTGATCCTTGGAGGGCTGCAAATGGAAACACACACACTGCCCAGTAATATCACAAGAAACAGGGAATGTACCTCAGAAAAGCTGAATGAAAGCCCTTCACGGAGTCATGTTATATGAGGCAACTGCTCAT
This sequence comes from Picathartes gymnocephalus, assembly GCA_013390045.1. Lineage (NCBI taxonomy): Eukaryota > Metazoa > Chordata > Aves > Passeriformes > Picathartidae > Picathartes > Picathartes gymnocephalus. Next base: position 95,375 of record WEKY01035063.1, read on the forward strand.
TTCCACTAATATTTTCCACAAATTCTTGACATAGAAACAAATAAATCCATCAAAGTAACTACTAGCCAGTTGTACCAAAGTCATTCCAGTAGCCAGTTTTTCCTTCTGTGTTTTATTTCTTCCTACAGGAAACTAAAAACCCAACCCATTTTTTTCATAAGAATGCAGTCAGTCCTGCTGCCACCCTAGTGGTTAGACAGAGGAAGGGAGTGCAGCAAAGAACAGAGCAATTGATGATTTGGGTTATAAAACGCTGCATACTTAGCATGTATTGGCCAAATCAATGTATTTTCTGCATTTAAAATCATAAAATAAATTCTTTTCAAGTTACAGAAATATAAGCTTTAAGTTACTGAACTTTTCAAGATGAAAAATGTGATGGAGGTAGAATACAAGTTTTGAATAATAAACTGAAAAAAAAAAACCAAACCAAACAAAAAATCTCCATGTTATCACACTTACAGCCCAGAAATATCTGAATTTAGATTTATAGTGATTATTTTGGGTTAGGGAAAAACCCAGACTCCTTAACTAATGTTGCTGTTTAGCCTGCCATAGTTCACTGCACTGACCAGCAAGATATTGTCATTGAATTTAGCCTATCATGCTCAGAAATCAAGAGTTTTATCTGCCAGATGACAAATGGTAATGGAAAGGAAGAATATCAGAGACAGCCCTGGAAGAAAAGTAGCTGACACAGAGAGCTGAGGCAGCCCTGACATGTTGGCAAACACATGCTTGTAGCGAGAGTGAATTTAGGAACTTAACTGCAAAATTCTTCATTCACTCCTCAAACATGTCATGGAAATATAATTCACCTCAATAATGTGGGTTTTTTTCTTTTGCAGTTTTCATCAGTCTATAGAGAACAGATTTTAGAACACCATTCTTACCTTTCCTATTTTTGCTTTCTATTATAGAAAATAAAAATGCAGTCTTGTTTCTACCACTCACTCCTAAAAGGTTGTGTACATCCATTAATTCTGACATCATGGTCATGTCTTATTTTTGTGTTTAGAAGGGAGGTATCAACACACTTGCATTCCTCCGAGGAACAGTTGTAGTTTAACTTCATTCTCCCTTGACACTTACCTATGCATTTTCTTCAAGTTGCTTTGAGTTTTGCCAGCTTCTCACTGAGATCACCGAGAGTAGAGATAGGTAGAGATAAAACAAACCCTGTTATTAAATAATTCCCTATAATAAAATAACCCATAATAGTGGCATAGAGATTGATTTCTTCTGTCAGTTAGGAGATCATGAGTGATTGGAAAATGAGAAGATACATAGTAAAAATAAAAAGAAAAAAAATCTAGAAATCTGAGGTAATAAAAACTCATGCTTGTGCTATTTGGTATTCACCAAGTTCTCTCATACTTCTGCTCTGTGCTGTCAGTCAGTAGCTCCTTTCTCAAAGCTTTCCTTTTTTCCCCAGCTGTGCATATGCTAAAAGTTCTTCGTGCTGTAGCATTTTCATCCATCTCAGCACTAATTCTGTAGCAGTAAAAAGTTCATAATATGGAAAGGGAAGAGGCTAGTAATAATGGTTTTGGTTTTTTTTAATCTTGAATACAGACAAGGTTCAAATTTCTCAATGACTAAAGTACTTTCTAAACAAGCTCCAGAGTTATGTGACTGCATTTTCATTTTTGCCACAGATTACAAGGGAACACTTGCAGTTCGAATGAGTCCTACATATATTAAAACCATTAAAAATGTAGAGAGGCTTTGGTTTTGTATAGCTTTGATTGTGTGGTGTGGCTGCTAGCTTCAAGAAATGATGGAGTGGATGGAAACCCATCATGGCCTGGACATAATGGAAGTGTCATTACTGTCAGGAGTTGCCCAAGTGAAAACAGAGGTAATTCACTATTTGTAGAAAGGCAAACACAGAGACACTGAGGAAAAAATGTTTACCATGTAATTTAAAAAACCAGCATTCTACAATTGATCCTTGTGGGTCCCTTCCAACTCAGAATATTCTGTGATTTCTGTGACATTGAACCCTTCTTCTATATAATTAAAGACAAGAGGAAATATTTTGAGAACTCATCCTTAGTGCATGGGTGTGAATAAAAGATGCAGAAAAATGAGAAGTAGTTCACTAGCAAAAGACAATGTGATTGCTGTGGAGGACAAAATATTTGGTTAAAATTATTGCAACCTGCCACATTTCCACTTCAGCATTACAATGTAAGGACACTAAGGACAAAGAAACAGAAACGTGTTGCCCTTAAACTGTATCTTTAATTTACTTTCATCGGAATTCACCTTTTCTCTGTGGTAAACAATCAAACATTAGAAGATACATTCTCTTCACTATCATGTTCTGTACAGAGCCTTAGGGAAGACTTTCTTTTGAAAAACATAGTGGAGAGACAGGCTGCTCACTTTGGGGCATTTGCACTATAGAAACTATGGAATTTTTGATGTCTTTCCCAGGAAATTATCTGCATTATTTTAGAAATCGCATTTAATGGTAATACTTAACAAAATCGAATGCACATTTTCTAGTTCAGCAAAGCCAGAACAAAACTGATCAGATTGCTGGAATATGACATAGCATGTCCCCCATCTTTTTTCTCTGTTAATATCATGCTGAACTATTCAGGATATAAGGTAACAGGGTAGATGGTAAGTGGATCTGATCGCATGATGATGAGGGAAAACTGCACAAATTCTAATTATACTTGGCTTCAAACTTTCATGGTTCCTCTTTTTGTTGGTTTTTGTTTGTTTACTTGTTTAATGTGTGTGTGTGTGTGTGTGTGTGTGTGTGTGTTTGTGTGTTTGCATGTTTTTGTTTGTTTTTTTCTTTGTCGTTTCCATCCTTGTGGCCTTTTTATTTGGAGCTAAGGAGAAACCATGTGACCTCTTGGCACAAGCCAGAGTTCCACCTGCTTTGCTAGTACCTGCTATTTGTGCTGTTAATCAAAACCAGAAGTAGGCACTTTGTTGCCAGAGTTCAGGTTTTTGTCATGAGCCCTGTGGCATCTCTTGATTGTACTTCAAAGCACCACAGATTGGAGAGGGAGCTCCGTGTGCCAGGATTCTCTGCATGTGTCAGGGGTGGGTGGTGGCTCTGTGGCAGGCTGGTGGCAGGAAAGTGTTGCCCTGTGATGTACCTCAGCCCCAGAAATTTCAGCCTCTGACCTATGGAACAGGGTTAGTCATTTTCCACCCCAGGGCAATTCTGGAACTGCTCCAGGAGCAGCTGTTGAGAGGTAGAACAGAGCCTAAGGCTCTTCAGAACATGGGAGCTCCTCCCTTATTGCCGTGCCTGAGATTCCCAACCTTATTAGTGCCTGCAGGGTATGAGCTGAAATCTCCCAAGCAGAGGTGGCTGCCCAGAAGCACAGATTGTTGGTGCAGTCGCCTGAGCCTTAAATGTTTTTAATTGGGGCTGTTTGCTCATCTCCACCTAACAGACAAATATTTTTAATAATAAAGCTATATGAATAATGTCATGAAGAATGGCACTGACGTTAAAATGAACAACATAACATAAAGGCAGGTTTCCCCATCCCTCTAAGTCATTTGCATTAGTGAGAATTTATAGCAGTACAGGTTTCTGTTGTATTACAACAACCATTAGTATGGGAGCCTGCACGCTGAACATTTGTGAAATAACAACATCTTCAAGGGTGTACCATTATCCTCTAAGTGCTAGTATTATTTTAAAAGAAACCATATTGCTTTTAACATTTTCATTATGCATAGAAGTCATAATGAGACACAATGCTGTGTTTGCTAATATGTCTCAGCTGTATTTTCACAGAGGAGAATTTTAAATATTTATAGCAGCAAGTGTTTATGTTCAGGAATTTTGTTTTGACAATGCAAATCCCTTAAATAAAGTTGAAAGACACTTTAATTCAAGGCCTAGGAGTAAAATGCCATTATCTTATAGCCTTAGAATTTTTTTGGTACCTTGCATGAATCTAGAAAATTATATCTGTTTTCACCCTCTTGGCTTGTTTCTCTGATCCCCATCTAAAAACCACCTGACCCAACAGAGAACCTCACCAGCATGACAGTGAAATGATTGGTGTCTATTCATGGAAAATGCCTGAAAGCTCAAACTGTCCAAAGCTGTGGTGAGTATCAGATTTGTAATCCCACTCTGCTGACAACTTAACTATTGCTTCTGAAAAGGCGTTTGCAGCACAGGAGAAGGGAAAGGCCTCCTGACAATCTGCACAATCCTACATTATTTACTACCTATCTATATAGCACAGCTTCGGCTGGCAGGGAGAGTTAGGGCTGAGAAAGGGAGATGCGTGCTGCTGCTTTGAGAAATGCAAATAAGATTAGAGTTGCCAGTGCCTGCTGAGAGGTAAATTTCTTTTCCAGAAGCTGAGCACACCTTTTTTCTGAAACAGCCTCTTTGTTCGTGGGAACTGCTAGCCTGCATCCATCTGCCACACTTAAACCCTGGACCTGGTAAATAATCTCTGCACACTGAGTGCAGCTATGACAAAATATGTAATGTCTGCTTGTTATACATGTCTAATCTTCCTTTGGCAGTGAACTTGTGGTTTGTCAGCCTGAGTTCCTTTTCATTTATATACTTGTTTTGCTCAGTGCAGATGAGGGCAAAGAGGGGAGGCACAAGGGGGAATTCAGGGAGTAAACAAACTGTACCAAACATCTGGGGTGATCAGCTTGTGAATCCAGATAAAAGACATCATCTGCTACAGCTCACCTGATGCACAATTGCTGTTCCTGCACTTCTGGCAGGAGTCATGAACCAGGTATTGGACATAGAATCCAGGTGGGATAAATATTTGAATTGATAGAGCTACTGCAACCAGCCAATTGCAGGAACTATCTATTTGATGATATGATTTCAGATCTAAAATTTACTATGGCTACCCATGGCCATATTCTAGTATGCTTTGCAAGTAGTTAATGTTGAAAGCCACTCAGTCTTCAGCTAGATCAGAAAATTCTTGGCCAGAGGACATACTATAATAATTCTCTGATAAATGCAAGTTTTTCTGGTTTGGTTTTAATTGCAGTGTGTCTCTTTCTTTCTTTTTACTGAAGAACAACATGTTTTCAAGCAATCTAAGAGATTACCACTCTCCTAAAATACATCACGCTGAAACTGTTAAGTTGAATCTGAAATTTGTAATACATAGGCTTGGTTTGATGACATTTAAAGTAAGATAGAGATAGTGTGTCTCTTCTCAGGCTTTTTGGGGAAAGAGGGTTTGTAATGGTCTCCAAAGATGCTTCTTTGAGGAAAGTTTGTATTTAAAAGTCAGGCATGCCAAGCATTTTACATAATCGAGACTGACTTAAAATACCTCAATTATCAATCAACACAATGAGAATCTATATTCTGCAGCCTGTCAAATAGCTGGCCTTTACTGCAGAAGCAGTTATTGAAGGAATGGAGAGAAAATAACTAATGGTTGCTATAAATATTCTCTACTGGTAACAGTTGTTTGGTTTTTTTTCCTTCATTGGCCCTTGGGAAAACTAATAAACAGTGAAACTTCACAGCTACTTCCATCCTAGTGCTGTCAAATACTGAGTTTGGGGCTTGCCTCTTCTCCTGCCAAAGTTTGGCTATGAATCCATGGAAAACCTTCTTTCCCTGTGTCTAACTGTATGTCCAGAGTCGTCGTTGTGCAGCCCTGGCTGCAGGCACTCGTGCTGTCCCATAGCTGGATATCCTCCCTCACACGGCCAGATGCAGATCTCTCTCTCTCCTTGCTCTTCAGCTGACAGTGCAATCCTTGGCTTTCCTGGCACGTCACCATCACCTGCTAGCACTGTCAGACAAGCTGCCTCCTCTCTGGCAAGCTCTGACACCCTGGAGCCTTCTCACAGCGCCACGTTCAAGGTAGCCCAAAAAAGCCACCAGGCCATTAGGCTGTGAGCAACCAGAACAACCCAGCAGTAGTCTGGAGTCTCCTTCCACCCTCCTGCTGGGACAGATGTCCTGGGGAGGATGTGATTTCAGCCACTTCTTCTGCAGCCTACCTTTGGCTGCAGCTGTGGCTTCCCTTGTACTTCAGCTTTGGGGTGAATCCTCTGCTGAGGCTTTCAAAGATGCAGAGCAGAGTGTTCTGGAGGAAGCTCTCTTTGTACCCAAGGGCATGAGAATGTTGCCATTAACGCCTGTCTGCGTTCCAAATATTTATAAAAGAGAAGACTGAAGATGTGCTAACAGCTTCTGAGAAACAGCGGAATTGCTCACACTCATCAAAACCGCTTCCTACGGTACACGTTGTGCTGTGTCTCCAACTTGACACACTCAGTGAGTGTTCCTGACTAGGTCATCAATGTCACTGACCCAAAGTAGATGATTTTTTATTCTTCTTAGAGTGACTGAGACATTCCCGCGAGATACATCTTTTTTCTTTTCTGAGAATTTCTATGTATTCATATACAGGCAACAGCTCTGCAATCTTGTGTGCAGCCATCGGCTCGTGCATCAGGCCACTGAAAGGAACGGGTTCATCTTTACAGCGCCGTGAGTCACACGATGTCCCCGAGACGTCCGGGAAGTCAAACTCGCACGACAACGCTAAGGAGCTGCAGAGCAAGCATCATTCCCTTCTGGCACCCAGAAAAATGAACCTCGCCCTAAGGGAGAAACCCGTGCGTGAGCCGAGACCCACTCCCCGCCAGCCCACACCAACGCGCGGCTGCCTCCCTCGGGTCCCGTAAAAGAGCCCCAAACCCCCGGGAGCGGGAAGCAGGTCCCGCTCACCGCCTCCCGCTGCCGGGGTGTCGCTCCAGGCGCGGCGGGGACGCGCTGGCCCCGCGCATCTCCCGCCAGGTGGAGCAAGAAACCAGCATGAGACTCTCCCGGCTTCCCCGGGCTTTGCTGCTTTCTGCTTGCTGCTTTCTGGTTTTCTTTTATTTTGTTGGTGGTGTTCGGCCCGTTCCCCCCTCATTCATCAGCGATGAGGCAAAAGGGGAGGCCGGTATTTACGTCTCCTTTAGACGCCCCCGAGAGCGGGTGATGCTCCCTGCAGTTTGCAGAGTGTCAGCGATAAAGGGTGGTGGGAGGGGGAGGAGGTAGGGAACACAATGAGCTGCGTAAATCCTGCTTCTGCGTGCGTACCGATTACAGCAGGAAAATAAAATTTAAAAATTTAAAAAGGCAGATCACTCTTTTTGCATTAGTGCAGAAAAGAAAGGTTGGAAAATCTATTCCTATACACAGCAGCATAAAATTCACATTAACATCTCATTAAGTCTAGATGCACTTAGGGACTGATCCAAAGGCCATCAAACTCAATGGGAGACTTTCCATTGCCTTCAAATGGGATTTGGATCATGCTGTTGGAGATTGGCAAAAGCTCATATTAACAAAACAAAAAAAGTCTGACATTACCTAAAAGGCTATAAAAGCATTTCCATTCCTTTTTCTGGGAAATCCCTTTTACAGCTGATCAAATGTAATAAGAGCAGCCACCTGAAAGCTTCCAGTTAGACTAACATGAATGTGGCTGAGGGGCGAATGCAAACGACACCACTATTGCACAAAAATTGAAATGGAAGCTTCATTTTTGATCATAATAACTTACCCATAATAGCAGAGGTAAACCTGAAGTGTTCAGAAGTTAATTTAAATGCTATGTAAATACCATTTTAAAAGGGGGAGAGATAAAAGCAACTGAAATCTAGTTCAGGAAAACCATATGCTTGTTATGATAATGTTTTACACAAGTCCGGGGCCCTATTGTCAACTAAAATAACTAAAATGAACAAAAAAGTACTAAAGTAGACTTTATATGGTCAGAACCAAACCAGTTTGTTTTGCACAGTGCATTTAGAGAACTCAGTACATGATATCATCAGTAATGACTCTGTTTTCATGTGTGAAGATGAAAAGTAGTACATTAAAAAAAAAAAATTAGCTGCCCTGGGCAGCTCCAAATTCCTTGATCTTCATTTACTCTTTTAAAATGCTGCTTCTAGCAGAGACAGTCTGGAGCAGAGGCTCCAGCTCTGACTAGGTTTCTTGTTCAGATGGCCTTAGCTGGGACTGTGTTACTTGGCTGATGACACAGAAATGCTGAAAATTTCCTGTGCAGGTTTCAAAATTTAAAAAAAATAAAAAAGTGAAATGACAGCTATCTAAAACTTTTTGTCCCAAATATTTAAAAATTGACACTGACATGTCAAATTAGATGGGTAGAATGCTATTGAAGATTTGAAATACTTTCCTAGTTTACTTCCACTGTGGTGTTTTAAATCTTCTTTTCCTCATTGCTATCTCTTTTACTTGTTTCGGTGTTGAACATCACCTTCCTGCTGCTTGGACCAAACAGTGTGGTGAGAACTGCATCTTCAGGTATCTCCATGTCTCTGGAAACAACCTTTTTGTTCCCATGTCTCTTACAAGCTGAACTAAATACTTCAGTTTGAACAATCTCTGAATTTTTGAGTGCTAGGAAACTCTGGATCAGGGAAGTGATGTTCTTGTAGGAGTTGCAACTTTTAAAATATTACCAACAATGAAATTTCACAAAAGGAGGAAGGAAGTTGTAGGTGTTGCTCAAAGTTTTAAAAATATGTCTAATTACTACATGCAACAGTTATGACAGATCCTAATGTTAACATTAAAGTCAGGTGGCAAATAAGAAAGGAATTCCCATAAAGTCACGTGGCTGTACTGATTTAATTTTTACTTTTGTTCTCCCATCTCACTCTAACGTCCATTTCCATTTTCCTCTTTTCGGTCTTCAAAATATATATGGCCTTACTGTCTTTTTCCTCTCCAGGTATGATGGCTTACCTTCATACAGAATGAAAGCATCTTGTAACAAGAAACTATATACTGAAACACATATTAAAATACTATTCAGTGCATATTAAAAAACAATGCACTGTTTTGAGTATCAGTTGCTGCCAACAGAGACCAGAAATCTGGCCTTTGGTGAATACTTTGGAATAACTGCCAGGAACTACTAATCTTGTACAATGTCCCCATACATTCTAATAGAAAAGTGATGCCAGAGAAAAAGCTCAAACTGGTGTTTGTGTCTGGGATTCTATTTTCACCTGTCTTTCTTTTCTGATTGAACATCACCTCAGCTTTTTTACAGTTAATCTCATTTCACCCCTTCTTCAGCCAAAGGGGGTGTGCCAACAATTACAGCAGGAGAAAAATATTTTGCAAATGTTTCTTCTTTTAGTTTCCTTCCTTCCTCCCCTCCCCTCCAAAAAGTCAATAAATAAAATGAAAGAACTATCAGAAGCAGTACTCCTTTGCTTATGGATAAACCATCAATTTTGGTATTGTAGCCCTGGAAAAGTATCAAGCCTGGAAAACACAATGGGAAGCATCTGAACTGTCAGGCGCCTCTTTGAACCACAGCTTCCACACAATTTTCTCCCTGCAGCTACTGAAGCTCTGTGACCTCCCAGCTGCTAGACCAGCACCAAATCCCACCGAGACCACTGCCTGCATCCCCAGCCCTGCCAGGCCCTGGCTGGAGGGAAGCAGAGCTGGAAGCTGCAACATCCACAGAGGATAAGCAGACATGGTGCTGCTTTTCTTTGTCATCATCCAAGGAGGCCCAAAGTTTAAGTGGAGATTTCTGCGGAGAACTCTTGAGGATTTAGGTGTTGAGTGCCCATGTGGAAGCTGAAATCCTTTTGTGAATCCAGGCATTGGTTAAAAGCCAGATAAACCTTATACTGTGTTTTGAAACCAGTTAGTGTATGGCTTTATTTTCCATTAATCTCTGAGGAGCTTACCTTTACTTTTAAAACTCCAGGGTGAATTGTTTAGACATATCAAGCTTTTCTCTAGATTTTTAGTTCCCCTGACAGAGAGCTACATTAAGAAGAAAAATGAATGAAAATGCTACAGCATATAAATTCATCCTCTTAACAGAACAGAACGTTTGTATTGCTGGTAGATAAATCAGAAAACTGGTCATTTAACTGCATGCCCAGTCTTTTAATCTACAAATTGAATGATTTGCAAGGAAAGCCCAAACCAAAAAACCCACAACATTTTAAATACTGCTGTTGCTCTCTTCTGTGGCCATCCAAGCACATGCTGGGCTTTCACAACAGTGGTAATATTAAATGAGAAATTAATTACTTAGCTAGGGTGACAATGGCATGCTCTCCATGGTTGTGGCCATTTTCTCTCAAAACACAATAAGCATGGAAATGCAGCTCTGCTAATGCTGGCTGTTGTCTTTATTTAATGTGAAGCACTATTAGTGAGTCACCCAAGCCTCTTGTAATTTTGTTCAGTTTCTGGTTGTGCTGGCAAACACACAGGATTTTCAAATAACATAGCGTCTAAATTTCACACCTTGAGAAGTAAATCTATGCCTTAAATAGTTAAGTAGTAAGTATTGCTTACTTCTATTAATGTTTTACACTTCTACCCTGCCTTTGGATGCCAGATAATGGATATTAACCAGATCCTCAAATACTTCTCTGGGAGAGATAAATACCATTATTATCCAGAGCAGTGTAGAAAGGAGAAATGATCTTTCTAAGTCCATTCATTGAGACAATTTAACTTGAGAGGCCTGATAACACAGTTATAAACACACAAAGGCAGCCTGGCCAACCTCCAGAGGGTTGTTTTGTTTTTTTTTTTTTTAAGCTATTTTAAAAAATGATGACAATGACTTAACAATATTTTTTTTTCCTACTTGACTCATAGTTTCTGAGCAGGAAGAATACTCATTTTTCAGCTGATAATCTCACAGTTTGACAGACCAATTCTAAAATCTGTAGATAGATCAGGAAGTATTACAAAATGTTGGCGATACCTATTAGACCTGTATAGGCTTTGAGCCTTTTGTTCCATAAAAGAAACAGCAAGTAAAATTCTGTAGTGATCAATGAATTAAACCTAATCAGCTGCCTTCAGACTTAATGCATGTGAAATTTTTAGTCTCAGCTGAAGAAGATAGAAGGAGTTAGGGTGAGTGGGTACAAAGTGGTGTGGGCTGTCAGTAAGAAATCCTTAGTGTTATGCTGAAAATGCCATTGCTTTAGCAGTGGGGCAAATAATTGAATCACATATGATTCAACAGCACTTAAAACCACTCAAATAATAATTAATAGGTTCTTTTCAATTTTCATTAAAATAGATTAATATTATTTCCTATATTAAAGCTGAATATTAATTTATAATTAGACATATGAAACATAAATCCCATGAATTCATCAATATATATTTTATTAATTTTTAAAATAATGCAAATTACTCACAGGCACTTACATGCAGATCCAAACACAGCTTTCCTCAGACACACTGGTTATCTATGGATATAGTTGTTCAAAGGTAGTTTATTGGGCAAATTGTTTTCCTGTGTTTTCAAGTGTGCTTGTTAATGTGAATAAGTGTGTTGAATATATCACTTTATTGTGTAATTTTTGTACAGAACGACTGAAAGCCCCCACACTCCTTTATATTGTCAGACATTAATGTTTTTTGAAAATATAAAGTGTTTTCAAATACAGAGATTAATAGAAAGGCATGGAGGAAACTAGTGTTTTGAACTTGTTTGTTATCATAGAATCATAGAATCACTTGGGTTGGACACTGCCTTAAAGACCATCTTATTCCAACCCCACTGCCAAGGTCAGGGACACCTTCCACTAAACCAGGTTACTCAAATTCCCATCCAACCTGGCCTTGAACACTGACAGAGATGGGGCAGCCACAGCTTCTCTGTTCCTGTGCCTCACCACCCTCACAGGGGAGAATTTCTTCCTGATATTTAACCTAAACATGCTCTCCTTCAGTTTAAAACCATTACCCCTTGTCCTATACGATGATATTATTCATTATTATATAATAAGATTGTTCATTTTGGCTTGGTTATGTTCACTTAATTCCATGAGTATCCTTCAAATAATAAGGAGCTGCTCTTGACAGAGGAAAAGTATCTTGGGGAGCAAAGTGATTTATGACCCTTCTCTGCACTGGGGTTTCGAGAGAGTACTGAGAGGTCCAGTTCAGTGGTCTCAGTGCAAAGGCACCAGGGTAACACTGGAGGAAGGACAGGGGGATATGAATTCCCCCAAATGAGTGGTTGCATATCCCACCCCTCCCACTATCACCCAGAGGAATGAGCATCACCTTTCACCAGTTTTTCTTCCTTTTCTTTTCTGTAATGGGAGGAGGAGCCTTTGCTTCTACCTTCATATCTGCCCTGCAAGGGCGCAGCCCAAGCTGCTGGAAAACCTCAAGGCTGGTCTGAGGTACACAGTGCCCTCATGGTTCTGCTCATCCCAGTGAACTGAAGGTACAGCTTCTCTGAGGTGAAACACAGATCTTTCTCCAGCAGCTTTAGTCAATAATTAAGTGAGACATCTTTGAAGAGAGTATATGTAATTTTAAAACCTCAGTGAGTTGCATAGTTTGTGCTCATGCTCAGGAGTGCATTAGATGAGCTGACTTGAAGTGTGAAGGCCTAAAGCAGGTTGGGAGAGGTGGGAAAAGGGCTTTCTTTATCTTTGCAGTTTCTTCATCTGGAAACTAAATATGATAAAGTTGACATCTCTAATAATAGATGTAATAAAAATAATGTAATAATTAATTCAGATAATCAGATCTAGGTTGTTGCCAAGGAAATATCCTGGTACAAATGTAGCTGGGAACTACAAATGTAGTTCATTGCCAGCATAACTATGCGTGTACGTACTCTTAGGTTCTACCATTCCTCATGCCAAAGTGTGGCCTTGCTCTGACACACAGCTGATTTCCCATAAATGCAAGGATTCCAATTAGCATTAATTGCTGGAGCTTCCATGCTGCCACTATTTAACACCATTGTGGGAGGAGAGCATGTTAGTCACAATTGTTCTGTGGACAGGAAAGCTGAAGGCTAGGACAGATTGTTAATGGAAAAAGAGCTAGGCACACTTTTTCTGTTGACTTCCCTTTGGATTTGCTCTTGTTTGATTGTTAGGTTTTGCATGGCAGAAGAGAAAGGTCACCAGCACTGCTGGTAAGAATAAATTATCTTCACTATTTATTCAAATATTCTAGAATATATGTTGATTTAATAGGAAGACATATGCAAGACAAAGTGAGCAAATTTTTCATTAGAAAAAACCTGACACTGTCTACTACAATTACCTGAACTAAACTGTTCTCACAGCAAAGGAGGATGTTTCCTTAATCCATATTTTAATGGAGGCATGAACTGGATGGTTCTGCTCTAAAAAAGTGATTAAGATGTTAATATGCCTTGGCTAGAATATTGAGGAATATTAATTCATTAATTTATAGCCTTAATTGGATTGAATACTTGCAAACAGATAAGTCAAGCGATAGAACAAAGAAAAATCAAGATCCCTTAGAAATGCCATAAAATAATGTAAAAGGAGTTTCTACAAAGTTTATGTCTTCCTCTGCTGATGATGCCTTAATTGGCTACCTGCAAACAGAGACTAGACAGGAGTAAGAGAATAAAAGTGAATATTTATTTGAAGGCCTTCAAGGGCACACCCTGGGGAGCACACCCTGGGCCACCAGACCCAAGATGGACCCCAAGATGGACGACAAGTCACGAGTTCTTACCCCAGTTATAGGTTTTGGTACATTAGCATATCAGCATAAATTCGCCAATTAAAACTTCAGCTACTGATGTAATTCTCTCCGGCTTGCCCCCCTTTCTTTAGCTGTTGGTTTACACTTTCTGGGCTTAGGACCGTCCAAATGTCCTTGGAGAGCAGGCCTAGAGAGGGTTGTTATGTCTATCACTGCCCGAGAGAGCAGCTAACAGGTTACAAAGCACTTCAGAGTTACACACACTAAGTACAACAGGATCTAAGAAATATAAAAGTTAAAATTCAAGGCATCACTGATAGCAAGATTTCATATCCTTTGTAGCTTCTTCTTCTGTTTCTTCAGTCTGAAAAATCTGAACTTTGAAGGTCTTGCAGCACAGAACACAAACAGTTCTGGCTAATCTTCATTACAGTATTCTTAAGGAGCATCACTCATCATTAACAGAAACTAAGTGATCTACAATTATGTCAATACTGTAAATTAAAGTATTTCTGGATTTTATTAATTTATGTGGTTCTGGTTTTTCAGTAAATTATCAGTAGGAAAAATTCCACAAAAATAATCCCATGAAAGTTAATCAGCGCTGCAAAGGGGATGGTAATATTTTTCTAACAGAGCATAGCACAGAACATGACACATGCTTAAATAAAAATTGCTGTTCTTCTTGAAAGAAATATTCTGTAAATTATCTAGCAATGTTATTACTGCAATGACTTAGAAAATATTTCAAGACTTTGGCTTGGGCTTATGTGTGGGAAGATGGGAAGACTTAGAGTAAGAATTCACTTGTGCATTATTATAGTACTTGAAGAAAATTGTTAAAAGGAGACAAAGATAGGATTAAATCTTCTAGAGATGATTGTTGCTTTCCTCTAAGGTCATAAATGTTTTGTACAACTCTCTCTAACCTGAAGGAAAAGTTGTTTCTACATAGAGTTAGTAATTTGATCTCTGGACCAAATTCAGCCTGACATAATTGGGTTCAGTTCCATCAGCTTCTGAAGAGTTTTGTTCACTCTGACAGACTTGGATTAGGATTTGAAGTTTTGGCAGTCACCTAGAAATTATAAAAACTGCTCTTTCATCATTTCCTGTGATCATGCTTGCATAAATGAAAACACTGACAATGTGTGAAGAGGTCCTCAAAACTGAATTTCACTAGCGAGACATTTCTGTGATTGGTTACAAGCTTATTCATCTTTACAATGACTTATTCATGTGGAAATTAATTTTCAAGACCAAAAGATCCTAGATTTGAAAGCCATATAAATTTCAGGAAATATGAATTTTTAAATGCACTTTTTCTTACATGTTACATGATCTTTTGAGTTGACATCACACTGACTAGAAATTCTCCGCAGTAATATTAGAAGTTTCCAGCCAACCTGCTGACTTTGAAAACATTTATCTAATTTTTTTTTCCACGATATCTGGTGTTTAACATGCTGTTCCATCCACTTTTATAGTTTTATTTTGTTTTTCCAACAGAATTTAACAAAAATACTAGTCTTAAATAGTTTATGATACATCATTCTAATGATGTGATGTGAAGCCAGTGACAGATTTTCCCTTTGTTAGTACAGAAAACTTCACATATTCACCTGCAGAACATGAAGCAGAGTTTGGTTCAGAAGTGGAAGCACATTTTTGTTTAAATTTGAAAAGGCTAATAAAAAATAAATCCTTATGAGAATGTGTGGTATGTGAGAGAAGAGTAACAATAATTATCAGATAGTAGTTGCTTCTTTTTGAAGATTTTTCTCTCAGTATTGCTCGTAGCCACTGTTCGTAAAAGTAGACATTCAATATTTCCCTTTCATGTAAATAATAGTAATAATGGTAATAATGTTGATAATAATGTTGATGATGATGATGGTGATGATGATGATGATGATGATGATGATGATGATGATAATAATAATAATAATAATAATATATTAATTTCAGGTGGCCTAGTGTTTCTAAGAAACTATCTCAGAAATATGAGAACTGTGCAAAAAAACCACTCTGAAGTGGGTCCTCCACTTAGAACTATAGGCAAATGCTCAGGTAGAGTAAAGCACAGTGCCATTTTCACAGAAACACACCATGAAGGAAATCAGACATTTTGCTTTTCATTACCATTTAGTTAACTACTCAGCAAGCTATATTAATGATAAAAATGTGACAGGCAGGAAATAAGAAATTAAGTATGCCACAGAAGAACCTTTCATTGCACTGAAAAAAATGTTATATTAAAAATGCTTTGCAAAATATGCAATATTTGTGATGTAGGTGAGCTGCAGATACTCATTTCTCCCTTTTTGTGTATTTCAAATATAGAACTCTAAATGTAGAATTAATAAAGGAGGAAAAAAAATCAATATATTCTTGCCTACTATCAAAGGGACAATAAACTGATTAACTAATTGCATTAGGTTTTCAGATGTCTACAGAGTCTTTGAAGATCATGTCCCATTGAGATATGCAGTGTAGAAAGTTCATCCCCTTTTCACTGCTGTTTTTGGCAGCCTTCAGCTAAAATGGGCTAAACATGGGAACATCACATCCTTTTAATATTAATCATAGCTCTATTTAAAAATACAAAAATTACTAAGACTGACAGTTATCTCTATATTTCTGTATCTTAATAAGTAGCCTGGTTGTAATCTTTGCAGCCTTCACAGGGGACAGGAAATGCTCAACACATCTACGACTCCATTAGCTTCATCAAAGGCTTTAATATCATGCTAAATACTCATCATCAAGGCCTCAGATTTGAAAATATTGACTTTTTCCCCCAGTCCAGATGGTAAATTTGTGGGAAATCAGTGAACTATTTGGAACCATGCCACACAAACTCATTTGTCAAAGCTTTGTTTCATATTCTCATCAAACACAGAGCAGTTGGGGAATTTGTGTACCTCACACGAGAAATATTTTCTCTGGGGTACAGAGATAGTGCAAGATTATATTTACACTCAGGATTTGTATCCTGTGGATGTAATTCATAAAAAGTAACACTGACCAGATCACCTAATTCAGTAGGCTGAGATCAAGGTAAAATCTCTGCAGCAGTGACATAAAAAAGGGGCCAAGTGCACTCTCAGCAAGCTTTCAGGTGATGCAAACCTGGGAGGAGCGGTGGATGCAGCAGGTGTTCAGAGGGACCTTGGCAGGCTGAAGTGAGCCTTCAGCATCCTTGTGAAGACAAAAACCAGAAAGTGCCGAGCCCTGCACCTGGGGTGGATTAACACCAAACACCAGTACAACACCAGGCACCGGTACAGGGGGAGGGCTGACCAGCTGGGAAGCAGCTCTGCAGAAAATGTCCCAGAGGATACCTAGCTGGACACAAGGCAGCAACGTGATCTTGCAGCAAAGCCCAACAGCACCTTGGGCTGCACTGGGCAGAGCAGCACCTGCAGGGCAACAGAAATGATCCTCTCTTCTCAACCCTCAGTGAGAGGGTCGTGGGCGTACTGGAGCGAGCCATCAACGTGCCACAGAGATGATTAGGGGACTGGAGCACCTTTCATGTGAGGGGAGATTGAGAGCTGGGACTGTCAGCGTGGAGAAGTATTGTTGTTAGCTGTAAAATTGTCCGACGATGAGTTAACGGGAAGGACTTTTGTTTGGAAATTCCACGGGTTTTACTTCGTCCACCCACGAAGGGGTCCAAACAGAAAAGCCATGAAACTAGTAAGTGCCAGGGCTTTTTGGGCAGGGGGGCAGGGGCTGGTGGCTCCGGGGCAGCACCCAAGGGATGGAGACCCACGGGGACAGGGACCAGGGGGAGCAGGAACGCGTGGCAGACCAAGGCTCCCGGCCGCCGCCATTGCCGCGCGGTGGGACCCAGCGAGGACGCTCCAGCCCCGCGGCCTACGCCAGGGAAGGGGCAGAAAGGTGAACAAACCGGTGGGGCAACACAGCTGGGGTGCATTTGACATTGCGTGCTAGGAGAGGCTTTTTCTATCACCACCAACTGGGGGTTTGGCTCCCCCACAGAGAAGGGAAGGCTTTGGGACCTTGCCAACACATAGGCTGATGAGCGGAGTAAACGTAACAGAGACAGACTCCTCCCAGTGCATCTCAGCCAGAGCACAAGAGGCAACGGGTGCAAAATGAAACACAGCAAGTTCTGTCTGAACATAAAAAACTTTTCCTTAGAAGGGCAATCAAGCAGTGGATGTCCTGATATATTCTGGGATATCCACCACTGGAGATGTTCAAAACCCAACCAGACACTCAGCAAATGTCTCCCAGTAACTCTGCTGTGAGTAAGACCTAGCTTTAAATATTTTGTGAATTATCTGGCATACTTATGAGCATTTTCTGCAATACTTATGACTGAAATTTAAGGCAAATTAACATATTTTTAGTTAGACTCACACAAAATAGGTATGTGTGTGCATGTCCAAAAGGATGTATGATGCAGGGCTGGACCACAGCAGTTTTTAAAAACCTGAGTATATTCAGATAGGTATAAGCAAATTTGGATGAATGAAAGGGGGCAAGGGTGCAATTATTGATAGCTATGCATGGGCACAAACTGGCAAGAGAGATTTTAATCTCCCTTTACAGTTTTGGATTATGAGAAATACTGGGTCAGAAGACAATGTACTTCTGAAGGAGAAGTATAGAAATAGAAGTTTCTTTCTGGATCTCTTTCACAAGATTAAGATATATATCCAACAAACACATCATTTTTGAGCTTTGCAAAGTGAATCAAAAGCCAAACAGAAAAGAATCGTGCTTCGCCCATAATAGCAAAAATTGCCTTGACCAAATCCTTTTCAGCAGCAGGATTCTTTCAAATAGCTGTAACTTTTATCAATATTAGTACAAGAGAAAATTGGGTTTTGTTCTTCACATGTAGAATATGGTGTCTGCGCTAGGAGGCTGTATAAATTCTTTTAAAGAACATATTCTTTGAGATTCTCAGGAGGAATCTGGTGAAAGGCTGATGTGTATTGTCTTTATCACAGTGTGCTTTGACAGTAAAATGACTATCTGTCTCAGTTCATTTGCTGCTTCCAAAGGAAACTGATTTGCCAATCTTCCTGCTAGCTCATCTCTTATTTAATCTACTTGCTTATAATTATTCTTGTAATTAATTTATGAATTATTAGTGGTAGTTTATTCATATTTAGAGATGGACATTCTGACAGTTCCTGTAACGACATCTGGCATATTCTCTGTCCCAGAGTGATCTGTTTGCCGAGTTTACCATAGCTTTGCAGTCTGGCCTTACTGGTTTCTACAGCTGTATATCCCACTAGGATATTTTGTGAACTTTATTGCTGTAGGATGACATGAAATGTGACTGTTCTACTTGTGAGCATTGTCGTTTCTCCAATTCACTCAGCCTGAGGTCATGTGCACACTCTGTTCATCCCCTGGGAATAATCACAGACAGGGAAATAACCTCACAGACACCTGCACTAGGGGACAAAATCTTGGAAATCAACAGTAGGACTGGCCAATATAGATTCTCTACATGTGATATTAAAAATTGGTTTTCCTAACCAATTTTTGCTCTTTTGCTCTTTTGAAATGTGAAGCATATGTGGAGAATTTCTTCAGTTACAGTAGTTGTATCACCTTAGGACATATTCAGATAGGGAATTCCTTTGTTTTATTTCTCTGCATATCAGAAAATGCTGACAGGCAATGAGATATTGCTTGGGCAAAGGATCAGTGTTGAAGCTTTTCACATGCACCACTGAAAATTTCCAGATGTCTGTCTGCCTAAAGAGCTGAACAGGGACAAATGAAATCACGAGATTTCAGACGTGCTGTTGGGAGAGGGGGTGACAGGTACAGATCTTCTGAGAGGACATAAGGTTTTATTTCATGTAAGTTGCACAGGAGACCCTGGCAGGAGTTTCCAGCCCAAAGTCTTTTATTATGGGCAAGAAGAGGCAAATGAAGCTCAAGCACACAGCTCTCATGCTGTACTTGCACAGTCAAAGACAATCAGGGATATATTTGATATTTCATAGCCAATTATTCCAATGTCCAAATGGCTCCTGCACAGTTCCTGCAGACAAACACAAAGCACCGAGTTATGGTGCTGCCTTTGTCTCACGTTTGCTACACTGGCATAAAGGACTGTGGTCTGGAATATCTCCTTGGTTCAACTGCCTCTTCTCACATAATAAGATGTAAATGATACTTCAATGTAAATTAAACCAGAATATATTGTATTAGGGATATATTCCCACACGAGTACACATGCATATTAAATAATTTTTAAATATTGATAATGATTGCTTCTCTAACACCATGTTGATATTCTAACATAGTTCTTTTAAATTGTTCCTGTTAACTTACCAGAAAAGGATATAGTGAAAAATAGGATGGAAGGCAAATAATTGCAGATTTGGTTGAAGTTTCACAGTGAGGAACACTGAAAAGACTGAAGGAATGTAGTTTACAAAAGAGATGGATGAGAGAAGCATGATAGATGTCTTCAAAATTATGAGTGATATAAAAGAAAGCAAAAATAACTCCCTGCTTCCTTCGTCCCATTGGCTTTCTTTCCCTTCCACTGAGCAGTAGGCATGTGCTTTGCTCAGGATATGAACACTGCTGACTTTGAGTGATCAATCACAACTGTCTCCTTTTTCCTCCCACCATGATCTTTGAGGCTTTTGCACAATTATTTTGTTTAAATCTTAAGCAGTTCTTGATGGAAGTTCCATTGCAATGTGCCTAAACTGAGTAAGAATGCAAGAAATAAATTGTTCAACTAATGTATTTCATTTGAAAGTTTAAAGCAATCATTTTTTCCTTAAATGGTCCAGTCTCTTTATTTTGTGTTTTTTCAGAGAGACAGCAGAAGCTGAACAGATATTCCAATGATAAGCAGGATTTCTGAATTTGGATAGCTACAGAAGGACTGCTGAAATTGAAACTCTGTGTTGCATTTTGTTATCATAGGAACAAGTCAAGCTTTTATGACAAATTTTTTTATCTCCAGGTTATTTCTGGTGTTCATATAATTTACTAATGATGAAAATTAAAACAACAAATTATTTTTTCTTAAAGCTCAATTACCAAAATCACATTAAATCCAATAATTGAAAATAAATGCTGACTATAAAAAGGTGACATTTCATGAGGCTACAACACTATTTAAAGATCTTTCCAAGTGCATTAATCTTATTCCTTGACCTTTTAGTACAGACACCAACAATGTTTGTGACATTGTAAATACCACTGGAGCTGAAAGAAAATAAAAGTTTATGGTCTTCCACTGGTGAATAGTCCAACAGTTTTTTTCACTGTATTGTGGAGGCCTTTCTGTAAAGGTAAGACACACAGCCACTGAGGGAATCGTTTTTTTAAATAATGTTTTTCTCATAGTTCTCCCATAAAGAAAATAAATTCTAAATACTTCAGATGGCTTATTGTAAGTTATTATGTGCTTAGAGTGCTTTTTTGCACATTTTTATTACACAAAGTTACAGTGTAAATTGTACAGTAATTTTCCAGTGATTTTCAGAGGGACTGTATGCAGTTACAAATGCTGTTGAACATGATTTTGGATTGTTGAATTGAGTCTACATGCAGATTAGCTTTCGTGTTGGATTGTAATTGCCTTAAGCCAATTGTACAGTGAGTAATAGCTCAACAGGGAGTACTAGCTCAACATATTTACATAACCTTCTTGGAAAAAAAAAAAAAAAAGCCAAAACACCTTTATCTTTCTAAGGAATTGCCTGGTAAGACTTGCCTGAGTTGCTTTTCTCTCAGGGTTTTGTCTGCCAGTGCTTCATTGCAAGCTGTGCACCTGTAGTGCAGTTGTGCCTGCTCAGCTGCTGGGTGGCGTGCAGGCCAGCACGCTGCAGCACCAAGGTGCGTGTTGGCACCACTCGGGCTTGAGCTTCCCTCTGTGGGAGTGTTTCTGGGCTCTGCTGTGAGCTGAGCTCCGTCTTCAGGCGCTGTTTTCAGCCGTGAAGTCATCTCAAAGCTGATCACTTTTCAGTCGCGATGACTCCTCTTACTCATGTTACAAGTAGTGGATTCTTTAATCCTCCTTCGCGGTGCATCCTTAGTGTTCCTGAGCAGATGAACATTCTTTGGGCATGGAAGGTGCCTGCTGACTGCGAGCAGCTTTTGATCAATTTCCTTAGGGAAAAAAGCAGTGCTTGACTGGGAAGGGGATGCAGTTGCACTCTAGGGATCATGGGCTGAAGAGATTTAGAGAGCAAGATGTGAAAATGGGGGAAAAATGGGAACAAACATCAGGCTTGCTTGGGTATTTGTACAATTTTTTAAAGAAACCCATTCTAGACAAGATGCAAATAAAAAAAATAAAAGGTGCAAAATACATTGATTCTCTCCAGTTTATATTCTAAAGAAAACAATTCAAGGTCTGATGAGGGAAGAAATTCTCAGGTGAGCAATTTTTCTCTAGTGCTTTTTGAGTGTATGACTGAGAATTTCTGGCTGAAGAAAAAATGAGGTAAATAGATCATTTAAGAAAAGATGAACTAGAAAATTTAGTGATCTCCCAGGACATTTTCACAGAGAAATACAGTACTTTTTACTTTGCATAGAGTATACCTACACAACTTCTTTGAAATTGCTATTCACTTCACTGGTACTTTAGTGCATATGATATACATCTATTTTTTTTTTTTTTTTATCAATGCCTGAGTTGTATTTATACACAACAGCTTCAAATGAAAAAGACTAATGTTGTCATCTTATGCTTCTTTTTCTCAGGATATATCTGACACTTACATGACAATGCCAACCTTTTGTCCCTTCTTCATTTTAAATGTCCCCAAAGTTATCAGGCTTCTGATACTTTCTTAGTGGATCCAGTTCCTGAAAATTTTTATTTTATAGTGATAACTTATTATTATTTTAGTCTCATATTTTTTCACATTTTGGCTCTTCATATTTTAGCCTTTTTTTCCCCAAGAGCTGAAGAATACTGTATATTCAAAATTAAACTGCTTTCCTAGCATTTTCTCTTGTCATATTTCCCATTGGTTTGAGGCTTTTTTTCTTCTTGAGTGACATTGAATATGGTTTAGCTACACAACTATCTATAATAACCTGTTCTGAGCAGAGAACTGTTCTCTTTGGAAATTAACATCCGCAGGCAATAATTCTATTTCAAAAAATCATAAGATAGAATATGTGGCTTGAATTATAATGCTGGACTTAGGAGTTATAAATATCCCTTCTTATTCATGTGGGTCCAAGGCACCAGAACACATGCAATATGGACTCTGAGCTGCATCTCTGTAATACTGATCATCTGAAATAATGAAAACCGAAATATCAAGAGATATACAGATTAGGTTGCCCTTATTTTATTTCTTAACTTAGTTCAAGCTCTGCTTCAATTATTTCACAGAACTATTCAAGGGGTGAGATGACAGTAAAGATACAGCAATCATCCTTGTTCAGGAAGTTTATCTTTCAGTAGCAGAAACACATCCAGCTCAGCTGTAAGAAAGGCCAAAGAGAATAGAAATAAATACTTTGGTGCTGCTTCTGGATTGTGCTGACCCCTGTGGGCCAGATTGTTTGCAAATTGTTCTGCTACCCTTGGAGAATCTGGCATCAGGGAAACTGATATGAAGCTTTTGTTGCTCTTCCTCTTTCTCCCTTGACATCTCAGGCCAGGTGCAATATAAACCTGATTATCCATGTTCTGATATTTACAACTTCACATCAAAAGTAAATCTTGACATTAAAATTTAGTGATTGATGAAACAAACTGATTTTTCAGGCAAAGAATTACCCCAAGTGAAGCAATCACTCAGCTGCAGATTTTAAAAGCCTTAGCATTCATTGTACGTGGCCCAGATACGGATTTATGAGGTAGATACTTTCCCTCTCCTTGAAGGCCCAGCTTAAATTGTCACAGCATCCCTGCTGAAGCTGGTACAACACCCAATCTGAGGCTCACAAATCTCAGTAAGTGCCAGACTATAGCTCTGTAAGAGCAGTCCTTTGGTTCTCTAGTAGTGCACAAGGCCTCATTAGATGAATGTTTCTGCCAACCAGCTTGCAATGCTGTGCCAAGCAATTTGCTAAAAAATTCTACTCTTTGTGTAAATGATATTGTTCATTCAAAATCTGACATTAAAAAAAAATCCTTAAGTGGTTACAGATACTTTTACCTCATTCTTCTTTTGACATTTCAACAATTGTTTTCCTTCACCATGTTACCTTCCACTTCTTTTTTCTATCATCTGCCCTTTGCTTCTGTTGTTTCTCAAAAACGTGTTGATGTCAGAAAGCAGTCAGTTGCTTATCTTCTTTATCCTTGTTTTTCACTACTCTCAATTTCTTGGTGGACATAGCTAATATAGTTCCCAGACAACCATTTTTGGGCCACAGTTATACCACTCATTCTGAAGGGTACTGAGAAATATAAATGTTATGTGTTGCAAACTATATAGAGATAACCCCTACATCTGACTAGAGAAAATGTTACATTTTATCTATGTTTAGGGGGTTGTTTTCTCCTAACTGCTACAGTTTTTCCTGACTGCAAAAACACTGGAAAATTTTGTGTGTTTTAACATTTGTCCAGCTGTAAAGAAGCAGAGGTGGATGCACCTCCCTCTCTGTGATACATTTTGTGCATCAGCAAAAGTTGTGCAGAAAACATATTGGGCATGGGATGGGATAGCACAATTTCAGAGATCACTGGTCGGTGCACCGGGAACATGCAGAGGTCTGCTTGGACAGCTGAGTAGGAGTGTAAGCTCAGCACACTGAAAAGTAGCCTGATCTTTAATAAACACAAACTGTCAAAGCATCAGGTTTATATTCAGTTTGAATGATGGCTTTGTTGGGGAACTGAGCCCTCAATGCCATCTTGGGGCAGTGCTGATTTGAGATGAGAAGCATCACTTCTAAATCACTGAATGCTCATTTCCTCGAGTTCTGATCCATGCTGACTCTTTCAAGTTTATGAGATCACAACCCAGTGTGACCTGGCTGCAGGCCAGCGAGCAGAATAGAGTTCCAGGTCTTTCTGACTGCAAATTGAATTACTCCCCTTGACATTAAAGTCAAACCAAAGTCTCATCAGGACAGAACTGCCGAGGCCGTTCTAGTGTAATGTGTTGACATATGCCTGAAATTTCTGTTTCAAATACGAAATATTTTTTCTCTTGCTATGCAAATATGGTACATGAATGTGAACAAATAATTAGGAATGCAAGGAGTATGAGAAGCATCTTGGGATTAGGAAATTCTGAATTCTTGTTCTTTCACTGACTTTTATCTTCTTGAAAGTGTATCCTTGTCAATTTGCAGGATTCTTTTGAGACCTCTGAATACTAATAGCAATCTACTTAGAAATATAAGTGCTGCACAGACAGTCCATCCCCTTGGACACCACACTGGTGCATCTTTTAATATTCACTGTCCGGTGTCCAACTGCAGCTTATGTAGAAATCTTCTACCTTTCTGCCTACAGATATTATTTAATTATTTACCACATAATATTGTGCCTTAACTCTCCATCTCTGTGACAAGGAATCTACTTTTTACCTTTTTTTTCGTTTGTTTGTTTGTTTTAGGATTAATTACTAATATATCGTCGTTCTGAAGATGTAAGACACTCAACTAATTTGAAATGAAACAGTTGAAACAATGTCTGTCATTTACATGGTTGCCTAGCAAGTAGCATACCATGTGGAGTTTGTGGAGTGCATGTTGTTAGTGACTTTGAAATACATACCTGCAGCCTGGAGATAAAGATGACAATCACACCTGATCCCAAGAGTAATCAGAAGGCCACCTGGAACAAAAACTATAAATGTAATGTTCTAATTAGCTAACCCCTTTTCACCTCAGTGCTGGTCACAGTAGAACATCAAGTACCAGAAGAACAAAATGTAAAATATGTCAAAAAATAAACAGCCCAGGAATCTGGGTTATATATCTCTGTGCAGTTAACTACCTCTCTCTTTCCAAATGTTCAAAGTATATTTTTGGCTCTGAGAGTGAGAAGGATGTATGGAGCTTTCTGTCGTAGTTTTAGTTCCTTCTATAACAACAACAACAACAAGAGCTGTAATACTGTGGTTTGATTGTGCCAGAAACTATTGGTTCAGCAAAGAAAACAGTGTTTCTCAAATGCAGTCTTACCAGAAAAAAGAAATACTTCACTCAAGTATTATTTTCCAAGCCTTCAAGTAATGGTTTTCATTGCAACATGCTTTGGTTTTAACAGACTGTAGTCTGAAGCAGGATTTTGATCATTGTGGTTTTACATTAAATTTTGATATAATTTTTAGTAGTTAATTACTCCAACCAATTTTAACTTAAGGCAGTCAATATATTTATCATTCTAGGGTATTTTCCTTTCCATAACAGTTTCCCTGGGTGAAAGCTTTGCTGAGAGTGAAGAACCCTTTCCTGTACTTCAGGATACTCTCTCTCTCTCACCTTTACTTCAGGATGTCATACAGCAAATTCTCTTTCTAAACAAGCACAGGAAGGACAGAAACCTTATGAAACAACACTGCCCCAGGAAATGAACTGGTCCTGCACACAAACAACATTTCAGTCAGCCAGGATCTGTGAGGAAGCTGGAACTGCCCAGGTGTCCCCCGGTGCTGAGACATCGGCCGGGCTCCTGCCTGGCTGCTGCTGCTGACTGAAGCTCCAGGACACTGAAACTCACCCAGCCAAGGCTCTGAGGCGTGCCAGGTTTTTCCAGCAAGTGATAAAGGATGGAAGCACCACTCTGAGGGTGAGTCCTTTGAGCTGTTCCAGTGAAGGAATCACCTTAGTGAAAGCATGGAGAAGAGCCAACCCGGAAACTGCTTCGTCGTTGCTGCTCAAGCCTGCAGTGCCTGCTCTAATACTGCTGTTCTGTGGAGAAAGTCGTGTTTGTCAGCTTTCTTTGGAATGTTGATGGTATTACAGGATTGAATACTTCTTGTGAGGATTTAGCAGCTTCATTTGGCAGCACTCAAGCAGTTAACAAAGCATTTTAAAATTAAGTAAAACAAATCCTTGCTTTCAATCCTCTGTGAGGATCGTCTGGTTTCCAGAATTCAGACATGACATAACTGAGATATATACCATAACACAGTCATATAAATTCTGTTTAAAAACTCACAATGCACTTTAACAAGAAAAAAAATTAGCGTTTTTATATGGCTCTAAGAAATGAAGTGGATAATTAAGTTAAAGAGAGCAAATTGAATTACAATGTTTTCTGTTGTGTGTGTTTTTATGTGATGTATAGCAAGAACTATAGATTTAATTGCATAAATAAGTCCTTAATAAATTCCACACTCTTCTGGCTGTAAAATACAAGCTTTAATAAGTTTATAACCCAATATTTTGCTTTCAAATAAATATTTGAAAAAATTTAAAATATATTTTACTTTAATTAATTTAATTTTTTAGGTTAAGATGGGTTTTCTTTGCAAGTCTCCTTATACTAATCAGCAGAAGAGGATAAAGGGTTAAGAATGAGGGTTGAAACCTTTAAAGCAAAGGGTTTGGAATCAAGTGCAGTTTTCAGAGTTCAGGCTGATACTCTGCAGAACCTAAAAAGAAAATCATCTATGTTTAGTGACTTTACAAAAGAATTTAAGGGTATTTCTTGCCCACAGAAAGAAGCCTAAGGAGACATAAATCCACAATTTGGACACCAGTTATTCTGGATAAAACTGTGTCAAACTCAAGGGAAAGTCAAATAAGACTGTATCTCTGGGGTGTGTCTGGTGCAGGCTGCAGAGGAGTGGCAGAAGGTGAAAAGCAGAATGTGTGGGAGATCACAGGGTGTGTGAGCTCTGCAGTGACCCCAAAGGTCACCTGTGCCTGTGCTTCCTGTGCCCACTGAGCCTGTGAAGAGAAATCTTTCCAACAGAACTCAACCAGGGAAGCCAGAAGCAGAGCAACAGCATCACACAAACAAGGATCTTCACCTATCTAATATTTCTGGTGCTCCTCTAACCCCTTCTGAGGAATTCACTGGCTTTGAGCTGAATTACTAATATGCAATTCTAGTAGACTTTTCATCTTGTGTTGTCCCCTACAACTCAAGGACCAGAATCCCACTCTACCTGGACAAAATGAAATAATTTCTTTTGATGTGTTTTGCACAGTTCTTCAGACTGTCATTTCCAAGTGCAAAAAAACCTTCTTCCTCAAAACAAACAAACAAACAAACACCCAAAACCAAAAATTCTATCTATTTCAAAAGACCTTTCTTCATTTTGCAGCTGGAACAGAACCCATTATTTGCACTGCTCTACCTTTAGTGATATGTGTCACTTCAATGTGAGAGTTACCTTAGCTTGAAAGAAAACAGCAGCTGACAACCAAGTTTTTAATTAAATGGATCAATTCCATTGTACAAAATGCTATCTCCAAACTCATCTATTTTAGACAACTTTTCTAATTTGAGCTTCCTTCCAGGAACTGTGAATGAAGACCCAATTTCTGTTTCAAAGAACCAATTATTCTGTTTGGTACTGAATTATGCTAAAAGGCAGATGGCTATTTTCTCTTAAATTCAAGCAGCATGTCTAGCCAGTGGTGTCTTTCTCAATAGCAAACCTGCAACAAGATAAAACACACCTTCCCATTCTGTTCCAGGCCTCAGACAACTTCAATTCACCTTCCAGTGCAGTTAGACTAATGAAAAGTCAAGAATCAAGCTGGAAATAAATGTCTGTGTATATTTACTTCTGCCACTGTAACATTTGCCATGCACTGGGGTAGTTGACAGGCGTGTGGGAAGAGCACCAGTCCTCTCATGAAAAGGGAGGTTTACAGGAGCTTCATAGGGGACCAAAACCTTGAGGATATTCCTTGCCGTTAGGCTGAACATTTTGTCCTTACAGAGGCAGTAATGTATTTAATCCCCAGACTTTGTCTATTTCTCTGAAGACAGAGCATCTGCCACCAAAGCCACAACCCCCTTGTCTTCCCTCCTAGCAGTGAGGCTCTGTGGGCTCCTCTAGCAGCAGCACTCATCCCTGACCACCTTGTGGAAGTGCTTCAGAGTGAGAAGCACAAAATGCAAGGTTAAATAGATGGATAAAAATGGCAAAATTTCTTCTTGGGAGAGAAATTTGTTCTGGGAACTTATCCTCTGGAACTAAAAAAGGAAGCCTATAACCCAGGGTGGATGTGAGGATTTTCTGATAAAAAAGACTAATGCAAGCAAAGGGGGAATGTTTTTATTTCAGGTAGGGAAGCAGAGGGAAGTATGAAAAGTCCTGGTCTATAACCTTCTGAAAATTCTGTTTGATTTTTTTAAATTGTTATATAAATCTCAGCAGGAATAGGTTCAGAGAAAGATTATAACTATGACCACAATAACTGAATTCATATTTCATGGGATAAGAGCAAACTAATTTGAGTTCATTTTACAAGTCAGAAAAATTCAAAGGAGTGTTTTGGGGATCACCAGAAGTAAGAAGATGTAGTTCAGCTGAAGGGAAGTGCTGCACAAAGAGCAATGAGCCCATAACTGGCAATGAACTCAGGCTGGAAATGTGTCCTGTCATCTGAGGGTAAAGAACGTTTTACTTTCTCTGTGCTAATAGTGAATAAACTCTATTTAGAGTGATTCAGAGTTCTTTTATAAAAACAATACATAATGTGATTGCAGTGGAGAAGGAGACAGGAAGTTACAGAGCAGAGCTTCTGTTTAGTCTTAAATTCCTTTGCTGCCTAATGACTTGTCTGTGTTTTTGTTCTCCAAAGGTAATAAATTATCTCAACCACTAGGCAGACCTGTTGCAGGTATGGGAGATGTGGCAGACTATTCACATTTCCCTGTCTTTGTCCTTTTGCCTTTTCTTCAGCAGTGGACCTCAACTTCACACAGAATTTTCACATCTCCAGTTTCAAGAAGAGATGAATTTTTATGAAGGGAAAGGACAGGTGAATGTCACTGTGTTTTCCCTAAGAGGCACCTCTCCTGCAAAGCCTACAGAGTTCTTTGCTCCCACATGTTGGGATGGCTGCTTGAAAAGAAAACTCTCTGCTTCTCTGGGCAATGTATACTTCCACATCCTTCACCAGAAAAAACCACTCTGTTTATTTGAAACAAACCCATGTAAGATAAAGAAGTCCTGAGAGACTCAGAACCTTCATGACCAAGAGGAGTTTTCTTTGCAATTGCTCAATTCTAGGCATTTAGGATCGCTAAATGTGGTGCCAAGGGAAAAAAAGAAAAGACTCAATAGATTGTTGATCATTAAAGAATACAATAGGTAGTGTGAAAACCAAATGGAGTGAGATAGAAAAAAATCATGTAAGCGTACATAATCACTGCTACTTCTTTCTACATGTCAGTCTCTTAGAATGGTATATCTCCACCTCCCAATGAACATAGTATTTGAGCTGTCACTGTACTGAATAGAAATTCTGAGGAAGGTGTCAAAGCACAGTGTTGAAAAATCTATTTTGCAACTGAGAAGGAATGATTTCTGTAGATGTAGAGTAAAAAATTACTCTTCAGTCAATTCACACAAAACCTAGTTTCCAAAACACTACAGTAAAAGCCATGGATTGTTACAGGTAAAGGAATTCCTGTTCTCTACCTGAAGCGAACAATGTCTGAGCATTAATCAAAAAAAATATATATGATTATGATTATATGTACACACACACACACGTAAAAGAAGCATTACAATATCTTAGAACAGAGGTCCTTTGCTGATTCCAATTAATTGTCTGAGCCACATGATCAAAACTGGTTACATTCCAGAGAAAATACCATTAAAAAATGCAGAATATGTCTATTAAAAAATACATTTTCCCATCAGGTCAAAACACATCACACTACTGACTTTCAAAACTACATTACTGTAAAATAGACATGGAAACATGCTAAAAACATTGTCCTGATTGGTTCCCTGTGCAGGCAGAAGAGAAAAATCAAGCCCTAAGTGTAGGATATAAACATGAGTGCCTTCTTCCTCTCCTGAGCCAGACAGAAAGATCAAATATTTTTTATTTCCAGTAAATGAGGTTCAACACAGACTGTGCCTTCTCTCTTTGTGCATAGATTTTTCTGCTTCTGTCACCAAGCAGAATGTGGCAGGACTGAACATCTGAAAGAAAGGGATTTTTTAAATTGTAAGAAAGAGTGCATTTCTTTTAGTCCCAGCAGTCTTTAATGTCACACATCTCTGGCTTGACTGGTCAGGATTGTTTTACGTGCCAGTAGTTTTCAGGAAATACCAGGTCTGACCTTAGTGCAGCTCCCATTTGCACTGACAAACTCCTCACAGGACATAACCTGATTTCTGTGTGGTAAAAAATAAAATAAACTACATCTGGACCAAGGTAGTAGGTGTGTTGTCAGTTTATTTAAAACTAACCTTTATCCCTTGGCAGGAGTTTCTCAGGCACTGAGGAGTTATATCAGGAATGGACTTCTATAAAGCAAAAGGGAAAGTAATTTAGAAATACGGCAGTGTCATGGTGCTGGCCAGATTCTGAAGCCACGACTGCAGTTGGAATAGTGTGCCCTGAATTAATAGACTCTCTGGCAGCTGGGCTATTGAAGGTGATTAACAGCTTTTTTATGGGTTGTCTGCCTCGTTCAGTGCATATGTGTGTATATGAGGGGCTGCTGTGGTGATGTAGGAAAATAAACAAAATCTCTGGGACTGAGGAAGAAAACATCCTCTGTTGTGTTTTAAGGGAATCTGAAATTCATGTAATATTTTGATCAATTACTTTAAACCTACTTCAAAGGAAATAAAATGCCCACCCTTTAAAGTGGTCTTTAGTGTGACAAATATAATGACATGGCAATAAACCAGAAAATTGTGACTTTGTTTTTCAGCTGTTTTATCGTTCTGCAGAGAAAGGGCTGATGAGCACAAGGATGCATAAAAGAGACTGGAGAATCTTGGCTGAGCCTCCATTCATAAAGCTTTATTGAAATAAAAATATGTCACAGAAGTACAAAGCCAGCTAAAATATCTCACAGCTAAATCAGGTAGACTGAGACAAAGTCATTTCAGTGGATATTATCTTGCCCTGCTAACTCACATGGCTAAAGAATTAGTTTCAGTTCACCTGCACAGAGGAGTTACCTGCTTTCCTCTCTTACTGGGGGCTTGTCAGCCCTGCAATGAAAATTAATTGAACTCCCAAGATTTCTAAACAGCTTCTTTGGTTTTGTTTTTTCCTCATTTATTCTTCAATAAAAGTAAGGCTGAAATTGGGCAGGTGGAATTGGTTGTTAGCAAATGGTTTTTATTCAAGAATTTATTTCTTAAAAGGGAGGTATTTTTTCCTAGTTTCTCTTCTTTCAATGTAAGATGCTGACATCTGTTACTCCTGTCTTAGACTTTTGAGAAAGAAAAGCTATTACTTTGTAAAGAGTTTTCATTTACTGTAATTTGCACTTAAACTTTCAGCTTCTTATGAAAGATTGCATTTCACTGTCAGGAACCTGAAATTATTCCTTTTTTCTTAGAAATACAGACAGATTAAAACTAAAGATTTTTTAGGAAAAATGCATTCTCTTTCTTCTTTTGTCCAGTTTGATGCTGTGGATCAGAACTGCTGTAAATTGTCCTTTCTCTGAATTTTTTTTTAACATCTCTAACTATAAAAATATGTACACATATTTGCCAACCTATATAGAAATACAATCACTGTAAATTCCACAGCCTGCCCTATTTTGTTCAGAAATCTAATCCAAAAAGCCTCATTTATCCCATTTATCCCATTGTATATGGGATAAATTCCTGCAATTCCTATATTCTCGTAAGAAGTTCCCTTTACCATATTTGTTTGTTTGTTTGCTTGTTTGGTTGGTTTTTTGCTGTGATTTCATTCCAAAGGATGAGAAATCAGTAGCACAAAGGACTTAAGTCTCTCATAGAGTTTCTTTGTGCAGGGGAGAAGTATCTCTCAAGAGATGGTGACTGCTCAGTGTCAAGGCAGAGCTGGAGTTCAGTCACAGCATAAAGTGAATTTCTGTTTGGCACTGAGCATCTCATGGGGCAGAACCAAAACCAAACTATGGAGACAGCGGGAGTGAAAGAACATAGTAGTAGGAATCTTCCTCAGGGCCGACCCTGTCCCTGGGATGTGGGGAAACAGCAGAGGAGTGAGCTTCACCCTGTGGACATGTCTATATGAAAAAATATCTGTGGCTTATTGAAGCTCAGCCTGGAAACTCAGGACCTTCTCTTTGCCTGACTATCTGTTTGCTTGTGTGTTTTATCACAATATTTGGGAAATTCCTCCTTGTGTGCCTGCTGGAACCCCACTGAGGTAACACAGCCAGTTGAAAATACACTGGGATTTCTTTTTGCCAAAGGAAACAGCCTTCCTGGAAACTGGCCTGGGGTGTGCTACAGGAAAGCTTGCCTTGCTTTCACAGCCTAGAAAGAGGAACATTTCTTAAGACTTTGGGGATGGAAATTGCTGCAGTTATCCATAGTGTGTACATCTACTGATCCCATACCACATAAAAATAAATGCATATATGACAGTAAGAAGCAGCTGTAGACCCACTGGAGGAGCTCTCCTGACAGCAGTGGAAGTGTGTCTGAGCCTGTGTCTCACCCAAGGAGCTCAGGGACATGTAGAGAGCTGAAGTACAGTTCCACAAAAGCACCTCAAGTGAATAATCTCACCATTAGTGACAAACTCCTTCTTGCTCCCTCTAATGCTATTTTCTGCACTGAGACTGTGCAGCACATTGTCCTGGCTGACTTCAGGACTTGGCAGTGTCTGCTGAGGTTGTTAAAACGTAGTTTATTTTATGTCCAATACATCTAATGCTTTTGTGGGTACAGTTTTATTAATATTAAGGGTTGTTTAAGAAGAAAATTACTGAACTGGGAAATTATATTGTTGCAGACTGGTCTTGTTAGTTGAATGAATGTAAATAATATGACCCATTGCATGTGACAATGAAAAATTGTATTGATTCATATTAAAGTGTACTGCATTCTCATGTGTCATGATAATGCTGAAAATATTTTAGTTTTAGAAATGGACAATAGAGGGTTGATCTTGCAGAACTTCTTAGACAATTTGTCCTACCTTTTTATTGCACCCAAGTATTTGAAATTCATATGGATTTCACAGAACATCTTGACTGTAATCTTTGTATGTACATGTACAGGTATATTTACTTACTCTGGGAAACTCCTGACTGATGGTGAAGGGAGTCATATTATCCTCTAAGAAAAGAAGCCTGGTCACGAAATTGCTCCAGAAATATTCTAACAGTTTAAGAAATTATGATCTTTACTGTAATAATAACGTAGCAGTTTATGTAAAAGTTCCTAACCTGTTTCACTGCAGAAACAGACAATGAAGTCTGATGATCTTGGCTTCCAAAAAGATCATGTGACAATATTCCAAATCATATGAGTTTTTCTTCTTCTGGAAAAACTCTGTAGGATTTGACCATGAATCTAGAAAAGTCCTTAGATGGTTTCAGAACTTGTTCCCTTCTGGTAGCTGCTCTCAATGTACAACACTAACTTTACATACACACTCTAGCGTTCTGACTCCAATGACTAGGTTTGCGTTTAAAAAATCAAAATTATGGATACCTTGGTTGACTTCTGTATTTTTAGCAAATTAATTTAACGTCATAATACAACAAATGCCACAATGATATAGCAAAGGGTTGGTTGAAAACCAATAAAAGTCAGTCAGCATCTGTCCCTCTGCCTCCAAGTACACTGAGGCAAAGCCAGACTGTTTAGATATGTAATGATTTTCTAACTTAAGTGGTTTCTGACAGCAATCTTTAAACTTCTATAAAATTCAATTCAATAAAATTCTCTTATAAGAGAAATAAATAATTTAGTTGGAAATGTGCTTTCCTA
Organism: Picathartes gymnocephalus; assembly: GCA_013390045.1. Taxonomy (NCBI): domain Eukaryota; kingdom Metazoa; phylum Chordata; class Aves; order Passeriformes; family Picathartidae; genus Picathartes; species Picathartes gymnocephalus. The sequence continues at coordinate 129,713 of WEKY01035063.1, forward strand.
ACTGAGCTTCACGCTGTCTGGCAAGAGGGCAACTGTCCTTGCAAATGAAAAGGTGGAATATATGCCTTCAGAATATGTCATGTCTTCTTGCACAGGTGAAAATGGCCCTAACCATGAGGTAGAAGTTTATCTCCTGACAGAAACCTGAAATACTGTCTCAACTGTTAATAAATTAATTCCTGTAAAATCCTGGGTAAACCTAAATTTTAGCTTGAAAGCCAAAAAGGGAAAAAAAGGAAAGTAGCTCTATAAAGTTCTGATGTCTCTGAAAATCATAAGCAAGACTGAAACTCAACACCACTAAAGCTCACAATCAGATAGAGAGAAGACTGTGGGAATCACCGTAATTAGAGGATGAGTGTGTGAAAGCAGCACAAGACTGAGCTGAGAAGAGATGACCTGTGTAGTGTTGATTTGCACTGCAAACCAGGGCTGAAAAATTGCTTTCCAGTGGGGTTGCAGATGGTGTGCAAAGCTCTGATGTACTAAGAAGGGAAAACCTAGTAGCAAGTAGAGAAAGCTGATACTCCAAGATCTGAAGAATTCCCTGACAGGGAAATTTGAGGCAGTGCTCTCTGGAACTGGTGCTATACTTAGATAATTAACTAAACTTGTCTCACTATCCTTGCTGTAGCTGTGCTGTTATAAATCCTGTCACCGTGCACCTGCTGGGTCGCAGCTCTGGTGAGCTGGTCTGAGAAGGGCAATTGAGCAATTTGTATTGCTTTGGTGACTGTGGACTCTTGTGTAGCTGTGCTAATTTATGTCATTGCCCTTGGAGAAAAGCAGAATAAGGAGAAACAGAAACTGTTTTGTTCCTTTGTCCTTTGGGCTTTCAGAAGCTTAATGTACTCCGTGTGCAAGAATTATTTTGTGGTGACAAAGACATAGGAGGGAAATATCTCAAACACCCTGCGAATAGTTGGGGGGATGTTAAAACACAGTGAAATATGCTAATGACATATTATGTATTCGGACACAGTTTATTTACATTTCATTCTTTCATCTGTTCGAGAAGAGCTTTCTGAGGATGTGTTAAAAGGAACAATTTTTGTTTCCTTAAATTAGGATATATTTTAAAAGGTTTATTAGGAATGCAATTCTTAATGTGACTTTAATGTGACTTTTTGCTTGTGTAACAACCTTAAAAGCCGAACTTAGGCTTTGTGCTTATGTAGGTCTGAAGCCATCAGAAAATGAGTTGTATAGTAAGATGTTTTTGTTCCTGCTGAAAGGAAAACTAATAATATATTCATCGATTGTGTCCAGCTCTGGCCACTTCAGCTCAGCATGTAAATCATCAGAAAAGAACAACCAATTATTCAAGGCAGGAAAAAAAATCACATCACAGCACTTAAACTTGCATAATTTAGATAACAGTGAATAAAAAGGGACAATAGGAAGACATGTGAAGACATGTGAATGCTCTGAATATGTTCCCTGTGAGTCAGGACACGGTTTGGATTCCTTTGTGGATAATATAAACAATTATAATAGTATTTATAGCACTTTATTTTGAGAGGAATCAAACCAGTTACATTTCTGGGAATAACTAGTCTATATCTGAAAAGGATTAAGTAAAAATCTACCTTGGAAACATAAGTAACCTTTATTAGTTTCCGCCTCATAATTGCAAAAGTATTCCCAAAATAGGGCAAAAGATATTTTGCTGATTATGTTTGTAAGGTATTCTTTTTAACAGATGGACCATAGATCAATGCAGACTTGCTGATTTAGGTACTTAATGGTTTCCATTATCACTGAGTGCACTGAGTTCTTAATATTTGCCCATATGAGAAGCAAGGAACTACTCCATTGCACAAATAGGAAGATAAAGTTTTGGATAAATATTTAAATGACTTACCCAAGGTCATGTAAGGACTCTGGCAGACTGGGGACTCAGTGTCACAGACTTTTCCCTCACCACATTGTTTCTTTATCCAGTGGACTACCTGGAGCTGGTATGAGAGTGGTTGTTGGAAGCACCCAGGTTTCGCTGTCAGAAATTCGGGGAAGGCCACAAGAGCCAAACCCAGACCTTGCCCCGAAACTCTAGAAAGATTTCTTTAACTTTCCTTGTGGGAACATGAAGACTCTGCAGGAAGTACATGAGCCCAGGCAGGGACACAGCTCCCTGTGGAATGGCAGGGCCTGGCAGTCCCCTGCGTGGGGACACTGAGCCACCCCCGGGGAGCCACTGCCCTTTGTCCCGTAAGCTCTGCCTGAAGAGCCAGAGCTCCTCTTTTCCCACGTCTCCCTCTGCATACCTCACCTACAAACTTGTCCCCTCATGCACAAGGATGAGCACAGTGATTTAGTTTGTGATTATAGACCATAAATTTAGTGAAAGTACACGGAACCATCTGGAAACTGTTGTTATAAACACAAATAAATAACTTTAAAAAAAACTGGTCTTTGATACAAGAAAACTGAAAGGCAAAGAAGCAAAAAACTATTACAAGAATCTATGTATCTGGAAATTGCAGAAGTAGGTTTCAAAATTTAGTTATAAATTAGCCAGAAAACCAATAGAGTGAGTTCAGGTCTCTAAAACACCCAAACCAAGTTTTGAAGTACTACAGGAAGGTTAAGAACTCTTTCAAAGAATTACCTAGTGCTCATTTAAGTGTTTTTCTTTTTTTTTATGAATTGCAATTATGTTTGTCTCTAAGGACAGTTTTACTCTCAGTATGTGCAGCATCAAGAGCTTAGGAATACTTTTATTTTTCTCTGTAATTATTTTAGAGATGTAGATTGTTCGGTTTTCTGCAACTACTGGGAAAATAAGATGAAAGTGACCTTTGGAGAATAAATTTTTGTAAGCTTTGTGTTGGTCTTCAAAAATATATCTCTTTGGAATAGCTATTCAAGGACTCCGTGTTTCAGTTAATTGAATTCAATATATAGTTTTAAAAACTTTTCTGTTTTGAAGAATTTCTGGGATTTTTATCTATTGATTCTAAATATGTGTGCAGTGTGCAAAAAATGTTGCAGCTGGGTGGATACAGGATAATATTGGTGGAAAATGAAAATGAAGTAGAGGTCAGAAAACCGAACAGGAAAAAACCTGAAAACCAAAGAACAAAGAATGCAAATGCAACCACATCACTGGTACAGCTCCCGGAATGCCAGACGAACCTTACTGATTCGCGTGCACGTTGTTTCTGTGTGGCTCCATTTTGGGCTGATTTCGGTGTCTCTTTGCATATTTAGCTTTTATTTAAGATAAAACTAGGGCATGTGCTCAGAGAAGGAGTTGTGGGGCACACTGATAAGGGCTGTCTGACTCGAGACCACAGGGGTGCAAAGGACAGGCCCCTCTCACGCCCCAGGGTGAATTTAGCTGTGGCTGGTGGTGCTCTGCAGGTCTCAGGTGCTGGGGTTCGCTGCAGAGGCCGTGCACCTGATGGTTGTGGATGGAGCCCTGTGGCACTGGTAGAAGAAAGCAGCAAAAGGCAGGAAAGTGCTTCATCACAAGCAATGAACACGTGATTTAACCCCACCAAAGGCAAAGCGAATAACGCCATTAAGCTCCAGACAGAAATTTAAGCATGTGTTTATGTATCTCCTAGAATAGTTTCAGTAGGCAACTTGATGTATCATAAATCTGAGTCATGAAGTCTTTCTCTATTAGAGCAGAGAAAATCTGCTTTATTTTATTTAATTTAGCTGCAGACTTGGGCACCTGGCACATTGCCAATCAAGACTTTCAGCAAAGTTTAAGAATCCTTGTATGATAAAAGTTTGAACAGAACAAAGAATGGACAGGAAAGAATTTCAGGCTTAAATATTTGAAGTAAAGAACAAATGGTCAAAATTTTGTCTTTGTGACAAGTCAGAGACAAATGGTTTTTTTCTTTAACACCTCTCTGTCCTCTGATTTTCACAGCTAGAGTCAGAGAAGCATGAAGATTTTGAATAAATATGACTGAGAAAACATTTTAAAATATTGAGTGAAATAAGCCTGCCCCATTTCCATAATTGCTGCAAAGTAAATTTACTAGACCAGGTAGTATTTGTTTTTTTATTAAGAGTGATGGCTAAGTATCAGGCTTTCCAAGACTGTTCTGTTATCCCCATTACTTCCAAATATTTCCAAAATACTTTTGTAATCTAAAACAGCAGAGATTTCTACCTTTTTCTTTCTTTTAAATTTGTTTTTTGTGAGATCCATGTCTATAGTTGCACATGAAAAAGAAATTTTACAGCCTCTGAGAATGCCAAGCACAGTAAAAAATGCATCCAAATTACTCCGTATAGTAGTGTTTGTATTATCTTTTTAAAGGCATGAAAAATGATAATTGTATAGGCTTCATTTCTAATTTTGTTTCCTTAAGCACATTCTCTTGTGCATACTCCTGATAGGAATTTTGAAGACTGATAATGAGTTAGCTTGTGCTCAGTTAGAGAGGATTCCCACAGTTGCTGTTTGCATGGGAACAGCCCTGTGGCATAACTCTGCCCTCTGTTTTCCACATTCATTAGGAGAGCTTTCAAAGCAGTCACAAGGAATAAGGAATTTGTACAACAGAAGCTTGAAATCCAAGAAAATATCCTTCACTTCCATTTCTGAAGCAGCCCTGATTTTCAGAGATCCTGACAGTAGAGCTTTTGCAGCTTTATTGGTTCAATTGCAACACTGAAAATGGTGTATTTGGAATTTTATTCTTGTTCGTCTTTAAGAAAAAAGAATGCAAGAAGATGAAGACATTTTTCTTGCCTAGATGGAGAACATACATGCAATCCCCTTGTACGACACCTGTGCTGCCACACTGAGCTACTGAGCAAGAATCTCTGTTTAAAAGGATGATTGACAATTAGGCCTTTTGGTTTTTTGACTGATTGATATATTCCTGATCAGAAGTGCAAGAAAGGGCAGTTACATCAGTCTTCAGATTCATGCAAACGCAAGAACACTTCCTTACCGCACACATGCTACACTAAATGTGAATTGTCTTCATTTCAGGTTTGCTGTTGGTGGCTTTTCCTTTCTTCCATCTTTCCTAGTTGTGCCTCTGTTATATATTGCATCAGATACCAAGAAAAAAATCTTTTCATTATGAAAGGAACAGGGTTCTTAGAACTTCACAGACTAGAAGGCACACAGGCTGGAGGAAGACTTGCTCCTGCCTGTTACCCTGCAGCACCTTGCTTTCATGACCTGAATAGCGTCATTGAAAGTCTTCTCAAAGCTCTGAAAGAAGGAGGAAAATAATAACACTGTGTCTCTTCTGCTTTTCAAATTGTGGCCTTGAAGACAAGTTTGAGTGCTTAGATAACTGTTGCTTTCTATTCTTAACCATTGTGGTGTCTAGCAGGGTTAAGGTACGTTGAATTTTATGCAGAGATGGTCTTGAACTCCTACGCAATTTTTTAATACTTGTCAGCAATGCTTTTTCTTCTTTTTTTTCCTCAAGTGACATTTTCATAATATCTCCCACTTGTATTTCACAAGAATACATACTCATAGCACAAGCAGACACAAAATAACATCTAGCAATTTTGAAAATATCTGTACAACACACTAAAAATTACACCACAAAGAGAGCAATAATAAGCAGGTTTCTTCTTCATTTAGTTGGAGAAAACACTGTATTGTGTGGTAATTCAGATTTTAAGGGTCATTGCACATTTGAACTAATTTACATGTGTTCTTGTGGCATTGTGTCATTAATGAGTGGTTTCAGTCACTTAAAGGATCACTATCAAATATATTGGCAAAAAGCCTGTTTTAATATGAATTTGTGAAAGTGGAACTTTTAACAGAGTTTAGTGGCCAAGTTCACTCTATTACTTAATACATGGATGAAGCATACAAAGGAAAATCAGATGAGAGTCAATTTAGAATTATTTACATGGTAAAAAACAGTAAAGTTGCAAATGAAAAAGGGGTGCAAAAACATTTAGCAGCATTTAATCATTCACTAATTTAATAATCGTAATATGATTAAATAGGATTTACTTCAATTGTAACAATGACTTATTATAGATTCCTGATAACCACAGGCCATCAGGGGTGACTGATTGTCCCTTGTTCCCCACCTTGGTCAGGCAGCTGATGCTCCTGTAACACTCAGTGTTGTTCCCACTTGGATCATGGAAGTGCCCCTGGTACAGCCAGAGATGCTTCACCACCCCACTGGTCTGGTCAAGGCTTGTCAGGAACTCCTGGGATCCTAGACCAGGCCCAGGGGTTGTGGAGGGGTTGCTTGGAGGGATGCACCACCACATCTTGTGTGTTACAGATGTGAAATTTCTCATTTCTACGTTTCTCTTCCTGTAAATAACGTTCCTGACCTTACTGACGCATGAGATCTCAAAGCTGTTCAGTTTTGACAAACTGAATGAAACCGTTGGCCAAAGACAATGAAGAAATCACTTTATGTGCCCTCAAAGAGGGAAAGACAGAAATGCCAGTACATGCTTTCCTTGACATTAGTGAATTGACGTTGGAAACCGTCACCATCACTTGGCTTCAGGATCAAAGTCTGCTTTGCTTTCTGAGAAACACCCTGGGTGAAAGAGGGAAAAAAATTCTGCTTGTACAAAGAGGCTGTAGGGTTGGGGCAAAGCATTTTCAACAATCAGTTCTCAAAGGCTGAAAGTAGCTTGTTTAATCAGGTTGCATCTTCTACTTGATGTAACTGTTGTTAAGATTAGAGGCCTCTTTAAAAAAAATGCATGCAGACACTGAGAAATACAATTTTGCAACTGTAAGAAGCATTTCTCCTAAAAGTCAGAGTACATCTTTTATTGGAGCTGCCAATCACATGAAGAAAGAACTTAATTTCTTTTGTGCCATATCTAAATACATTAAAGGAGTATGTTTTAAAAGACTTGGCTCATTTTTCACTCTAGCTGGGAGATGAAATTTAAGATGCTAATAGTTTGGAAAATATCATTTCGAGAACATATGACTTTAATCACTTCTGGTCTTGGCTTGTGCTTAGGGAATTTTAACTGAAAAGCTTGATTGTTCTCTGGCAGATTTTTATACTTATTTCTGCGGGTTTTTTTCACATCAGTCATGTGGCTTTGATTTCCATTTCAGACTTTGGTTTTCTGATTTACACGTGCTGTTGTCCAATCAAATGTTGTACTTACTTCTCAGTGCTATTCATCTTCATCATTCATATTCACAAAAACTATATCTTCTGGAAAGTTTTTAAAAATCCCCAACTTTTGCTTCTCTACCTGCAGTGTGTGAGCCATAGGAGAGCTCGTGCTGTGTCATGAACTGGTAGTCCCAGCACTCTGAGGTGAAGGGCAGCTCAGGTATAGATGAAAACTCTGTTGTGCTATGGCACATGCAAGAAAAATCCCTTTAGACTCAGCAGTCCTGTACTGGCAAGCCAGAACTGAAGTCAGAGTTGGTATAAATCTACAACATATTTTTTCTTTCAGAGCTGTAAAATTGTTATGTCGTTGCACTAAGGTGCTTTGGACTGTACAGGACCTCTGAGGTGAGCTAAACCAACCACCTGCCACCACAAATAATGCACAGTGCAGTGGTTTTCATAACCTTACAGAGGACAGTATTATAAATAATTAGGGATTTGCTTTGTCTTTTTTAAAATCTTCAGTGATGGCTACTGGAAGGCTGTTTTACATCCCCAATATCCAAAACTCTAAGAACTGGAAGCCTTTTAGTTTCACTAAATTGCTCTTAGAAACACTTTATATATCTTTTCAATATTCAAATTATTATCTTATTAATGCATCTTTTGTCTTGCTAATATTTTTTCTGATATATATTTTTACAGAGCAGTCATGGCCTACCTTTTTGTTTTTTTTGATAGAATAAATGCAAAAATATTTTAAAAAACCGAATCATTGTTAATAGCTCAAGTCTGGTATCTCCCCTTCAGTCCCAGCAGTTTCATGTTACAGTCCTTTGCTTTAACACTTCCTTGTCTGCTTTTTAATTAATTGCTTTCATCTTCCTCAGCTGGACGAATATTTGACAAATTTTCACTAGATCAAATATGTAGAAAATCCAGAGATGGGAGAATTTCAGAGGTGGAAGCCAATTTCCTTTAGGTAAACTATGTTACATTTAGGTGAACTGTGTTACATTTTATCCTAGTTTCCCCTTTACATCTCAGTTTGCAATATTCCCTTCAAAATTTGTTCCAAAAATATACAGACTTTAGACATCAGATTCCCAGATGTAACAATTTCTCAATCTCTTCATCCTTTTTTTATTGCTTTAAATACTTTCTCCTTTTATATCCACTAATCCCAAACTTGAGTTAGTTGAGATATTTGTTTCCAGAATTAACATTTTTTTTGCTGCACCTTTCAGGTTTCTGTAGAGTTCTTGGAGTTTTTCTTTCAGTTCTAACATGGTCATTCCAACCCCTCTGTTTTCATTTCACATCTTGCCTTTATGTCTTTGAAGCTTTCGTAATGAAAACTGAGAATATTAACTTGACTTTGGAGACTTGCTTAGATTATCCCTGCTGGTTCTGTGCTTAGGAACCCCACTTTTAATCATCTATTTTTGTTTCTTTAACTGTTTCTTTTATTTCTTTGTAAGGTCTCAGCTCTCAGCTTGACTTCTGGCAATTCTTGCTCAAGCCCTACATTACTTGACAGCTAAGATATAGCTTGCTAATTGCTCCTTCCCTGTTCATAAACCTAAAGCTTATTCCTGCTATCTTTATTGTACTGATTGGCTGGGTGTTCTTACCTCATTCCTTTTTTTTCTCCCTTCTTGACATACAGATTGTTGATAGCCTTAAATCTTGGAGATTTTAAAATTCATGGAGATTTCAATTTTCCTTCCCATTTTCCTTCCAGCTTGTCTGTTGCCTCCTGTCCTATTGCTCAGCAGCATTGAAAAGAGCCTGGCTCCAGCCTCTTAACACTCTCCCTCCAGGTACTTATATGCATTTCTTACTTTATAAAATTTAACTCTTTCAGCATAGAAAATGTATCTTCCTTTATAATTCAAATTGAGCCAAGTCATAATCATCTATCAAAACTTAAATGCCTATTGTAATTTTTTGAGTCTTCTCATTATTTATTAATTTAAAGGAAAACAATCCTTTTTTTTTAGTGAGAATTTAGGGAAAACCTGGCATTTTTATATTTCAGGTGATGGCTGATACTATAAACATTACATGAAATTGAGTTGGCTGCATGTTTTTATTATAAACATTACATAAAATTGGGTTGGCTGCATGATTTTCAAGCTTCAACCTAATCCAAGGCAGGACAGCAATGGCAAGGCATGCTACAGCATTCCTGCTTTGAGACAATCCGTGCCCCACTAGTACAGTTCTCCAGTTTCATTCCTATTATTCTTCATTATAAAGAAGAGAAGAAAACAATCTGATGACAGCAACCAAATGCCTAATACATACTCATACAAACTATTTTCCAGAAGATGTACAAACTACATTTATGGATGTTAGAGAACAAAGTAGCTTTATTCTCATTAACAAAAATCTCTTCAACTGTTTAATCTGCCAAGTATGCAAAAACAATTATTTTAAACTCATACTTCCTTATACTTATTTATCTACTCTCCACTTGTAAAAATTCTTTTGCTTTCTTTATAATATAACTTTATTCATAGTCCTGTTTTCTGATTAAAAAAAAAAAAAAGGCATGTCGTCTTCTATCTTTGTCCACATCTTCAGATGCCTTGTAAAGAAAGGATTTTTGAAATAATTACTTCCTCTTTAATTAAAAGTCAAGACCTATTGAAGTCAGCTTGTTCTGCAAGCCTTCAGTTCTTTTATATTACACCAGCGCCAATTGCTTCCCTATTCTATTTCGTTTGTTTCAAATCCAGCCAAAAATTTCCCTGGCTGGCAGTCTTCCAGAATAATTGCAATGCTCCGAAATTGATTGAATAGCTCTGTCATTCCAGAGAGCAAATTAAATCAGAAATGCACCTTTCTAACTGTTGCTCCCCTAATTTCCTTAATCTGCAACCAGCGCACAGGAAACAGTTCCCAGTCCAATTACCTGAAACACTGAGATCTTTAAAAAATGCACAAGGAGCTCAGGGGATATGCAACTTGTGGCACTGCATAGTGGCTCAAGCCAAAACAAACATCCCTGCAAGATGTTTAATGCATAAAACCAACCAAGTAGAATTGAACTTAAAAATCTGACAGTCTGTTTTCAATGTTTTGATTAGGAAATTAACAAGTTGCCTAAAAATGCTTCAGGGAGCTCAATTATAAGAATATAAGAAGAGTAAGAGACATTACATAAACCTCATGACATTAAGTACAGGGTGATGGCATCATTAACATTATTTAGCTATTGTAAGCTGTTAATCAGTAGCTCAAAACTTAGCAGTTACCCTGTTTGCCACATTTTGGGTGCTGAGCATTGGCCAAGGCCCACCACGTACTGATAGATCCTTCCTGCAGGGGAAAAGTGTGGGTGACAAATCCCAGATGCTCAGGCTGCTGCTCTTTGGAGTGACAGCCCCAGGGTTCACAGAGTGCCCTGCTGGGAACACCTGCCCTCACCACCACAGAGCCATACACACACACCCAGCCCCAAATGTCGCAAGATGGGTGCACTTTGGATTCCTGCAAGGTGCTATGATTAAGACTCTAACAGAGCAATTCTGTTTTGTAAATTTTAGAAGTCCTTTAGGCTGAAGTACTCTTCTCAGATGTGTCAATGAAACATGAAAGGAAAAATCCCAAATGGTGAGAAGAGTCTTAGATCCCAAAGTTGTGAGTCCTTAAACATCCACATCTTCATATCACTGTTTACAAATTCTCCCACTATCAAAATATGATATTAGAATAAATGCACAGTATCTCATTGGTTTGAAGGATGAATATACACCCATCATCATATATCAGAGACTTTTTCTGTCTGAAGAATACTGTTCTTCTATTACAGCGTCTATTAACTTTTCTTTTTTTGCCTGTTTGAAGTCTATGAGTCTGAGTTTGTTAAGGTGAGAACTTCTGGGGTGTTTCTTTTTCCTTTTCTTTTTCCTGCACTGCATATAGATCTCAATGTCTTCTGATTGGAGAGACTCTAGTGCCATACTGACTGATAAATTAGAGTAGGAGATTTATTTCTGTCACCTTCCAAGGAAAGTTCAATAGCCTTTTCCCCACAGCTCTTCTTTTGAATAGTACGAACTTTGTGATATAAAAGACATATTGTATTTATAGCATTTTATTTCATGCCTCTATCTTATTTCAAATTCAGTTTTGCTTTTTTTTTTTTCTCCTTTCATAGATGAGAAAATGCTGTAAGTGGATACATTTACAGTACTTCACAATACTGAGGTCAAAAGTCCTGAAACTCCACTCTGCCTTAGGAAGGGAAATTTTTTCTGGAGCTATATTGAAAGCTTCAGTTTACCATATATGTTTTCATGTTATTCATGTTCGAAATTGGTAAATAAACAGATACCTCTGAGTAATGAAGGTAAGAAAATAGAATGGGAACCATGAAGATAACAAGAAGAGTCTCATTGCCTCCCAGGAGACTTAAATTTCACCAGTTATAAAGAATGCTCTGCTTTTCAGCAGTTTCAGCAAAATAACCTAGATGGAGGTTGGAGGGGAAATGTCATTTTCTTGAATCAGTCTATAAGACAGTCTTTGAACTGCTGTAGTTGAAAGCAGTGGCATTGCTGCAATGCAGCATGTCTTTGTTTTATGTTTGCCTACTATTCAGTTGATGTCATAATTCAACCATCTTCATGTACCCCTGTTCAGGAATAATCCACGCAGAAAAGGTTGAAACAATTTTACCTATAATTCAACAGGAGAACTGGGCTACTGGATATTTTAGGTTGAGTACTAGGAAAAGGTTCTTCACCCAGAGGGTGGTTGGGCACTGGAACAAGTCAGTGTTCACAGCACCAAGCCTGGCAGAGCTCATGGAGCATTTGGACAATGCTTTCAGGATCTTTGTGGGATTCTTGGGTCTGCCTGTGCAGGGCCAGGAGTTGGACTTGCATGATCCCTGTGGGTTCCTTCCAACTCAGGATATTCTATGATTCTATTATAGAAAAGAGCATCAAAATGAAAAGTTTCCTCCCTGTGTAATCAGAAATTATAGCATGTTTGCCTTTTAATTTCTCTCCCTCTTTTGTAGGAATTAGGTAGCAGCACAACAAGTTGTTTTTTAAGCCTGTCATTCAGCAGTGTGCTCTTCCTCATCCAAGGTCATACACGGACATTTCGGGCATTTTCTAAGGACAAAAATAAGAAACAGAATTATTGTGGGCAGGGGCTATTTTTCTTTTTTCTTTTTGTGGTGAAGAACTATACAATAAAACCACTTTTTTCAATTATTTTGAGAGCAAGGTGTATTTGGGAACATCCACTGGTGCTGATTTGCATACCAGCCCCCAGTGGCCTTAGTGTGAATTGTACATGGTGATCAGTGACAGCACACCTTTCAGAATTGCCTTTAGAAATTAAAGGGGAACAAATTATAAGGAGGCAAAGTGTTTCACCTCATGCACAGCCCTTCTGTCTACTTCAGAAAGTTCAAGCAGTTCTGGCAACATTGGAAACACAATCTCATTAGTCTGAAATTCCTCACAGCTTAGGAAACTCCACAATTCTCCTGTCCTAAACCTGACATTTCATTAAATGAAGATAAACTACACACACATTAGCAGCTTGTATGAGCATTACTTTACCAGCCTGTTTCAATTAAAATAGAGATCAGACACAAGACATTTCAGAGTGTTTTTGGCGACACACTAAAATTCTCAGATTACAGACAAAAATACAGCCCCCAGTGTATTTTTACAGAAAAATAAATGATCATCTCTATGCATGAAAAACATGGAGAGTTTGGTAAAGGTGAGAAATAGTCCACTCCAATGAATTAGACTATTTGTTATGCAGTCTTTCATCATGCATTTTTATCCATTCTCTTCAATGTAGAACAGCGAGGTGATTTCACTAAGATCCATTTCTTGTTTGTCCTATGCCATAGCTACATACTCATAGGTGCAATGTTGTGTAGTTTAAAAATAATTTGTAATTACATTTTTCTGCAAATTTATTTAATATGTTTCAAACAACAATTAAGAGAAAATAAATAATTTTTAATTTTGAAAATTGCTAATTAGGAAAATATATCTCTGTGTAAGTATATATTACTTCCCTCATACATATGCACAGGCTGTAATGTATATTTTGAAAGAGGGCATTTATGTGTGCATCCACAAGTGACAGTGTACCCAAATGTACAAGATCTTTCTAGATTTTAACTTGTCTACTTCGTCTTTCAATTTGTCTTTTGAAAGAACAACAAAAGAATTTAATGCTTCTCTTTCCTAAGTTCACACAACAGTAACTACATTCAGGTTTTGGACGTGAACATGGAAAATGAAATAGAAATGGAATGCATTGTGGAGTATGTGTTTACAACCTGTATTTTATATTGCATTACTAGCTCTCTGTTTAAGTTTAATGACTATTTATGTAATGAAACTCTGACATGCCTTTCCCCAAATAGGATGTTTTCTATACTTGGATAGGTTTAAGATTATGGTGTCTCTCTTCTTGATTAGAAGTTAATATCTTATTTGTGAAATGTGTCCTTGAACACTGAATTCCTTTGCTCTGTAAAGTTTATTTTTACATCAAGACTTCTTCAGGAGCACTGCAGTCTCAGCTGTACTCAGTATACACCTAACCAAGGCTGCAGATAGTCTGTCTTCAGAGTAAATTTCAGTGTTTCTTATTTCCTTATTTTCATTGTGCAGCTTTCATCGCAAAATGAAATATATCATTTTCAGACGTGCTTGAAAAGTAATCAAGCTCCCTCAATGACAGAGCTGTACCTTGGTCCTAAATCAAGAGGTACAAGACTGAGGAGACAAAGGTTACAGCCCCTAACTTGGGGCTGGATGCTATTCCAACTACTGTCCGTTGTCCTGAAACTGAAGTACTCAAAATCCGTAAGTACTTGATGCAAAAGTAAAATCCAGTGTAGACACAACTAAAGGAGTAGTTATAGCAAATTTATTTCCATATGTGAAGATGAAGTATTATTACATCATTCTATGGCAGGTATAGAATATATATTACATAATTTAATAGTGATTTATTTTATAATGTTTGCTACATATTATAAGAATATAATAACATATTTTTATAATATAATGCAGAGTATTTTATGATTAT
>WEKY01035065.1:585-19052 GCA_013390045.1 Picathartes gymnocephalus
ACCTCAGGGTAATAATTGAGGGAGAAACCCTTACCTCAGGGTAATAATTGAGGCCAAAGACCCTTACCTCAGGGTAGAAGAATAGAGGGAAGAAGATCCTTACCTCAGGGTAAAAATAGAGTCACACCCTTATTCCAGGGATGGAAGAAACTTTGCTTCCAGAGAGAGAAGACCTTTGCTTTTCTACTAGAACAGCTCATCCTTAAAATACTACCCCATGATAGAGATGAGTCCTCCAAAGCAGTTGCAGGAACAGCTGTATGTTGAGGGAAGGACCCTCACAGTGAACAATATCCTTTCCGGGCAGAAATTCACTGTGAAATTGAACCCATGAAAGAAATGTGTTCTTGTGGGAAAGTCTCCATGGTAAGGTAGAAGAAACTCTTCTTCCCCATTGAACTGATTAAAGTCTATCTCAAAGGTGGTAAACTGACCGTAAACTGACCAAAGATCTCCAAGTTTTGTTTCTCCGTGTTGTTGATAGAAAAAGAGTTGTTGGTAAAGAAAGACAAATGAGGTGGTGGCGGGGAAAAGAAATATCTGGAAGTTTATTTTATTTTTTATTATTTCTTTGTCTTTTAGTTCTATTAATAAACTATCTTTTTACCTTTAAGGTTTTAGACCTGCTTTGCATTTCTCTTAATCCTTATCTCACCACAGAAATGAGTAAGTAAACTCAAACCACTGCACTAAACTATCACCTGGTGTGAGGAGGCAACGTGAAACCACTACAATACCTCATCCCTGGAAACATTTATAGATTGGATGGGAATCTGAGCAACATGATGCATTTGAAGATGTCCCTGCATATTGCAGGGCTGTTGGACTAGATGGCCTCCAAAAGTCTCTTCCAGCCCAAACTATTTTCTGAGTCTATGATTCTGTAATTAACTAGTCGCTCATGTCTTGTTTTAGTTGCATTAATTTTTGTGCAGTTGAAGAGACATAGTGTAGCCCTGATGTATTTTTGTTAATATGTATGATAATTTGAACAGGAGTATTGGTACATTGAGTCAACATTATGACAGATTACCTTGGAACTTTAGTTTGTGTACTATAAAGATAGATTTAGTGAACTACTGGCAACCATCAAAGACAATTTTTACTTTTTACCTTGGTACATTAATACAGGCATTATTATGCCTTGTTATATTATTCTAATCTTCTAATAACATCTGAATATAGCATTAAAAAAGTTGAAGTCTGCAACACAATACTTGTGATAGTGGCCTGATACTATGTATACTGTATGAAAGTAACACCTATATTTTGGAGAAGAGTATGTAAATTTGTTGACTGTGGATGCATCTGGGAGAGAAGTTATTTTGAACTTGCTTCCAAATTACATTTCTGTGTATCAGTTGAATTTACTGAAACTCCAGTGTGTAAAACAGAATGAAACCAGATTAGGGCCTTAAGATGAAAATCAGCAGGGACAAAAATTATTGTATTCTAAGAAGCTGTTAATCAAAAGAACCAAAAAGTGAAGTAGTCTACCTTCTATTAGTTGGTTACCAGTTAATTAAGTGCATCCAACATTTCCATGAGCCTTAACAAAATTTTGGATAAAGGACATTGTTATTGATCATTAGAATTCATCTGCATTGCAATGTTTGCACTGTTGCATGAGTTCATGGGTTTTGGTGTCTCCAAGGATGGTCAGAGTCTGTTTTGCTCACCATTGCTTCTATTCCTGTTGAAGACTAGGGGCACTGTTGGGCCTCTTCAGGGGGCGCAGAATGTGTGTGGTGTGTGTGTGTTTTGTAGGTGTGTGGCATTTTTGCATGCACCTCTCTTGTTCCCTGGAATGAGCTATTTCTGAAGATGTAGTTTTCTTCCCACACAGAAACTGCCCCAAATGTCACAACCTCCACATCTGTTGGCTGAAATAGCAGTCTATTGAAAAAAAAGTCTCCAGTTTTCTTGTCTTTGTTTAATATCATACTACCCATGTGTCGCTATTTTGGATGTGTGCTATGCATTACAGTCTTGGACTAAGGTCAGAGCCAAGTTCTGACTGGTTTGGAGGACAGTTTTATTGATATTTTTCAGAACTGCTTCTCTAATGAGAGTGAAATTTTCAAAAGACACTGAAATAATGTATCTCCAAGCTCTCTGCCAGTGGAAAGTTGGCAACTAAGTCACTTAAATGCCTTTAAAATACCACTTTGTCTCAAAAGTGCAATCAATTGTGGTCAGAAGAAAAAGATGCATTTTTGCAACATCAATGGTGAAATTATCTTATCTTGCTCTTTGGAGTAGAATAAGTATTTTGCTCTTTGTGTTCCTTAAGGCAACAAATCAATCAGAAAAACAAACCAACAAAAAAAAATACCAGAAACAAATCAAGGCAAAATGAAGTCACAGAAGGATAGGTTTCTGGTTTATGTCCCTTCCTTCTTCGGATTTGTCATCATATTGTTACCTTCCAGACCCATTGCAATACAAATTACATAGCAGGAATGAAGTTGGGTTCATTTGCCTTAAGTTTGTTGGCCGCATATTGTGAATCTGGTAATGCAGAGCTCCCAGTTTGGAGTTCCCAACCTGCATCAAAACAGCTGTAATTGAGTTCTCCATGCACACTTCATTCATTAGCCTTCAAGTAGTTAACATTGTTGATTGGTTCATCATATACTGAAGAAGTTGGCCCTACTTATTTCCTTGTGTGGTATCATTTTACCAATAGTGGCTTCTACAATGAATAAAAGTACATAGCATTTCTTTGCTAACTCACTGGACAAAACCCAAAAACGTACAAAATAAGATAACAGCTACAACATAGAATTCTGTATTACAAATGTAAAGTTTTAAAAGCATAAATAAAATAGCAGAACAACTACTTCACCTGTCAAATACTTGTATGTATTATACAACAACAACAGTTTCATCACCTGATCTGTACATAATTTATGTTTATAAAACATTGTAATATAATGAAATGCGTGGGTGGCTTCAAAATCGTAGAATCATAAAACAATTTGTTTTGGAAGAGACCTTTAACAGTCATTTAGTCCAAACCTTGCTGCAGTGAGCAGGGACATCTGCTAGATCAGGTTGCTCTGAGCCCTGTCCAACTTGACCATGAATGTTTCCAGGGATAGGGTATCCCCTCTGTGCAACCGATCCCGAAGTCTCACCACCCTCACTGTAAAAATTTATTCCTTATATCTAGTTTAATCTACCCTCTTTTAGTTTAAAACATTACCCCTTGTCCTATTGCAAAAGACCCTGTTTAAAATGTGTCTCCATTTTTCTTGTAAGGCTCCTTTAATTGTTGAAAGGCCACACTAAGGTCTTCCCAGAGCATTCTCTTCTCCAGACTGAACAACCCCAGCTCTCTCATAGGAGAAGTATTCCAACCTCTGATCATTTCTGTGGCTCTCCTTTGGACACACCTCAACAGGTCCATGTCTTTTCCATTCAGCAAAAGGCAATGTTTTCTGGAATATATAGCAGATCTGTGAATATATAGAAAACTGCAAAGCCATTACATGCTGTGAGTGCTGACAAATCATTAATATTCAAACCAATTGTGCTATTTTCTTAGGAAGAAATCTCTTAAATGGGTGTGTACCATCTCAGCATCGAGTCATTAAGATTCATCCCAGAGGAAGCAGCGGCCATGCAATGAGAGTGCATCCTGCTTGTTCTCCTCTTACAGTCTGACATAGACAGGCACCATTGACTCCAGTAACTGTCAGACAGGATCCAGGCCCTGGCAGAGCATTGGTAATAGATCTTCCATATTTTTAGACAATCAACATACCTGAAAAAGACCAGACTGTTGTGCTAACAACAGGATGTGCTAATATCATATGTAAAATATCATGCCTTCTATTTAGTTTTACAAGTTCAAATAATAATTTCTTCATAACTGTTCTGGTGCCAGCCCCCTAAGTTATGTAGCTCTTTCCATAAGTTCCTCTAAGGGTGTTTTAAGAGCACACCTTTCAAGATAGCTATTTTTCTTTATCAGTTTTCAGACTGTAAGTCACTCTGGCCTATGTTAAAAAAATTTTAGAAAGATGGAATTTTCTCTCACTCCTGTTCAAAATCAGTTTGTTTTCATATAAATTCAGAAGATTTTTTCACTTTAAAGGCAGTGGTAATGAGTAATAAGCAAAACCACTGGCTTTTTCGTTCATTTAAGGATTTAAAATCAAGAAAACCTCACCATTTCCGCATCCATATGGAGGGGAAACCATTTAGTGCTGAAGAAAGGAAGGGGAGAGGTTGAAAAATGGTTAAGATATGACCAGATGCCCTCTTTAATGCAGTGAAAAAATTTCATGGCAAGGATTCAAAATATGACTAGCAGAACAATATAATGGGATGGGTATTATTAAAAAAAAAAAAAAAGAAAAAAAGACAAAGTGAACAGGTCTAAATATGAAGAACTGTAGTACTGTTCTCAGGCCTCTCAAGTCAAACAGCAGTTCTCAGGAGAGAAAGAAGGAGTATAATTTTCAATCTTTTATAATATGATTCCTGTTATTCTGCATCAGAGATAAATCCAGAGTCCTTAAGTTAATAGGTTAAACTGCAAAGCAGTAGAGTCTAAATAATCTTATTTTAACAGTCCAAAGTCATAAGATGGTGCAAAAGTCTGCTTCCAGTTACAATGGTTGAGCCACAAGAAAATTAGAGAATAATCATAACTTATATCAACTACTCTTCATGTTAGTTCACAGTTGCCGTCTAATGGTTCACAGGTAACAAAGCCAAATTGATTTTTGGAAATTATGCAGCCTTTTGTCTGCTTTTGGCAGCTCTACATGGTATGAGCTTTGGTCTGATTTCAGCTGATTAAATACAGACTTTGTCGGAGATTTCTTACTTGCAGTAGTGAGGGTGTAGATGAAGAAATATTCCCTCCAATTCAACTCTGGCAAAGAGTATGGAGAAAGAGAAAGAAATGGTATGGTCATATTTTTCACAGCTGTGTCATGGACAGCTCAATTCTTCTACTGTGTTAACTTTACATGGTATCTATATCCTCATATGCAGTCTTTACTAGTAATAGTTTATGATTCTTTTCTGTTCACTAAAGCCACAAAAATTTGAGATATTTTAAGAGCAAATGGCAATCAGCACAATTTCCTTAGAGACAAAAATGATGGCCTTATCTTCTAAAAAATACCCCAAATCATAAAGCATGGAATAAAAAATATAAGGATCACTCTGTTTTGAACAAATTCCCTCAAAATTCTGAATGGTAAAGGGTTCGTCCTTTGCTTACTGAAAGTACCATTCAACATCTTTTCCTTTCATATAATTAGTGATAAATGTGGGATCCCCAGTGACCATGAGCAGGAAAGTATGATAACAAATTTATAACTGTTTTCTATTCTTTTTAGCTAATTATTTTCATTGCTTTCTATTGCATTATTAAAGCTTACAGTCAGAGCAACATCAAGCAGTGTGACAGAAGTAAAAATATCTTCATGTCCTTTATGTGACAGAAATCACATATAGTTTGAATTGAATGAAGATGAAATTTTGCTGCCTGATGTGAGGTAACAATGTGTTGAATATCTTCCATGTGCCTGCCAGGAATTAACCCAATGCACATTTTTGTTGTTGCTGTTGGAACTGAAGCCAGTTGGCAATGTACTCAGCAATGATGTGCTCTGCTATTAGCTTTTCAGAAGTACCCACCAGCCTCCGATAGCTACAGGGAAACTGAACGGCAACATGGAAGACACTGTCAAGGTGTCATACTTTAACAAAGACACATCAGCCAGCATGCAGAAAGTGACTGTGTGTGCTGCCAGAGCTGGTGGCAAGTGATATGGAAAGCACTTTAATTCCTTCTGCTGAGGATTTGACTAAATTCTTTTCAATTTTCTAAATGCATAGGAACACATCTGAACTTTTAAATCTCCAGCTGTAAGAACATTCAGCAACATTTTGGAATCCTGACCTCTATCACCAAGGGGGAAGTTCAGAAAATCTGTGCCCCTGTTAATTACTTTGCTGGGTATTTCAAATGGCTAAGGTCTTCCGTATGTCCAGTACTTTATACTTTGCGTAAAGATACAATTAGATAATGGCCTAGTTCTAAAAGACCCAGTAGTCTGAAACAGTGATAGTCTGAAATAACCCTGGGGAAGCCTGTGATTCTGCCATAGAAGGGTCTTCAGCTTCTCCAGCTGAATCTGGAACTGGCACTTCTTAAACCATGCATAGAATAAAAGTTTCAGAATATTTTATGTGCACTGCTGTAATGAGGTGATCATTGACTACAATGTAAGTTTTTCAAGCTCAAATGAATGTTTAGCTGGAAATTTGCATGAGATGGAAAACTTGATTTGTAGTAGCAAGGTCTTCTAAAGACTTTCTAACTTTTGGCAGTGATATACTATATGCTGCAGGCTCACTATATCTCTTCATCAGGTCATATATATTGCTTTATGTTCAACTGAGTGGAGCTAAGATCAATTTTTAAATCACATTGCTATATTATCCATCTTTACTGCTGCAGACAAGGTAGATAATTGTTCGCTATTTCAGAGGTCTTTGGGTTACAAAGCTAAGTCCTTTTCCAAAAATTCTATTGTAAGTCTCAAAATGACCATTGTTTGCTACTCGCAGGATGTTTGTGTCTATAATTTCCACAAAGAGGGTCATAAGCATGACCATCAACATATATTCACACATACTCAAACACAAATAATGGATTATTTCTGTCGTGCAAGAGGTTTTCTTCAAAGCAAGGGGGAATTTGGTCACTCCCACAAACAGCTATAAAAGGAAAATAACCATGAAAGAAAGATTTCTGTTTCTGCTAATTAAACAAAACGTATAGGAAAATACAATGAAGATCCTTTACAAGATTATAAAGCACATTAATAATTCAGGAAAAAAATAATGAAGTTCCTGTGTTCTACTACATACAAAAGGTAAACTACAAAGCTTATCTAATTCTTATTGAGACATCTTCTGCATGAATGTATTTTGTGTCAGTCAAAACAGATTTGTTCTTGTGTTTTCTTTTCTATGAAGCGATTCAATTTTCTATCAAGGTGTTACTGCCCAGCAGGTCACTGCTCTTTCTGTGTGTGAATATGGGATTAAACACACACTGTTATGCACCAACCTTTCCCTGGTGAAATTTTGGCTTTTTCTCCACAGACTGATATTGTCAGCTTCTGGAAAGTTTTCCAGCTTGGAGATATGTCTTTGGTCCTCAGGAGGAACCATGGCCATTTACAGCTGGCCAGCAGCAGGCAATATGACCTCTGCATGCCACCTCAGACCTTCGGTCAAATATCTGTGTCAGACAGCAAAGGTCCTAGTTAGTCTCTGCTCATTTATTGATCTCCTTGTTGACTTGTTCTGGAAGAAACACATGAACATCATCTCCTTTTCACTCTCTGTTGGAAATGGAATAGAAATCCCTCTGAACCCTGTGCATACAGGCTTGGAGGCAGGGAGGAATGCAGGGGCTGATGTGAAACCTTTGGAGAAACTGAGATATATAAAGCCAAACCAACATGAAATAAGAGTGCAGATTTAGTTTTAAGCAAATAGAAATATGCCTTCAATTGGAAGAAGAGTCTCTCCTGTTACACCATGGAGACTTTTCCACAAGAACATAGTTCTTTTGTGGTTTCATTATCACAGTGAAATCTCACTTGGAAAGGATATCTGTTTGCGGTGTGATAGTCCCTTTCTTGATATGTAGCTTTTCCCACAACTGCTTCGAGGACTCATTTATTGGGGTATTTTTAAGGATGAGCTGTTCTGGTAGGAAAGCAAAGGGTCTTCTCTCTCTTCTGAAAGCAAGATTTGCTCCTATCCCTGGAGCAAAGGTTTTTTCCTCTATTCTACCCTGAGGTAAGGGTTTGTAAGATTTCCCTCTATTATATTGCCTGAGGTAAGGGTTCTCTTCTCTGTGGTAAGGTTCACCCCTACCACAGTCATTTTAACTTCTGTTTGCTTCAACACAAGTGCCTTTGCTTAAGTTGCAGTTAGAACATATATCCCCCAATTATATTTTGAGTTACAGGGAATCTTAGTCCAATACCATGGCTTTACAGCAGAATTTCAGCTTAAAGCATCTCCTCTTTCTCCTTTCTTTGGACTTTCAGTCCCTCTTTCACTGACCTTGGTGTCTCTGTCGGTTCTTTCTGTATCCTCACTCTTTCTAAGCCCATTTTGTGCACTTAGAAAGTTGTATCTGAGTTCTTTTGTGCACTCAAAGAGTTAACCTCTCTTCCAGGTTCAGCTGGAAAGCAGTTGAAAGTTGCTGCATTCCATGCATGCCATTCCCACAGAACGGGGGGAGCAGGGGAACTCCACAGCCAGGAGCTGCAGTGAAAGCAGCTGCTCAACAGCCTTGAGCCACAGCAGGATTTCTCTTCTGCGCTCAGCCCCGCTCCCCGCCCCCCACCCTGAAGAGTGGGCCTTCCTTGGCCCAGTTTGACCTGGCCCCAGGGGGGTGGGGATGGCCCCACTCAAGATGGCTTGGTCCGGCCCTGGCTCCCTCCAACACCGCTGATAGTTTCTCCTCTCCCTGCCTGGCAGTCATGGCACTCCCAGGGAGGGGAAGGAGGGCAGGGGCCCGGCCGTGCCAGGCCCAGTCGGCCCCGTGGGCTGCGCGGGAGCCGCTTCTTACCTTCTCAGCAGCCAGAAACAAAGAGAACGAAACCTGCATTTCTCCTGTCTTAACATGTGAGACACAGAGGCGGACTCATTATTTAAGTGGCTACACAGCATGTCTATCTTAAAATTAGCCAACTAATTGGCTCTCTAGGCCTGCAGGAAGCTGTACTCACAGGAAACTGCAAAAGTCCCTGCAGGTTAAAAACATAAAGGAAGCTATGCCTGCCAGAAATTATAAAATCCTTGCAGGTAAAAAAGTTACCTTTCTTCAAACCATGACAGCAAAGCTGTCTGGAGGAAACCCCTAATTTAAGGAGAATAACTTCATTCATCCTTGAGCACCTAGGATATCTATTCTGTTAATCTATTAATTTCAACTGGACTTGTAGTTCTAGGGATAAATCCTGGACTCCTGGAGGGAATGATCTGAACATGGGTAAATTTCTAGTATTAAAGGACTGGGAAGTGTCTAGTACTAAAATTAATATTTTAAATTTTTGTTTGTTTGTTTGTTTTGGTTTTTTTTGGTTTTTTTGGTTTTTTGATGAAGGTGATGGGAGGTGCAGGTCAGGGCTTCTTTATCCATTAGAGAAAAGAGAATCTATTCTAAAGAGTAATTAGTGAGAAGGTGGGTAAGAATGTTGTATTGATGCTGATGATGTCTGTGTGTATGTACATATATATTTATGATTTAATTATATTAAAAATACAGTTTGCTGAAGACATTACCTACAATGTGGACAAGGAAATCTGGCACATGTATTCTGCCTAGGTTCAGGTCAAAGAACAGTCAGTACTCTCATAAGAGTCCCTTTCAGAGTCCCAGAAGGAACAGGAAAGAAGGGGGAAATGGAAATAATGGAAATAATGGAAATAACGGAAGTGGAAGTGGAAATGGAAATGGAAGTGGAAATGGAAATTTGAAAATGGAAATGGAAATTGAAATGGAAATGGAAATTGAAATGGAAATGGAAATTGAAATTTATGGGTATGAACTAGAAATCATCCTTGTGCTACTGCACAGATCCATAATGTTTCTGACTCTTGGACAATGGATAAGGAAGACAGGAAATACATAGCAGAAAAGCTATAAAAACGTGATAAAGATAATAAAAAACTCAGTTTATTACAGGGTCTGGAAAAAAAGTAAAACACAATGAGGAAGCTAATTATCAGCTGGAAGATAGGAATGGAAGAACTCCTGAGAATTAAAGCTAGTCTCAGATCTCTTACTTAATTTGCCAATCTGGGTAGTAAATTTCCACTATATTTTAGAAAGATACCAGCATCTAACACAGGTATTTTCATTCCCCAAAATGAGACCTCAACCAAAAAATGAACACATTTCCTGTCCCTACTATTGGTTTGGGAACTTTGTTAATGCATTTGGGTTAGAACTCATCACCTCATTGTCTGAATCATTTTAATCTAATAACGGTAACTGAAAAGAAAATTGTTAAAATAAAAGTAATTTCTTTTAGATTTTGTATTTACTAGAAGCCTATGGTATATTGCAGTTTTACAATTGTTTGTTTTTTACAAACTGTTTATTATTTTTTCTGTAATTGTTTAAAAAGAGAAAAAAAACCCTTTCAAAATCTCTGTTGGTTTCGATAGCGGGCTCAAATCACATCTTCTGGATAAGTGTAACTCTTCTAATGAGGTTTTCATAGTAAGCTCCCTGAGATAAGCTTCCAAAATTATCATACACATGAATGGATTCGTATCAGCGTACAAAAGTACTTACACAAATGCCTGAAGAAATCATACCTAAAAAAATGTGCAAATAAAGTGATATTTATAATGTATTGCTTGGGAAAAGGAGAGTACAGCATGAGATTTTCTGCAGAGGTTCAACATTTAGTTATCTCTGTGAGACCTTTTTCAAACGCTGTGCAAAACTGGAGCTTTGTCAGGTTACATAAACCCGGTCCAGAAAACCCTCGGTGGTGTGACAGTCATTAGGTTTAAGATACAGAGCAAACTGCATCATCTTTGTTCTGACACTTCCTGATGACTATAAAGAGAATTTTGCCTTCTTTTCTTTCAAGCGCATTCTATCTCCTTCCCTATTCCCCAGCCTTTCTCTCCACCCTTAGCATTTCCTGTGATAAATCAACCTCCTGAAAGCTCCTCAGAGGGAAAAATTCCCCTCAAAATTGTGAAGCTAGGAGAGGTTAAATTCTACTAAGCATTCCTCCTCCAAAACTTAGCCTCATCAAGTGGTTTTGCATCTCACCAGCAGAAACTTCCTGGTAGGCTGTAAAAGGATTTGTGCTTTTGCACATAACAGGTGACAAGCAGCAGATAACCTTCATAAATGGACTCAGGCTGTCTTCTTTCTGAGTTGAGAAACAGTGAGTTTTTTAACACAGCTAAAAAATTAAATCAGAAGTTAGAAATACTACAATCATAAAGTTTAAGCTTTTTAATCAAATCAAAAATTGTAGGATGAAAGAGACAGAAGTAGAGAGAGTGGAAGGGCTAAATGAGGACAAACATAAGAATAGTTAATTCATAACTCACTGGTGCTATTGATCACTGAACCCGCCCCCCCCGCCCCTCCCCAGAAATAAAACAGAGTAATAATCACAGCCTTACCAAGCGATAACAACTCTCACTGACACAGGATATTTTTCTGACTGATGTGAGACATAACTTTTTATCAGGTAATTTCTTCAGTGACAGTTTGATCTTGTGCTACAGCAGATTGTCTGCAGTGTGCATGTTCGAAAGCATTTCAGCATTGCAGACTTATGCAAAGGTTGTCAGCTCAGATACACCATAATTCAGAAGCTCAAGAGGCTGAAGAAAATGTGTCTTCTGCTCTCTAAGGTTTAGATAGGTTTCAACAACTGCTCCCTGGTGATACTCCGTCAGGTAACTTCAGGGTGGATGACACAGGTGTTTTTTGGAAGCATAAGTTTACCCGATCTGAAGCAGTAAGAAATTATTAATTTGAATGTTTCCACATGACCAATATTGTAACTGTTGAGACTACTGACTGAGCTACATTTTTCTTCTTTAAATTCCACTTCTTTTTACTCTTTTACTAATATGTAGCAGGACAACACTGAAGAGATTCACTGTTGGAGCTTTCTTCTGGTCACATAGGACCCATTTTAAGTGCGCATCCTTTGCCATGCAGTAGACTTCATAAATATAGAACAGTTTGGCCTGGAAGTAACATTAAAGATAATCTAGTCCCCAGCCCTCCTGCCATGGGCCTGGACACCTTTCACTAATACAGGTAGCTCAGAGCTCCATCCAACTGAAGTTTGCCAGCATTCAGCCTGGGAATAAAGTCATTGAGCACACAGGTGTATGCCTCTTCATGTATTTTCTAGGTCAACTAACACATTTTCCCTTGCTTTTAATTTGGATCCATCCCTTTGTAAGAGTTCTTGCAGGGTAGTAAGTATGTTCTTTGAATCTGCTACCTATATACCTTCATGTAAGTTTATAGTCTCCCAAATAAGTGCAGCTGTAACAGCCAGACATACTGTATATCAAAGAAATGAGTTTTCTGCCTGACCAGGCATATTCTTGAAGATAAAGCAAATTATTGCGGTGCTGGGGTTGTTCTGGCAAGGGTACTTCTGAGTTCCAGAATGTCTCCAGGCAGGCAAGAGCCACTCAGAGTCCAGAACACGCTTCCCACGAGCCCAAGCACCGGATAGCCTTATAATCCGATGACGACAAGATAGCAAGAAGGGCTTTCGTATGGAAATTCTATGGAGTTTTATTTCATCCACCAGCAGAGGGGTCCAAAACAGAAGAGCAACCGAACTAGGAAGTGCAGGGGCATTTTGGGCAGGGGCCGGGGGCCTGGTGGCTCCGGGGCGGCACCCAGGGCGCTCCGCGGGGAGCAGGGGGTCATGGCAGACCCAGGCTCCCGGCCGCCGCCGTCACCATGGGGCGGGCGTGGGTCCGGCGAGGACGNATGGGGCGGGCGTGGGTCCTGCGAGGACGCTCCAGCCCCGCGGCTCACCCCGGGCAGAAAGGTCGACAAACCAATCGGGGAACGTAACCGGGGTACATCTGCGTCAGGGCATCCTAGGAGAGGCTTTTTCTATCACCACGAACTGAAGGTTTGTCTCCCTCTGTCCCCCACAGCAAACAGCTGTAGGAAAGAGGAAAAAATGAAAAGGAGAGAAAAAAAGAGAAGTCAAAAGAACGAAAGAATAAAAATAAAGTAAAATAGTTAAAAACAACAACAACAACAAAAAGAGCATGATAGGAGGGGAAAGGGGAAAAGGGAAAAAAGGAGCAATGTTTCTTATATTTCCAAACAGAAATATTCTGACTTTTCACTGAAAAAGAAAAAAAGTTTTCATTTTGGAATGTTCTGAAATATACTTTCCATGTCTTAGAAAGAATCTTCCAACTAAAAATGTTTGACTTTGAGTCAAATCAATTTCTTGGTGTACCAGAAAAAAATGCTCTTTTATTTCATTTAGCCAAGGAAAATGTAATTTCAGGAGGAATGAAAAATAATTCTTCAGGCAGGCAGGGCAGAGAAGGGGAAACAGTTATTTTCACTTGTTTGTCTGCTAGCCTTTTAGAAACACTCTTATGTACTCTGTCTTACACATCTGTGCCATCGACAGCATGTTTACAAAGCAGTCTGATTTTTTTCTTCCTTTCAATTAACCCCTGTGCCATGGAAGTTTCCCATAAGCTTTTTTCACATTCTCATTTAATCTTCATCTCACTCCCTGCAGATTCGAACTTTTCTCTGTCATTACAAGTGCCTTCTGCAGCAAGTCTTCTTTCGGTGAGCATGAATCTGCAAAAACATTTTCCCTCACTTTTCTGGCCAGTTTTTTGTAGTAGCCTCCTTGCCTTCCCTTTCAACTTCTCTTGGGATGAAAGGTCTCTTTCTTCCAAAGTCCTGGGGGCTGAGGTGGTCAGACAGTTTCTTTTCTCCAGCAACATGGATCCTTTCTAAAACTCTTTAATTTCCTGTGGGGCATCTCTCCAGTGATATCTGCTAGTTTATACCTGTCACTAAATGGATGTCTTCCTCCTGCCTGTGGGTGAGCAGGGGATTCTTCTCTTGTCATAAGGAGAGCCTGTCAGATGTGGGGGCAGCAGCATGATGGGAGGCTTCACAAGGGGCTTATTGGAGATGTAGGACTTTATTCATAGAATTTTAGAGCAGTACAGAGTCATGAGTTAAAACAACCCATCTGAACATACACAGTATTTTGTGAAACATATATCACTGAGAGTTTTGCACAGATCTGCTGCTATTACTTCATCAAGAGGTCAAGTACCAGTTTTTTCCAGATTACACCATATATTAAATCTTAGGCAAAATCAAAGAAGTTTAATTAAAAACAATTCTTTGTTATTAGCAAGGTGGTGGTGCAGCACATGAGGAAAGCATCATTAAGAAGGAATGATGCAAGTAGGTCTGGGTATCACAGTGGTGATCAAAGATCACAGGGGGGCCACATACATGTGACAGCTGTCAGGATGAAACTGCATTGTGGCAATTACTACACAAACATGAAACAACACAGGATGGGCTAACATACTCCACATAAAAAAAGAATGCAAAAAGTGACCTTATGAAAACAAAACATATACACACATCCTCCAATGTTATCTTTTAAACAGAATGAATAGCCGCTGAAAAATATTGAAGTAAAGCACTGATGAGGTCAAAAATTCCTATGGTTCCTACAGTGAACAACAGCACTGCTGATCTTAGTTACTGATTAAGAAAACTTCATAGGAAGTGTTTTTCTGATCAAAAGTCTGGCAAATTGCATCTGACAACACTGACTTTTTCCCTTCTATTTTTATTCCTAAGCTCTCTCATTTGTTCAGTTATGCAAGGTGCTCTGCAGAGTGCTGGGCTTCTAAAAGTGCACCCCATGCACCATTTTAATTTCTGATACTGGATTTGACATTGCAATTTTGCTTTAGAGAAGATAAAAAAAACCCCAAGTTCAGTGGTAATAAAGAATCATTACATAGTCAACTTTTTTACATTAACGAACCTTAACAGCATTCTTTGCTTCCTATTTCTTTTAATTTGAGAATAGCTGTTTTAAAGAGGAACACTTCTATTTTACCAATTCCAGTATCTCATGATACTGTGTACATTTATATCACCAGAAAGATGAAAGAATGATGGATGAAAAAAGGGAAGGGAATGGAGGAACTGGAAATAAGAAAATCAAGGCTTAGATCCAGTCTGAGTTATCTGTGAACTATTTTCACAGGCATTTCAACATAAAACTCTTACTGACTTAAGGAAAATTATCAGCACTTCTTTAGCTGGTGCAGTACTGGTACTTTAATTTCATATCTCTTTGATTACCTCATAGCACTATGATACGTATGCAATAAAAGTAAAATCTTTAATATTCTTATCCACCTGCAAGAGCAATATAAATTCCTACTGCCTTCACAGTGCTCAAAAAAACCCCTGGTATCTTTTTCCTGCTCATTAAAGTAGCATTAATAAAGAGTGGGTACCATTTATCAACATCTCCTGCTGGTTCCTATGCACAAGTGATATTATTTCTCTGCAAGATATCTGCCATGCTCACAGGAATGCTACTTGTGTGCAAAATGGTTGACAAGGGATGTGGGTTCAGAAGTAGCATTTGCTGGCTTGGAACATATTTTGCAGAATATGCATGCTGAGAAATGTTTCCTACATTTCCAGCTTCTGTAATTTGGGGCTGAGCAGGAGGTTTCTCTCTCCTTAAAATGAGAAATGTGTCACTGGCTGAGACATTTGCCTTTATTCCTTTACACATTAAATTAAGGTAATGATCTTTAAAAAGGTATTAATAAAGTAACTACATAATAGAGATGAGAGCTTGAATAATGCAATGACTTAAAAATTAGAGATCAGTTTTGCCCTTCAGCGCTAGCAGCCACAGATTCAATGGTGGAAAAAGAAGTTTGAAATTTAAAGGAAATCTTCAAATCATGTAACTTCAATTGTAATATTAAAAGGAAATGGAGCAGGCAACACTACAGAGAGTGAGCACTTAGCTCTTCCTCCTTTGTCTCTGTGCTCTGCTCACTCCTGGTGTTAAATAATCCTCAGTATGGTGGATATAATATATTGGAGTAAAAGAGGCCAGTGTATCTTTAAATCCTACACAGACATTATATGAAATTATCTGGTGGGAATGTGTCTCTGTGCATACAGATATGGAAAGGGATTTGGACCACTATTTAGCTCATGGTAAAAAGTGTTGCCACTTACATAAGTACCTCTTTAGAAATTCTGAAAAAAAAATCCTGAAATAATTGTGCTGCTATTCAGATACCTGAGGAAATGGTATAAAAAAATGAAACATGAACAGGAATTTTTAAAAAAGGCATTAACTAAGCGGGCAAGAGACATTTTTGAGTCTCAGACCATCAAACAGACTTCATTTTGTACCTGTGCTTCAAATTACCTGAGAGACTTATCTCCTGAAGACAGACCTAATCAGAAAAAATGGCAAAAGCTCTTGAGGTTTCAAAATCCGATATGCAAAAATGACTGGTATGCAAATTGTCAGAAATAGCAGCGAGTGACCAGCTCTTAAGTGTCTTCAGCTTTATTAAAAAGAGACAATCTGGTTTGGGTGGCTCGGGAATGGATGGCACACTCCACCAGAGCTCTTCCAGACGATCCAGAGGAGGAGAGGCGCTGTCCTGTGGAGGTGTTCTCCAGGCCAGGGTCTTCCTTCTTCTTGCAGGAGCTTCCACCAATGAAGACCCTGAGCTGAGCTCGATCACCCTTTCTTATAGAGGCCAGGCTAGCTCTGATTGGTGGGTTTTTCAATCCGGGATTGGTCAGTTTCAAATCATGGCTCGTTATTGATTCTTGAGTCTAGGGGTGTGGTCTAGGTTTAACAAAACTCCCTGGTGGAAGGTTCTGGGGGCCCCCTTGCTGGTGCCATTTTGGAAAACGGGGGGAGGGGGCAGTGCAATGCAATTACAATCATTAATAAATCATTAATAATGGTAAGGTCAGCATAACGATACAACAAGTATAACACTCACGGTAAATATAACAGTATAACAGTACAACAATTATAACAATCACAGGATAGATGAAGGTAAGCATAACAATCTTGATAAGGATTTTAATAAGGGTTAGTGTAACATTATGGATATTTTATTTTTCATACAAATGTTAGCTGCTGTCAAGGGTATTGCACAAGGCTTTCAAAATACAAATTAACTACATTTACTACATTTTAGATAACCAAAGTAGCATGTTTTGCTTTTATAAAATTTCCCATAGTTACTTAAGGCCTGTCTAAAAATCAATGAATGGATTAAAAATTAGTTGCTTAGGGTGTTACCAATATTTCTGCGAATTATACTTCACTCTTGACTTTTTTTCCCTAATGCAATATGCAACTTAGTTGTCACCTTCTAAATACTTTTGAACTAGGACAGGACTCTGAAATAATACACCATTCCCATAAATAGGATTAGATATGTTGTAGTGTCTGCTCTGGACAGATTTCTCAATGAGACCTGTCCAGTCTGCTGTGTGTCACCACCACACACTTAAGTTTGCTCTTCTACTTTTCAGGGAGAAGCAGACTCAAACTAAGTGTAATTGTTTAGTAAAGAATAATAAAAAAAAAAGCTGCTTGTAGTTAATTACTTAATACAAAAGATTTGTTTTAAATATAGTGTGCTTGGACCACAAAACTAAGACATGCTTGCTAAATGTACTAACATCACAAAAGGCTATGAAAGCAAGTAAAAAGAAAAAGGCAAGCCAGTGCTCAGCAGCTATATACAGACGAACTATGGTGACTTATTTGGACTTCTTATTGCCACAGTTTTTCAAAGCCAGAAGTTGTAGATTTAAGTCCCAGATTCTGAACAATGGCTCCTGTTCAAAGCAGGTGATGTAGCAGTGCATCCTGACTTAATGAGAGAGCAGAGGAAGTGCACAATGCACCACCCAGGGAGGAATCTTTAGCCATCCAGATGTGATGGGTTGGGGCTAGACAGAAGATGAGCATGGGCAACCTTGCAATCCACACTAGTGCTACAGGTGACTTGATCAGGAAAAATTAAATTACGCCTTTTTGAAACAGCTGGAAGAAGCCTCATTTCGACAGATACCTGTCTTCTTGAGTGACCTAACCACCCCAATATCTTGGGAAGGGAAACAGGGCATGGAACAAGCAATATAAGAGGTGGTGGAATCCAGGATCCTGAGAGGAAGAAAGAGGGCAAAAAATTAGGACTTATCATCAACTGCAATTTAGTTAGCTTAGGAAATATTTAAACAAACTGTACCATCAAAAGTTCATCATGTGACACAGGATGTAGCCACTAGTCCATTTTGAGGCAAGTCTTGATCACCTTTGTTCACCTCACGGTGAACAGAATAGTTCCAAAGGACTGTGACAAATACCACTCCTGTCTCTGAGAATGAGAAACAGGAAGAGAAGAAGGAAATTAAACAGCTGGGCTCAAGAGGATTGTGACCAGTGGCACAAAATCTTCAGCTGAAGGAACATCACCAATGGTGTATCCCAGTGGCCAATAAGACCACTAGGATCAATACTGTTTTACCTCTTTCCAGTGACCAGGATGCTGGGATGGAACAGACTCTAAGCAAGTCTACAGATGACACAAAACAGGGAGGAGGGGATGATTGGCTGGCTGGCTGGCCTGCCTTCCAGAGAGACATGGGTAGGCTGGAAAAATGGGACAATATGAACCTCTTGAAGTTCATTTTCTTGGAAACGCCTAATTCTGCACCTGGGAAGGAATGACTCTGGGTATCAGTACACACTGGGAGCCAACCAGAGGGGAAATAACAACACAGAAAAGGATTTGGCATTCTTTTTTTTTTTTTTTTT
>WEKY01035065.1:19100-30357 GCA_013390045.1 Picathartes gymnocephalus
TTTTTTTTTTTTTTTTTTTTTTGGCGTGTGCCAGCAATGAACTCTTGTATCAATTTATGTCAAAGAAAATACCAGTGGGTATATCCTGGGCTGCATCAGGAGACTGTCAGCAGATCAAGGAAGGTGATCCTCCCTCTCTGTTTAAGCTCTGGTGAGACAAATCTAGAGTGCTGATTCCAGTTCTGATCCTTCCAGTACCAGAGGGACATGGACATCCTGGAATGAGTCCAGCAAATAGCCACAAAGGAGACAAGGGACTGAACCAAATCTTACACGAACTGAGGATAGAGAGCTGAGGCTGTTCAGGTTGGTATTTTATTCATGTGTGTAAACATCTGACAGCAAGATGTAGCAGTTGGACTGGATGATCTCTGGACGTGCTTGCCTACCTCAGAAAACTGGTGATTGTGTAGCTCTGAATATGGATTGAAAATTGCCATATTTATATAAGATGTAAATAAAAAATTGGACAGAACTTTTAAAACTTGTAAATAATCTCTCTGTTCTTGTAAATACAGTCTTAGCTGAAGAGTGACTGAGCACTTATTTAGATCAAAAGGAGCATTACTATTTATTTCAAAGGGATTAGAAAAAAACCCTTTAAGGATTTATAATAAAAACTTCTAAAAATTACAAAGTTACTTTATTTTCTTTAAAATTATTCAAATTACCAGTTTCTTATTACCTGCAGTTACTTCAAATATTTGAAGAAGCTTGAAAATTTGCTGTTCATACACAGTATATATTGACTCTCTGGTGATTTCTAAAGGCAGTTTATATTGATATTAATGGTCACAAGTAAACTGTTTATACAAGAGGATCCTAATCACAGAATATTGGAATAATTTAGATTGGAAAAGAATTCTAAGATCACCAAGTTCAACCTTCGACCAATCACTGTCTTGTGAACTAGACTATGGAACTAAGTGCCATGTCCAGTCATTTCTTGCACACCTCCAGGAATGGTGATTCCACCACTTTCCTGGGCAGTTAATTCTAATGCTGAATAACACTCTCCATGAAGAAATTTTTCCTGATGTCCAGCCTGAACTTCCCTTGGTGCAGCTTCAGGCCATTTCCTCTTGTTCTGATGCCAGGTGCCTGGGAGAGAAGCTGACCCCTACCTGGCTACACCCTCCTTTCAGGGATTTGTAGACACTGATAACATCTCCCCTGAGCCTCCTTTTCTCAAGACAAAACAAGCCTAGCTCCCTCAACTGCTTCTCATCGGACTTAACCCCTAGACCCTTCATCAGCTCCTCTGCCCTTCTTTGGACACGCTCCAGCACCTCAATGTCTTTCTTGCAGTGAATGGCCCAGAACTTGACGCAGCACTCACGGTGTGGCCTCAGCAGTGCCAAGTACAGGGGGACAATAACTACCCTGGTCTTACTAGATTCACCATTGCTAGTACAGGCCAGGATGCCATTGGCCTACTTGGCCACCTCGGCATACACTGCCTCATGGTCAGGTGCTGTTGACCAGCACTCCCAGGTCCTTTTCCACCAGGCAGNTCGGCATACACTGCCTCATGGTCAGGTGCTGTTGACCAGCACTCCCAGGTCCTTTTCCACCAGGCAGTTTTCCAACCACTGCCCCAGCCTGTAGCACAGCAAAGGGTTGTTGTGACTGAAGTTTGGGGCCCAGCACGTCACCTTCTCAGACCTCACACACTGCCCATCCATCCAGCCTGTCCATATCCCTCTGCAGGGCCTTCCTACCCTTCAGATAAACACTCCCACGCAGTTCCACAGATTGACAGATGGTGCACTTGAATGCCTCATCCAGGACATCAGTGAAGATGTTAAACAGGGTTGGAAACAAAACTGAGCTCTGGGGAACCCCTGTAATGTCTGGGCACCAACTGGATGCAACTCCATTCCCCACCATTCTATAGCCCTGACCAAGAGAAGAGAGCACCTGTCCAAGCCATGAACTGCAGCTTGTCCAGGAGAATGCCATGGGAAATAGTATCAAAGGCTCTGTTGGAAAGCGTAAAACCATGAAGGATGTGGCTGCTCTGACTGTTGTTTTGAACAGTCAAAGGCAATACTTGCTGTGTTATTTTTGCCTGCAACGTGCAAGTATTTGGCCTTAATTTTAGTACCAAGATTTTCAACTACAGACTCACATTAGTTTGGTCCTGGATCTGTGCTCTGAAAAGAGAGGAACACACTCCTCTTTCCAGAAAATCACTGTTCTTCCAAGTCTGTCTATGAAAGAAATGAGAATGAGCAGTACTTACCTTCCTAGAGTCTTCCTGAAATGCGGCTGAGAATGGATTAAATATCCCTCCCAGTTGTGGTGAGGCCAGCTCCCCTGGGCAACTCCTGAAGGACCACTGCTGTAACTTACTGGATGCCAACATTAGTTAAAACCAAACAGTGGTAGGCATGAAAATTTCATGCACTACCTGTCCTAATGTCCTCACAGCTCCTGTCCATGTCTCCATTTCCCCCATCAAATGCACAGAAAAACCTAATCAGCCTGCAGAAAGAAGCATTCTTACATTCTGCCATTGGAACGGCTACCTCAGGGCCACAACAGCAAAGAAAACCCCATGGCCAATGAGCTGGTTAGTGCTCTTCGTGGCCAAGATCAACCAACCACCTCAGTACGCAGCAACTCCTTCCTGATCAGAGGACCAACTTCCTAGCAAGCGAGAAGTTCCACCTGGTTATGGAAAATGAAAACCTTGTGTGCATTGTAAGACTTTTGGGATATTACTAAATCATGCCCTGAGTGCCTACAGAGTTTTAAATTAATGGGTTTTTTTTTGTTTTTGTGATCCCATAGGAATGTAATATTGCATTGAAAACATCTAGCATTAACTAACATTTCTTGTTTGTATCTTAGGAGCTTCAATATACATTTATTTTACCTGCACTACATACAAGATATTTCTGAGTTCATTACTACCTCCTTGGTTTTAAAATTCTTGGGAGATAATTCTTCAACATTATGTCAAAATTAGTGTCAAAAAAAGAAATCCCCCTTCCTTTCAGGCTCTAATTCTGTCTTTCAGGCAGAAACATCATTACTGCATATATTGTTTATAGACCATATCAATCATGTTCATCCTGAAGTAAACAGGTACATTGCTCAGTTGCTCTCAGTTACGTACATATGGGTCCTCCTGTGCATCCATGTATATTGCTTTCTCACTTTCCTATATATAGATAAAATACACTCTTTTTCTCAAGACCCATTTTCATATGGTTGTTTAGAGAAAATTAGCCGATGGTAACACTTGGGTAGTAAAGAAGAACATTATATGAAGTCAGTTCATGACAAAGAATTAGAGTTGATGTTTCCCTGTCTTTTTTTTCTCCAGCCCTCACAGATTTGTGGGTTTTCCCCATATACTCTCTGGAGCAAGTCATGCCTTTTATTACCTGTGTGTGCAGAACTGATCACATAAATCTCCAATTATGGTATCCTGCCCTATCTTACATTTAAGAAAAAGCAGGTAATGAAACTGTGTTTCAGGATTCATCTCAGGAAGAGGGAAGGCAACAGTAATTTCACATTGCACAAGCTCTATTACAGTGAATCTATAAAAGAAGAAGCAGCACGGAGACATTTCATTGCCTAATTCACATGATATAATCAATTACTCTGCACAAGACTGGCCTTTCTACTTCTTTCTGTTACTTACATTTTGTGTTACAGGCTGTGATAGTATGACAAGAAAAATGGACAGTTTTATGATCAACTACACCACAGTGCAGGATAATTAGAAGACTTGTATAGGATTGCTTTTACCTCTTTTGTTGGGGAAGGATCAGTTGCAATTTCACTGTAACGACTGCCTGCCTACTCAAAATGTCTGAAGAGCAAAATTACTAATCTGGATTGCCAGACAAGCAAAGGAGCTGCTCTAAATTGCAGGCACAAATCCCGGTAAGCAGTCCTCAGCTGGTGCTGCAGGACACACAGACACATACCTCTCAGAGCTGCACAGCACTGCAGACCCCAACCCAGCACTCAGAAACACGGCATTCAAGCTTCTGTCCTCAGTTTAAGCTGCACAGCAACCACCTTACAGCTTGGAGGACTGGCAGGAGAGCCACAGACTACTGAAGCTTAAAGATGTTGGTTTGATCATTTTCATTTCTTTTCAGATCAGAATTACAAGATACAAGCAGCAAAAAATGGTCACCTTTTAATGCACCAGAAAAACATAGTTAATGGATGGTGACAAATTGGAGAACAAGAAAGAATGAAGCTAAGATATTATATGAGAAACAGAAGTAAAATGGATGAAATACTGGCAGATCTTTGCATTGTGTTCTAGAAACACACAGAGGTAATCCTTTGGTAGCACCAAAGATGCTAATTTACTGTCATATATTAATGAATCTTCAAGAATCTGGGCTACCATATTGAGCTCTACAATATACTTCCCTATCACTTATCTGTAATCTTCACTCGGTTAATAGCTTTCCCAGACAGGATTTTCTTACCTTGGAGTGATCTCTCCGGATGCGCTTCTCCCAGATTGAAAGCTCCTCTTGCCTGGCCTTTTCAGCTGCACCTGAGCCCTTGTGTCTCCCCAGCTTCTTCCCCATCACCTTGGCCAGACCCAAACAATCACATTATGGTACCAGCTGGGTATGGCACATACACAGGGGAAATACAAAGAGCTGCCTTGATCTCTGCCAGATGGTGCATTGGGGCTGTACCATTGGAGAGTTAATCCTCCTCCAGTGCAGCAAGGGGGAGATGAATGCTCTGTTTAACTCCTACCAGAAGTGACTGTGGGGGATAGCGGGAGCCAAATCCCCAGTTTGTGGGCATAGAAAAAGCATCTCCTAGGATGCCCTGACGCAGATGTACCCAGGTTATGTTCCCCAATCAGTTTGTTTACGTTTCTGCCCATTCCCTGGGGTAAGCAGCGGGGCTGGAGCGTCCTCGCCGGATCCATGCCCGCCTCGTGGTGATGGCGGTGGCCAGGAGCCTCGGTCTGCCATGAACCCCTGCTCCCCCTAGACACCCTGGGTGCCATCCCGGAGCCACCAGCCCCTCACCCCCCTGCCCAAAAAGACCCTGCGCTTCCTAGTTTGGTTGCTTTTCTGTTTTGGTCCCCTTCGTGGGTGGACAGAATAAAACCTGTGGAACTTCCATACAAAAGCCCTTCTTCTTATCTCGTCATCATCAGATTGTAAGGCTATCTGGTGCCTGGGCTCATGGGAAACATGTCTGAGACCCCAAGAAGCTCTTGCCTGCCTGGAGACGTTCTGGAAGTCGCAGCACTCCCCACTCACAGCAGAGAACCGCAGCACTGTCATACGTGGTGCCCGAACCAGAATCTTTGGACACTGGAAGCATCTCCAAAGCAGTTCTCTGCCACTTGGATTTTAAGCCGCATTTGGCGCGACCACTTCTCCAAGGAGAACCCCTGAATTTTATCCGAGCTATCTGACGGGACACCGGCAACTCTCCTAGGAACGGAGGATCGGTCCAACCTGATGAACCACCCCAAGGATTTCTGTTGACTCAATTTGATGAGCGCTCTTGGGGTCACTTTTATGCTATTTTTTCCTCTTTTTGCCTCGGATCTCAGAGAACCGTGGGTATGGTTTCTGAGTTCAGTTACCCACACCACGAAGTTATTTCCCAAGCTGCGGGAGTCCTTGTGGGAGGTTGAAGTTTTGGTTTTTCTGAGGGAGAGTTCACACACTTTGTTTGCTGGATTTTGAAACATTTTCCTAATATTATCTGGGAATTACTTGTTAGAAGAGGGTTTTTTCGGCTGCTACATTTTATCATTTCTCTAGCAGCATTCTTAAGGGAATAAAGCAGGGAAAGGATAGTTTCGGTCACGTTTTGGGTCCCAGTTAAAGAGCCCTTCCCTGTGCCCTGCTCCCCAGTTTCCCAAGCCCTTTTCCCTGTCTCAGGGGAGACGGATATCGCCCCAAGGCACAGGGCTGCTACTGTCTCCCTGACATTTCCCGATCTCCTCTGTCCCCCTCCCAGGAACATACTGATCACATGGTCTTGGATTCTTCCCCAAACCTCTTCCCTTTGCCCGTTTTCCCATTTCGGTCCCTGGCGCCCCAAGATGGCGCCGGCCATGTGCTCAGCGGCAGCCACGTGGCCAGTGCCACCATCTTGTCCCCCTCTGCCCCCAGTTTTCCTCCTGCAGCTCCACAAGATGGCACAGAGCCCACCAGAGCGGTGGCGGACATCCTGTTGTCCCCTCCACATATTGGCTTTGTGTCGCGGGACTGCCCCTTCGCCTCCCCACCTCCGCGCCAAGCATAGCGCCAGGCCCCCCACTGCCACAATAGCGGATGTGCCACCTTAGGGATTCCCCCTCCCTGTTGGGGTTCCCCTGCCCGCCGTGACTGGGTGCGATTGGGATCGGTGCCAGCATGGTCAAAGGCAGTGCCCGCACTGCGGCTGGGGCTGGTGGGCCCACTGGGGCTGGCGCTGCAGGCATGGCTGGTACCAGGGCCACAGTCGGAGCCAGCGTAGCCGTGGCTGCCGGCACCAGGACAGTGGTCGCTGCTGCAGGTGGCCGGAACACTGGCCGGGACGCCAGCTGGGACAGTGGCCGGCGCGGCAGCCGGAGCAGTGGTGCCTCAGTGTCCGTGGCCCCATGCCACCGGCTGACTCCAGTCTGGCGGCAGCCCCTCACCCTTGCCGTGTGGTCCCTGTCCCCCTCAGATGAGGACAGCAGTGAGCTCAACCAGAAGATCGTTGGGCTAGGATACGCAGGCAGGCTGCAAAGGAGGGTGCTCGGCAGCTAGCAGAAAGGATTACCCTATATGCAGCCCCAGTCACCTATAGGAGGTGGACAAACCCCGAGTGGGACTCTATCATTTGAACCATTAAAAGAGCTCTGGAAAGCCAGCAAAGCCTACGGGCGAGAGCAGCCCTATTTTAAAAACTTACTTGAATTTACGCTCTCCACGCATGTGTTAGTCTCCCATGACATAAGAAATTTCATGTCAAGCCCCCTCACATCTGCTGAGTGCATGCTATGGGAGAGGAATTGGAAGAAGCAGCTGTGAGCGCTTCTCCAAACATACAGGGGAGATGGCACTAGAGCACAACTGACTGTGGAACAGCTTTGTGGAGAAGGTGACTTTGGTAAGCCCCAGGAACAAGCCCAGCACCTCTGGAGCCGAGGCTGTCCTTAATGATATCAAAGCTGCAGCTAAAGCAGCCTTATTGCAGACCCCAGATGCAGCGACACCCACACTCCATTTCTCGGAAACAAAACAAGCCATAGATGAAATGTTTATTAAATTCGTAGACCACCTGAAAAATGCCATTGAAAGGCAGATTGAGGG
This sequence comes from Picathartes gymnocephalus, assembly GCA_013390045.1. Taxonomy (NCBI): domain Eukaryota; kingdom Metazoa; phylum Chordata; class Aves; order Passeriformes; family Picathartidae; genus Picathartes; species Picathartes gymnocephalus. The sequence continues at coordinate 26,402 of WEKY01035065.1, forward strand.
TGCAGAGGCTCAAAAGGAGTTACTGGCTAAGATGGCCACGGCCAATGCAAAAATGTACGTAATGAATGTAAAAAAATTCTGAGAGTACTGCCCCTCAACCCAGAGCCTACAATTGACCAAAAGGTTGAGGTTTGTTCAAAGCTGGCATCAGCAGTGGCTAAGGGTGTTGCAGATGCTCTGGTGGCCTCTAAGGACTTTGCCAAATGTTACAGCTGTGGGGAGTTAGGTCACTTCATGAAAGACTACCCGGCCAACGGGCTCCCTAAAGACCCCTAACTATCTCAGGAGTACCTTCCATCAAACTGTGAGGGCTGTCAGGGACACTGTTGTAGTTGTCCCCAGACCTGGTACCACCACAGGCAGCACGAGGGAAACTCCAAACAGAGCGCAGGATGGCCCTGCGCGATGACATCAAATGTGAGGCCACCTTGCCCTGCCCTTCCTGCTCAGCCCTCGAGGCCTTTCAGGAAGGAACCTCATGGCTGCTGCTGAGTGCATGGTCCTTCCAGTTCAATTACTGTGGTTTATATAGGGTCCAGATGTGAGAATATGGGCCACCTGATGGCCCTAGAGATGTTTTGATTACCAGTGACTGTGTTAATGCACCTGAGAGCATTCATATCATCCCTGAGGTGCACATTGTTGGGCCAGGTCATGAGATCGCAGTTACAGTCTGCTGCACCAGTCCACCATATTTTTTGTATAAAAGAGTGTAATTGCCCAAGCTTTTCTCTTGCCAGACTACAGAGACTTGCCTCCAGACAACCCGCTGGTGTACTGGGCTGAGACCATGGGCATGGAAAAACCAGTGATAGAGTGCAGCCTATCTCATAAAGGGACTCAGTTATATCTTCCAGGGATGGCAGACACCAGAGCAGACGTCACTATCATCGCTCGCTCCGAGTGGCCACAGGACTGGCAGCTGACACCAGTGACTGGAATCATCTCGAGCATTGGAGGAGCTGCAGTGTCCATGAGGAACAGACAGTAGAACATTGTACTAGAGGGACCAGAGGGCCAGGTTGCTACCATCAGGCCATTCATAGTAAGGGCACCCATTACATTATGGGGCAGAGACCTGTTGTCCCAGTGAGGAGCTCGGCTAAAAATCCCACCTCCACCACAGGATTTCTGGTCGGGGCCACTGTGGAGCACACTACCCTACCGTTAACGTGGAAGACTGAAGAACCGGTGTGGGTGGATCAGTGGCCTCTTCCAGCTGAGAAGCTGTGTGCTCTCGAGCTCCTGGTGGAGGAGCAGCTGTCTAAGGGCAATATTGTACCATCCACTAGCCTTTGGAACTCCCCTGTCTTCGTGATTAAAAAACCAGGCAAAGACAGGTGGAGGCTCCTCCAAGACCTCAGATCAATGAGGTCTTTGAGGACATGGGTCCTCTGAAGCCCAGCTTGCCCTGTCCTTCCATGCTCCCCCGAGACTGGAAAGTGGCAGTCATAGACATTAAAGACTGCTTTTTCAATATCTCGCTCCACCCCCGAGATGCTCCTTGGTTTGCCTTCTCAGTCCCATCCCTGAACAGACAGGCCCCTCTGAAAAGGTACCACTGGCAAGTCCTCCCCCAAGGGATCAAAAACTCACCTACCATCTGCCAGTGGTACATGGCCCACATGCTCTCCCCTATCAGAAAGACATTTCCAGATACCGTCCTGCTCCATTATATGAATGACATTCTTGTGTGTTATTGGGAGCAAACTTATTTGGACTGGGTTTTGCAAAAGACAGTTAAAGCCATCAAAGAAACCAGATTTGAAATCCGTGAAGACAAGATCCAACACACCTGCCCCTGGACTTATCTGGGACTCTGGAGAGGCGAGAGGACCATCGTGCCCCAACAGCTTGCCATCGAAGACAACCCAAGGACCCTCTGTGACCTCCACCAGATCTGTGCGTCCATCAACTGGGTGCATCCACTGCTGGGGATCACCACAGAGGACCTTGCTCCTCCCTTGAACCTTCTCCAAGGCAGCGAGGACCTCGACTCACTGTGTGTCATCACACTGGAGGCCCAGGGGTCCATCAGAAAGGTCCAGGAGGCCCTTTCTACATGGCAGGTGCACCGGGTAGATCCAGTCCTTCCTCTCCAGATGGCTGTCCTGGGTTAAGTCACCCAGGTTTCATACACTAATTTTTCAGTGGGACTCACAGTTGAAGGACCCACTTCTTATCATAGAATGGGTCTTCCTGCACTATCAACCCATCAAAACAATCACTACACCTCAGGAACTCATGGCTCGGCTTATCATCACCCTTGCGGGGTGTGATTTTACATGCATTTACTTACCATTGACAGCAGGGGTTTTGGACCATTTGCTCCAAACTAATGAGCACCTTCAGTTTGCCATGGATAGCTATGTAGGCTAAATTTCCATACTCCTGCCAAGCCATAAACTGTTCAATTTGGTATTTCGTTTGGTGCCAAAATCTTTGCAAAGTTGCATACCTGTAAAAGCCCTGATGGTCTTTACAGACAGCTCAGGAGGTTCCCACAAGTCAGTGATGACTTGGAGGGACCCGAGGATACAGAAGTGGGAGTCTGACGTCCAAGTTGTTGAGGGATCCCCTCAAGTGGCTGAGCTTGCAGCCGTTGTCAGAGTTTTTGGAAGGTTTGAGGAACCTATTAATTTGGTTACTGATTTGGCTTATGTTGCTGGTATAGCTATGAGGGCAGAACATTCTCTGCTAAAGGAGGTGACAAATCCAAAACTGCATAAGTTGCTTTCAGAGCTGGTCTATCTCCTCTCCCACTGAAAGCAACCCTTCCATATAATGCATGTGAGGTCACATACTGACCTACCAGGACCTATTGCAGAAGGCAGTAGGAGGGCAGATGCCCTGGCCATGCTGGCGCACAGTTCCAGTGTGCCAGACATTTTTGCACAGGCTAAGCTGAGCCATGCTTTCAACCATCAGAATGTCCCTGCCTTAATGAGGATGTTCAAAATTCCCAGGGACCAGGCAGGAGCCATCGTGGCCACCTGCCCCAACTGCCAGCAGTACCAGCTTCCTTGATAGGTTCCAGGGTTAATCCCCGAGGCTTAAACAGCTATCAGTTGTGGCAGAGTGATGTCACACACTATCCAGCATTTGGCTGAACGAAGTATATTCACGTGTCTGTTGACACATTTTCGGGAGTGGTATTTGCCTCAGCCCATGCAGGGGAAAGTGCCAAAGACACCATCAAGCACTTTCTCCTTGCATTTGCCACCTTGGAAGTCCTGGAGCAGATCAAGACAGGTAATGGCCTGGCCTACACCTCCCACAAACTCAGAGATTTTTTCAATCACTGGGGGGTGAAACACACTACAGGCATACTGCATTCTCCCACGGGTCAGTCTATTGTTGAAAGAGCACATTGGACCCTCAAGCAGGTCCTAGATCAGCAGCGGGGAGGAACAGAGACGATTCTCCCATTGAGAGACTCTGTAAGGCTCTCTATACCATAAAATTCCTGAACAGTTTGTTCACAGAGCCAACCCCGCCCCGTACTCCAGCACTTCTCAAATTCAACCTGAGCAAAGCTCGAGGAAAAGCTGCCTGTGCTGATCAAGGACCCTGAGACCCATCAGATATCAGGCCCCTTCCCACTGATAACCTGGGGGAGGGGATATGCCTGTGTATTAACACCATCGGGACTGAGGTGGCTACCAGGCAAACACATCAAACCCTATCTCGGGCCAACAAACACTGCTACCCCAGACATTAACCAGATAAACTCTGAGCCAAACACAGGTGGTCTTGATGACCAAAGGAGCATGGCATGGAGACGGAGACAGCGCAGATGCACCAGACAACAGGCTGGCCATTCCACGACTGAAGCAGAAGCTCAACTGGACAGGACACCACCTCCTAAGTTTTACCCTTCAAGCTGTTCTGCTGCCTGTTACAGTTCCCCGCCTCTGCCCTACCTCTTTTTATGGGGGGGGGGGGGGGGGGGGGAC
>WEKY01035065.1:30386-41191 GCA_013390045.1 Picathartes gymnocephalus
CATTTTTTGCAGTTTGTATGAAATTTGTCCTTCATTTCCCAGAGCTTAAGTCTGTTCCAACCTGCCCTCCGAGAGCCCCACCAGACAATCCACCATCCTATCCTACCATGAGGTGGACCTGGAAGGAGGTACTGCCCATGAAGAAGCCCAAGGTGGTGACGAACCCAGATGGAATCACCAGGCCTTACAGACTTTGAGGGCTGACTGAGTGGGCTTTACTCTGGGAATCCAAATTGTTTTTATTGTTCTGTTTTATTGTAAGCACCCTAAGAGAGGCCTTTTTCGTTAATAAAGAAGCGGGAGTTGTGGGGGATGGCGGGAGCCAAAGCCCAAGTTTGTGGGGATAGGAAAAGCCTCTCCTAGGATGCCCTGATGCAGATGTACCCCAGTTATGTTCCCCAATTGGTTTGTTGACCTTTCTGCCCGTTCCTCGGTGTAACGAGAGTGCTGGGGTGCCCTCGCTGGATCCCACTGCACCCTAATGGTGGTGGCTGGGAGCCTAGGTCTCCCAGGAGTCCCTGCTCCCCCTAGAGCACGCTGGGTGCTGCCCCAGAGCCCCCAGCTTGTACTGGTAACATAATGTAATCAAATAAATAGGGTCAAAGGTAGTATCCTCTTTATGTTCTCCAGAATAGCTATATTGATCTTTAAAGAAATAATTCTTTCTCTTGTTTATTTTTTTTCCAGATGTAGTAACAGAATGTATTAGACTTGATATCCAAAATGCCTAAATATGCTTTTAACTCGTATAGGCTTAATTTAGACACAGCTTTCAGTCTGCTTCCAGAATAATTTAGAAATGTATTTGCCCAAAGTTTACTAAATATTGATGAGCTTAAGTGCTCACAGAAGTGCTCCACTAAAATGCACCTCAGTGTGAGGTCTCACTGCTGAACACTGACTCATTCATGGACAATTTATATAAGTAAACTTTGGAAGTGAACAAATATTGTGAAAATAGTGCAAAAAAAGGGCTAGGAATACTGGTGGCTGCTTAGGGGACGTGCACTGTGTACTACAGTCTTCAGCCTGCAATGCTTTTCTTTGGTGGCTGTATATAAAAGCAGTCAAAAGCAAGCAACGTTTTGTATTTTCGGACTTGATCCAGCAGTGTGCTGAGGTGGCCAAGAAGGCCAAGGGCATCCTGGCCCATATCAGCAATATTGTGTCCAGGACAGTGATTGTCCCTCTGTACTCAGCACTGGTGAAACCACACCTCGAGTCCTGTGTCCAGTTCTGGGTCCCTCGCTACAAGAAAGACACTGAGATGCTGAAGTGTGTCCAAAGAAGGGCAAAGGAGCTGGTGAAAGGTCTGGAGCACAGGTCTGATGAGAAGCGGCTGAGGGAGCTGGGGCTGTTTAGCTTGGAGAAAAGGAGGGTCAGGGGAGACCTTATCAGTCTCTACAACTCCCTGAAAGGAGGGTGTAGCCAGGTGGGGGTCAGTTTCTCTCCCAGGCAACAAATGATAGGATAGTTTGAAAAGCTGAACTACTCAGTGTACAAGATAACTGATGGAGGGAGCATAAAGGAATATGCATGATAATGGATTAAGGTTTATGAGAAACTGAGCTGCAATTTCACCAGGTGAAAAAGTAATAAAGTTTTGGTTCACACTGAGGCAATGTTCCAATTTTGTTTGCTTCTGGGGATTTCAGATGAGGTCATCTCTTGCGGAAAACTTGTGACAAAATCAGAGTGCCCTGTTTAATACGCGTACTGTGGCCTCAAGCCACAAGTCATCGTTTGCATATATAAAACTGAAAACACAAAAAGAAGCTGCTGGTGATGAACTATGTGCAATTACTTGGCACACTGTAATATGTCCTTGTACTGTTTCTCATTGGCAGGAACGCAAAATTCCTCACTCAAGATTTCAGCATTATACTACTCTTTCCCTCTGACTCTGTCCTTTTTGCTCTTGCCATGAAATTGCTTCTCCCTCTTTTTTTCTCCTTTTCTCTTTTTGCCTCTTGTCTTCTGGTAGTAACTTGATATTTATTCTTCTTGTTTGGATTTATTACAGTGTCAATATCCAAACCTAAACTAGAAATACTTAGAAAATAATTTGTCTTGGCTCTGTCCCTGGCCTGCAAAGCCTTTATTATTTGCCTGATTTGTTATTATAGTTAATAGTATTACTACTTACGCTTGCTAATACAGCACAAAAGCGAAATGAATTTATAGTATTGAGAAGCTTTTAGAGGCAGTATTTAAGCCCTAACGATCCCTGAGTCAAACATTTCCTGGCAGCTAATGTCTGGCTGGAATAGTAAAAGGTCTAAGATAAACCCAGGGGCTCTTAACACAACCCACTATTAGCTGCCAGGAAATGCCTAACTTAGAGAGCACCAATGCTATTATGCATCATAAAATCATAAAGAAAATCTAATTGCTTTTCTGCTCTGTTCAAGAACTTAAACCTGAGTATCAAGTTGACATGGATTGTTCCCTGCACTTGTGTTTTCCTAGGTGTTAACCACCAGAGTAGTTATCAAAATGGAAACTAAAAATAACTCATTTGGAGTCAGTAATGTTATTTGGAGCTGATTAGTCACCTTAATGGGTAAGCCCAGGGAAGTCTTTATTGCATTACATGAAATCATTATATAAATTTAAGTCATCATAAACATGAATATCCATTGGATCTCAAAAAATAGGTGTCACACTGACTGTAGACTACTTTTTATAGCTTTATATATCTTTGTGCTTATACAGGAACAGGAAATATTTAGAAAAGAATAAAAATAGTTGCCATCCTCCAACCAGAAAAAGCTGGAAGTAAACATTTTTGCATCTTCAATTGCTGAATAGATAAGAAAATTTTCTCCAAGCCAGGTCAGTTGCTATTTCAGAATAAAAATAAAGTTTCTCACAATTTCATGACCTATTGATTCATATGATTTATTGGATGTAGTTTCTCATATTTCAAATGCCTCTGACTTTTCCCCTGAAATGTGCCCTATGGTTTTGTTGCATTGTATGTTAACCTTTAGACACCATGCTTCCTTTTGCCACTGCTCCTGCCTCATCCATTTACATTTCCTTTTTCTCTTTGTAAATCTCCCCTCTCTTGACAACTGTCCTGGTGTTCTTTGAGACAAAGCTTTGGTTTATTATTTATAAAGGGGATTTGTTGCAACAAATTATTTCCCAGAGCATAAGTGTTTGGATGGAAGCCACAGCTTGAAAAGCAGAGAGAAGGAGCCATCACTTGCAAAATGGAAGGCACTTTGCATAAAGAAGTAGCCCATTTGGAAAATGTTACTCTTTTCCCTGCTGAGTGACTGGGCATTGCAATATTTATGCTTTCGTCTAGAGTACAGGTTGCACAGTGCAGCTATTGCCATAGTTTTGCTATAAAAACAAGCACTTCCAACCACCACAGATCAGCTTCACTGTGAAATTTCACGTGTCCTTCTTTGAATATTATCCAAAGGCTTTATTTTAGTACATACACATTTTTATTCCAGTGAGCTCAACATTTGTTCTTGAGTAAATGTTTTTTTGTGATTTGTATATCTCCTGCTGATTTAAAGTCTTAGAGAAAACAGAAAGTTAATAAGTCAGACCAAATCCAGGAGGAGTTATACAACTCAGATAGCACATGCTTATTTAGGAAAGCATGGCAAGACTTGGTTGAAATGAAGAGACATTACAATATACAGGTTCACACGTGTATAAAAGACAAAGAAACAAAGAAATTTCTAGCTATAGCCTTTTCCTACTTGGCTCTCTATCCTTACAACCATATTTAGTAGCAGCATGCAAACATAACATTACAGAAATGTCTGTTGACCGAAAACTGGTTGAGTCCAAAAATCCTGAAATTCTTTGATACCTGTCAAGCTACAAAATCTACCATATATAAAACCTGTGGCCAGTTCTATGCTTGAACATCTGGGGATACATAGCTTGGTTCATTAGCAATTAACAACAATGCAGCTGATGCTACTTAGTGACTTTTTAGTACATACATTTCATCTTTAATTCATTTAAGGATGTTCCAACTCTTCCAGATAATTACATTTAATACCTACTTTCCAACATGCCATACTTGCTCTGAAACCCAGTCAGAATTTTGGTTCTTCAGCACCACAGGGTACAGGGTAGAAACTTCTGTCTTTAGTCTCCGTATGGATTTGTAAATGTGTCCCAAAAAGTGTCATTCACATAAGCAGCACAAATGATCTTTAAGTGCATCTGTCATATGAGACAGCCCAAGCTGTTGCCAGTCACAGGAGTTCAAAGCCAAGGGCAAAACATGGCCCACAGTCCATCCGCTCTCTGCCCCTGCTTCTCTTTGCCACAATAATCTACTAAATCAAACACCCTAAGAGCACTATTAATAATTTCTCAACATTGTTCTTTCTTGAGCTGGTAAAACCATAAAGAAACAGTTGTCTAGAGTTGTTTTTGTTTTATATTTGAGTTTCATTTATTACCTGTGTTGCTAACTCATTTTAGATAAGTGAGGAAACACTGAACCCAGATCAAAAAGATTATTTTTGCACACAGACTTAAAAGCCAAGACTTACACAAAAATAATTTCTTTGAACATGATGTTCTTCACTTATTTCGGATTAGTATAAAGGCCTGGAACTGAGTCCTATGGATTTGAGTTATCTATTTTTGTTCACTGTTGTTTAAATCACAATGACATTTTCTGTAGCTCCAACTCCAAGGATACAGACCTGCTTCTTGCTTGGAATGACAGGTTCTGCATGAGAAATGACTAGCACAAGGTGTCAGTGCAAGGTCTGCCCAGTGTAGTGGGTTAGTGAACAAGCTTTGTGCCTTGGGGGTCAGTAAACTTGTAGCTAGTCTTGATCACAAATGGAAGACTAGTCGTTCTGAACTGGTCCTCTTTTTTCATCTGCGCAGTGCAACATCCACATGGTATTTCTGTAGGGGCAGTTTGAAATTATTATAATATTTTACTTATTATTCCTCAGTACCATATTTCAGTCAGCACCTCACAAACAGGCAGTGAGCTCACCAGGAGCTGGCAGGAGGTCTCAAGCTGGTGAGATGTTGATGGTCTAAGAACAGCAGCAGGTCCACAGCATCTCCCTTTTCATCTTTCTGGTGAAGTCACACACAACCAAGACATAGACCTGTCCTATCTGTACATCCTGATTTTTACTGCTGATGAAGCTTAGCTAGGATGGAATTGAGCCTGAATTATACCTTTCCTTTGAAAAAAAATGTTAGCTAGGCACTACACAATTAAAAGGAACTAGGATGATTGGAAATATAAATACCCTCTGACACCAATGTACTAGCATTCATTTGATATCGCCCCCAGTGATTGCTAATCAATTGCCTGAGAAATATTTTCACAGATCATTTCCCTATCTGGATAGCTGTTGCACAAGTACAAAACAAAACCAGAATGTAGTTCCATCACTAACTTAATAATATTTGACAGTGTAAGAATGAAAATGCCATATGGGCAAGAATACACAGCCCATAGTCTCATCCCTGAGAGTAGCCAGAAGTTAGGCAAGCCTAAGAAATGCTGTATGTACATGGAATGATCTTTGTCCTGAAAGACTTTTTCAGATTCTAATAATACAGGCAGAGACTGGGAGATGATAACAGACAACAAGACAGGCAGTGATTATCAAATTATTACTTATCTGCTGTAGACCTCAAAATAAAGGACATTCTTAAGGAGGTTGTGTAATTTCAGAGACCATGCCCCTTGTTGTAGGAGAGGAAGAAGTGATAACTTCACAGAACAGAAGAGGCCAACCAGAGTAAATCTTATTGCTCCCACTTGGTCTGATGTAGGACTTGCAGAGAAGCTGGCTACATGCAGAATACACATCCCTCCACTTCTTCTTTTGTGCTCCAAGCTTTCACTCTCTACAGATCCTAGAGGCCAAAACACTGCTCACAGCTCTATTTTGTCATATTCCAGAAGTCAAGCCATGCTTCTTAAACTTGTTGCAAAACATGACAAGATGTGCAGAGGTTCTCTGTTTCTGATAGTTTTGCACATGCGTATTAAACCTTTCTTTTTGGTAGGTATGTAAGTTGTGACTCAGATGTGTTGCATATGAGGAAGCAAAATGCTTAATGAAACTCTGCAAAAGGGTAGAGATTATAAGTAAAAAGCCAGGGTAAAAACACCTTTAAGACAACCATAGCACCAAGTTATCTTTCTATTCCTAAACTAGCATAGATAGTCAGTTTTCAGACTACACTGGAGAAATTTTCTTGGTTTTGTTGAAAGAATAAAGATTGAGCTAAACAAATTTAATCTATTTTCAAAAGTGAAAGAAAATCTTTTTGCCTGCAAAGTTTTGCCACTGCTGTTACAAAGCTCTGCCAGTTGTCCAGAGATTTTTGTTCATCCAGAGATTTTTAAGCACTTTAGGAAGTGTGAATTTCATTATTGTACAGTTAGAGAAACTGAGGCACGGGTAGAATAAATAATGTGCCCAGAGATAAGATACAGGGGAGACAAAGGAGATTAGGTAAGGAAAAGAGCCTGCAATAAAAACGTTCATGATATTATGACTTTCTGATTCATGTCAGTCATGCTGCTCACTGAACCATACATCCAACTCCTTTATTACAAGTGTTGTGTGGTATATGTGCTCCAGGAGATTAAACATAAAATTTCCCAAAAGTTTGTCCCATAGGGTTTTCACTACTACATATACTACAAAATCAAGATTTGTAACGCTGGCTGTTGCAATTAAATGGCTTGAGCATAATACTCTGTAATAGCTTTATTTCTGGCTTGTATCATGTAACTCAGTGAGATTCAAAGACTACATACAGAAGCTACCACCGTCTGCAGAAACTGAAAGGGGCTGCAAAGACCCCACTTGTTCAGAGGAGGAACACTACTTCCATGTGATCACTGGAGCACTGTCTGTCCCTGTTTTGCAAAAGGGTTTCCTTTCCCAGGGGGAGGGATGCCAATGCCACAGAGCATGGTGGAGTAGTGGTCAGCGTGTTCAGCCAGTTTGTTTGCCAGGATGCAGTGGGAGGGATCTGCTGACTGTGTGCAACAGGAAAGCAGATGGTGGGATCCAGGCTGGGGTTTGGGTCTAGCTTTATTTTGTGCAGAGCCTTGTGGCAGGCAGCTGGGGGCTAAGCCAGGGTGAAATTACTGGCTATGTAAACATGCCTGGCTGCAGAAAAGGCTGTGTGAGGACAACTTCAAATAGAACCAAATCCCAAACCTTTCTACTCCTTTGCCTGCTCCTACAAAGAGCCTGCTCTTTCTCTGCCTGGCCCATGCCAATGTTTTAACACGTAACAAATATCACTTAATGCTTGAAGAAACCTTTGAAGATGAAAAGTGTTTTCTGAAATGCTTAAGTGTCATAATTAGTATGGAAAGTACTGGATTGCTCTGTCAGGAAGGCAAGGACAGTTGTCAAAAAATTAATCATATGAGGGGTTTTTGCATGACTTATACGTTGATAATATTGTGGTAAAATTCCATGTCACAAGTGAAAGAGAGCTCATACTATTGTACTGGTACTGTGATTAAAACTTAGGAGGATTTCATGGCCAGGTGCTCACTGTAAGATAAAAACTTTTGGTTAAAAGGTTTTATTCTCTAGAACTCTAAAGAGATAGAAAACAGCTTAAAAGCCTGTTAGAGCAAAACTTGAAAGAAAGAATCTTGGTAGAGAATATACACATGTGGGCTTTTACTCTTCTTTTCTAAATTAATTCTTGGAGAGACAGAGCGGGACAGTAAGAAATTTGTAGTTTCACATAATTTTGGTATGAAGCCCAGCAAAAGTTGGCAGATATAAAAATGGATTTGTAGTATTTAAATGCAAGTGGTTTGGCATTTTTCCTTGGCTTTTTCAGAGTAGCCTAATTTCATAGTGAAAGTGTTTGATAAATTGAAATGCTTGGCTCAAAATAACCACGAAAAAAGGTGAAATTATGCCTGAATTTTAATTATACATTTTATTTAAATTGAAAAAAAAAAAAGGTATTCCATGCAGCATTTTTCAGAGAGGTCAATAAGCTCTTCTGGAGGCAGCAATGACTTTTTGCTCTGTCTTTTTGCAGAACCTCATGAAGTTTTTATATGTCCAAGTGAATATCTTCAACTGGTAAGCAGTAATTAAAAATGTGGAGCCTTTCAATCAGAGGAAGATAGATCTTGGAAAAACCTCAGATATACTCAAAGCCAGATTGAAATTCTGAGAGTACCTGAAGGAGACAGAAAACATTTTACTTCAGCTGCAAACTGAAAGGCATACAGAACTGTTGAATCCACTGTAATATGAACTTCAATCTTTTTTCCTCCTTCTTTAGTCTGCACTATTTGTAAAACTTCTAATTTAGAAAGTAATGACAAAATACTGATATCTCTATTCCTTGTTTGTATCAGAGAGCTGCTTGTAGCATTATGTGAACAAAATACTTTTATTCTTTTCCAATTAGTACATGAAAAGAGCTGGGAGAATGGATCAGATCTTTTTCTGACCTATTATCAACAGAATAGTTGAAAAACCAGTGATCTCAGAATCCTTGTTTCTGGTGAAATGTAAAGGGCAAACTTTCACTTTCCAGTTCCAACACCCTTTTGGAGCCTGATATCATGAAATATTTTAATGTTACATGTAAATGGCCCAAACTAAGAGATGCTGAGATAAATAAAAATGCCCAAGAAATCGTGTATTTTATTTAGTTTTGAAAATAGAAAGCTGCTTTAAATGAATTTGTTTACTTTCTTTACAATACAATCCAGATTTACATCCTAGATTCAGCCTTCTTTCCAAAATCAAGTGAAATACAAACATGAATTATTGACACTTTTGCATATTGCTTTTTTGGGAGTTTACAGACTAATACACAGACAATATTATTCTCCAATGTGGAAAAATGTGGAAAGCTAAGCAATATCTGTTGTTGTTTATGCATGTGAGAATTTAAAATGTAACATAATTTGTTATATCATCCATTTCATTACCATTCCCTTCAATCCAGCTTTCTCACCAGGAATTTGAAAGAAGAACATGCCAATTCCATTTGTTCTGTCATGCTTAACTACAAGCCACCACAAGCTTGTGAGACAGTGCAAGCAGCCTGAAACCTCATATGTGAGGTTTCTTTTCACAATTAGAAAAATTACACTTTCTTTTCACAATTAGAAAACTTAAAAAGCAGAGAAGTCACTCTATTCCTACATCCTTTGATTGTACTTTCTAAATGTGGTAATGGTATCAAGTTTGTCAGGAATACAGATTTTTTTTAAAAAGTGGGTTTCCAAATGAAACTTTATGGTGACTTTTTTATATTTTCCTTCTGTGACAAAACAGTCAAAAGAGTTTAAATCAACTCACAACAGAGCTAAAACTTTCAAACTCTTCAGGATATGGTAGAGAAAACTTGGAAAAGGTAAGAATAGTTCTTAGTTATCGTTGAGCACGAGTGGTTTCCATTTGGAAGTCTGTATTTGGATAAGAGAAATCCTACATCAATAAGATGACACCAGGACAGAAGAAAACTGAAAACACATTTTAGGCAAATTCTTTTTAATTTCAGTTCCTCTGGTTGTTCTTGCACACAATTGATTTCAGGAGCCAAGTTGAATTTTACTTCTGTGAAACTGATTTTTACAAACTGTGGTGGTGTTACAGGAATCAGACTCTTCCCATTCTTCTTTGAGACATCCAAACAACAGTGTCAACCTGACACTGCAATGAGCCAAAAAAACCCATCTATAAAGTAAGCTTTCACTTGAGTAAACACAATCATCTCAGTCTATGTTGCAAAAAAAGTGTTTTGAAAACATAAAAGTATCTGACAGTCACTTTCGTTCAGTAGCAGGTTAATACTAAAAGATACAGAATAAAGTCTGTACCTTATTTGCATTTGCCAGTGTATTATTTACATGATGCATCGGTTAGCCTTAAGGCATTCATTTATTTTCATTTATTTTATATTCACTTTATTTAACTTTCATACATGAGAATAGTGCAGCCCTTGGTGATTGCAACAAAGGTGAAATCTACCTTTTAGCAAATGGAGATAACAAAAATTTGCATAAAGCAGAAAAGTCATAAAATATCATTAAGAAAAAAGAACCTATTGTATTCAAGATCAAGAAACTACAGGAAACAAAAATCTGCTTTCAAAGCCTTCAATAGACATAGCAATTACAAAGCAGATTACAATTTGGTCAAAGGAAAAGAAAAATCCAAACCTAATTCCAAATTTTGAACACAAACAATAATTTGTGTTAAGGAAAGTTATGCTATAGAATAGCAAGAGCTCTCTCTTAAGGCTGAAACTTCTTGGGTGACTTGTGGAACACCCTTCCCACTATAATTTCTTTTCCAAGATCTTAGGGAAGCAACATCCATATTTGTTCAACAATAGGGAGATGATTTACACAGTCTTTTTGAGATCAAAACATGCATTTCTGTAAATCACTCTCAATGACCCAACAGAGTAACAACAATTAAAGGACACACAGAAAAACTCAAGTTTATACAAAGACTCAGTGCAAGCTCTTCCTGTTCCTTGCAGTCTACCATGCTTCTCCTTGTTCCCCCTACAGCAGCTGAGACAGTCAGTCCATTCCTCCCAGGTTTGCTGCATTGCTGGCTCTGAGCTGTGTGACAATTCTCCTTGCTCGTGAAAGGCAAACTGATATCACCTTGCTGGAAACCCACCTGAAAGCTGCAAAGTAGGAACTTGACCTTGCAACATCAGAAGAAAAGACCAAGAGTCTGTCTCAGCCAGAATTCCTTGCTACCTTGTGGAGCAGACATTCTGTCAGAGACTGAAAGGGTTCAGGCCTCAAACATTGATAT
>WEKY01035067.1:0-41543 GCA_013390045.1 Picathartes gymnocephalus
CATCCCTGCACATGTCAGACAGTACCTGCATGGGCAATAGTTTGGGCACAGAAAACAGCCTGACACAGTGGCGTTGTCCCTTGAGCTTGTCCTCCTTCTCTTCCTCATCTCCCTCCTTGTTGCCGGAGCTGGCCTGCTCATTACAGGTGCAAGGTGTAAACTTCATTTGCCAGGCCAGCCAGCAGACCTCCACAAGCATGACTGCTGCAGCAGCCCAGAAGAGACAGAGCTGCAACCCAGAGAGGAACTGGGCTTCCTGTGGGGGCCTGATCCACTTAATGTCCTGCAGGAGATGCATCATCTCCTGGTGCAGAAACTTCTCACGCTGCTGCATGCGCTGGATTGTGACCACATCGGTCCGGCGGTCTTGTGTCTGCTTGAGCAGGATAGTCAGCACAACCACGAAGAATGTGGTAGCTGCAGCCATGGCCTGGAGGAGGTGGGAGAAAGGTTTATCCAGCAGGTCTGGGTGAACAGGCTTGAAGGGAGCGCAGTCCCTGGCTGGAGACAGCACAGGGCCCATCCTGCCCAAGCCACCCTGATGGTCATCCCTGATGCCTGGGCTGTGCCCCATGAAAGAGCAAGAGACACCTTGCCTGAGTTTCCTGAGGCCCCATCTCTGCCATGCTGGAGCATTCCATGGAACCAGGGGCACCAGGCACATCCCCAAAGCCTCTCTGGCACCCTGAGCCCTTCTGCCCCCCAGCCCAGAGAGTGGCACCGTGCCCTGCCCTGAGGGGCTGAGCCCTCAGTCAGAGTTAGAAACCCCCTGGGCATCTGTCCCATTGCCCATCCACCCCAGCCCTCCCTGTGCATGTGCACTCACCAGCTGCCCAAGTCCAGCTGCAGGGGGTTGCCTGGTGTTGTCCCTGGGGATGGCTCCCACTGTCACCTGTTCTCTGTGATGTCACAGCCCCCAGAGCTGCATCACGAGGCTGACAAGTCCCAGGCTTCCACCCTGTCCCCTGCTCAGTGGGTTCTGGGCATCACCACACCAAGTCCAAACCTACTGCAGGAGGTCCAAGGGGGTCTCTTGGCAAAGCAGGGACAGGCCCAGAAGGCAGCACAGAGAGCCCCAAATCCCACTGTCTCCAGCCCCGAGGGCAGAACCTTGCCCTGCTCTGAAGAGCTCAGCCCTCACTCAGCATTAGGAACCCCCCTGGGCATCTGTCCCGTCCCCCATCCAGCCCAGCCGTGCACGTGCACACACGAATCACCCACGTCCAGCTGCAGTGGGGCTGCCTGGCGTTGTCCTTAGGGACAGATCCCACTGTGACCTGTTCTCTGTGATGTCACAGCCACCAGAGCCCCATCACCCAGCTGACGAGTCCCAGAACCAATCCCCGGCCCCTGCTCAGTGCAATCTGGGCATCACCATTTCAAGCACAAAACCTCCCAGCAGGAGGGAGCTCTCAAGGGGTCTCTTGAAAAAGGGGGCAGCCCAAGCCACCCTGATGGCCATCCCCTGGCTGGGCTGTGCCCCATGAAAGGACAAGAGACACTTGAGCAGAATCTCCCGAGGCCCCATCCCTGCCATGCAAGAGTGTCCCATAAAAGCCTGGGCACCCAGCACGTCCCCAAAGCCTCTCTGGGCATGTGACACCCCGGGGAGCCCTGAGCCCCTCTGTCCCCAGCCCCAAGGGTGCTCCCAGCACTGACTGACAGAGCCTGGGATGCACTGACTGACCCTGGGCAGCAGCGAAACACACAGCCCATGACAGCAACCCAATGGACAGAGCTGTGGTCTTTGAACTGATAGTTGCCCTACCTAGAGAAACATCAAATATAATCAATGTCTGACTGCATCTCTAAAACTTTGACTTTTGCAGTGGTTGTGTCGCTTATTTCAATGGATTCTATAGATCTATTTGGGTGCATACAGAAGTCTGATTTGGATTTACTGAACTCTGGAAAGAGATGCAGGTGGTTCTAGGGAGGATTTCTGAGGATGTTATTGTGTGCCTGAAGAATTTCAGGATCTAGAATGATATTCTTAAGGTTAAGTGCCAGAGTTGTGCTGCAAAGGCCTTTTCTGAAATAAGCTCCATTTGCCTTTTTGATTTGCTTAAGGAAAATGAAGAAATGTACTGGGCATGGCACGCTACATAGTTCAAGTCTGACAACTGGACAGTTCATTCAACCAAATCTGCACTGCCTTCATAGGAAAAGTTTTGGGGTAAAAGAGAATAAAAATTCACAAGTTTCTGTTTTCTTCTGGCAGGCTTTTTCTTCCAGTTATCTAATTTCAGTTATCTTTATAAAAGCATCTCTCACATCTTTGGTTTTTTATTTTTTCCAAATCAGATTATCCTACCACAGTGTTTAATAATAAATTCCACTCAGCATGCCAGTAGAACAGAAAAGTTCTTTTGTCTGATCTTAGACAAATTCTCTAATAGGTAAAAATGAGATCCACAGGGCAGAATATGCTAATAAACTATGAAAAGAATTTATTAGAATTTCTGAAAGGTATTTGACTTATCTCATAGAACATTTAATATGGTTTCATGATTATCAGCCCTTTTCAGCTTGTTACTTTAGAAATGCATGAGGAGTCAAGGACAACATTTGGAAATCATTTTTGCATCTTAACAGACTGTTCGCATAAAACTGTTACTGTTCTTTAACAGTAACTTCCATATTCAGCCTTACTAGGAGGACTGTAAAATGTTTACATACAAGCCCTAAACCCTGTATTAAACTCTTCTAATTGTGTGAGGAAGCACAGCTTGGTGTGCAGCATCAATCTTTATAGTAGCCTGAAACAAACTCCTGAACCTTCTGGATTTTAACTCAGTCCTGCTCTGTTCAGTGACTGATTTTGTCTGTTCTATTGGTAAAGCACATATGATGTGAGTCCCTCAGGAACTTCATCCTGTGAGTAATAAATGTGTCTGCAGCATCTGCTTTATTGGTGTGATGGATCAATAGCCAAGCTTGATGACTGACACTTACGTAAATCACAGCAAACATCAGAAGGTATACTACTAAAATTGAGATTAATGTCACCTATAATTAGACATGCAGTTATTTGTTATGATTGCTCTATGTCTTATTTTTCTAAAAAAATAGATTTGCTATGATTGCTTTATGCTTTTCTAAAATGCAAATTATAAACAGGAATGGAAGAAATCTAAATTTAGGCACGCTTGGATCTAATCTGCAGTTTTAATGTGGTAAATTTTAAACACTGAGAACATTTGGATGAACTTTCAGGTGGGAATATCCCAAAACAAAGGGACTTTTGAGCTTTGTGGTTGTGCTTATTTGGGTTCTTTTTCAAGGCTCCTTGGGAATTGTAAAAATATTTCTCAGTACAGGACAGATGAGCCCTGATGAGCTAATTTTCTGCAGTGCTTGGATAAACACAAATTTAGATGCCATGCAACAGTCAAATGTCTTTATCAATACTTATTAATATAGAAATATGTAAATATACTTCTGCATTTGTTTGGAGACCTGAATAAATAGTGGAATAAATTTAATTAGGCAGTGTGATCTCTGCCTTACACTGTTAATGGTAAAAGTTCTGGTGTTCCCACTAGCAGACAGCTGCAGGATCAGGAAGAGCAGAAAATGTTTGACTGCTGCCATTGCCCTGAGCTGCACAAAGTCCTTAGAAAACAGACCCAGTCTGAGGAAATCATGATGAATGAAGAAAGATTTAGATGTTTATGTGCACCTGCAGGTGTGCAAAAAATCTTTCTGACAGAAAAGTAATGTATTGGCCTCATTAGAGACAAAGAGGGACTCAGAACTGCATTTCTGAGGGTGTTTAATAAAGGAGGGACTTTAAGTTATACTGAACGGAAGGAATTAGCCAGCTGTAGTTTAGGTAGCATTATCTAAAAGTCCATGCAATTAAACAGCATGAACTGAGATATCCTGAGACCAATCTGAACTCAGGGGAGACTTCTTCCTGCTGATATTTGTGAATTCCAGTGTTTCTCCCATACCAGCAACCTACTCAGACATATCTAAGTCATTATATTTGATTGAATGTGCTGCAAATCTTTTTATAAAGAAAACACTCCTCTTGATAGAAAACCACATAAATCCTGGAATTACAGTTTTTCTTACCCGGTCCTGAATGGGCAGAAGTACTTGCCAAGGCAGTGCTCTGAAAGACTTGTTCACAGATGATCACATCTGTGTCCAGATGAAATTAAAATGGCAAAGCCATTGGGGACCAATTCATAGCAGATGACAAAGAGGAAAGAAACAGGGAAAATAAATTTAGAACTGACATTTTCCTTAATGAATGCTTCTTTGAACTTCTCTTAGAAACAGCTAGTTCTACTGCCAGGGGCTGATTTTTTCCAGGGTCTGTTGCAAAAGTCAGCTGAATTTTGCAGCTGTTTTCAAGCACTAAAACCACAGGGCCTAAATATATAGACATACAATGATGAACCTCCTTATAATGATGAACAAATAATGCTAATGACTCTACTTGCCTTCTCCCAGTAGGTATCTGGGTTCACTGAGAAGATACCACATGTTCTTATTTTGGGCTTGTTTTTATTACCCTGGAATATTTTTTTATTAATGTTTGCTGCACAATCACCTTATGCCATATCATAACTACAGGAAGTTTCTGTAAAAACTTTTCTCTATACAGTGACATTTGGTTATCTCAGCCACCTCTTTATGTTCTGTCCTACCCATAGCATCTTATTGGTACCATGAGTCAAAATTTCCATATTCACTCTCTTACACCTGAATCTTTTTTGGTAACAATCTATATTCTAAGGTGTCTAATCATCCAGTACCATTTGGCCTTTTCAGTCCAGAAAATATAGAGAAAAGGTTTTCAGGAAAACCAGGGCTTTATAGTCAAAGGCTGAATGTTTATCAGAAAAACCTTGGAAGATAAAAGAACATCCATTGCTTGTCCTAGAGCAGCAAGTCCTCTTATCCTTCTGTAGATACAGCCTTACTGGGGTATCCTGTTTATCTATGTTGGAGCACAGAAACTGTAGCTCAGGATTCTCACCCCACCTGAGAATCATGAGGACAGACCTTTCCTAAATAATCCACTGTGGAAAATGATTACTTAGGCATTTCTCACGTGCCACTCTTTTTTTCACCCTTCGGTGTTTTTACTGGGATTTCCAGCACTGTCTTCACTAAGAGAGCAATTAATAAATTAGGGGATTGGACAAAATGAATGTTAGACCCTTTGGCATTTGCTGAAGAGGGAGCTGTGTTACATACCCTGCTCGGAGATTTTCCAAGTGATTTACTGACTTCAGTCTTTCTCCTCTTACTTGTGCTGCAGGATGTGTTTACCTGTGATAAACAGGGCAAGACTGAGGTCTCTGGGCAACAGATTTGCTGGTTCACTCAAGCCCTTTGAAGGCTGCCAGTCTCAACGGTGCCATTTTTGGCTTTTCAAACTCAGTGAGGTACATTAGCACATCAGGACACATTTAATGGAGGCTCACACTGCTAAGGCCTGTGTACAGAATTGTTCTAGATGCAAGAACTGAAAGATTGGTCTTGTGCCATCTCAATTAGCAACATGGAACAAGAGATTTCCAGGCTCAATTTCAGATAATCTTTTAAAAATGTAATAGCTTGTATTAAACTCACCCAAAGCATATGAACTCTATTGCAAATGTCAGCTGAAAATCACATTGGAACTTTTCTCTGTATTGCAGTTGGCCTCCCTGCCAGTCTGTTGGTAATACTATGAAAATAACTTTTCCATCAGGGTGGTATGTTCATTTTGGGGCCTGAATCCTGTGGGCCACAGGATGGCCTGACAGTAGTCTCAAAGAGACTGAAATGAGAAAATCAGATGGCTTCTATTTGCAGGAGAGATTGAGATGTTAAAGCTTCAAAAACTCAATTGGGAAATGAGCTACAGGAAAATATTTGAAGCCTGGAAAGTTCTGAATTAGTTGATAAGGGATTTTTTGCTATGATTTGATTTGAATGATCTCATCTGACTTCTTATTCCAAACGCATAGTGACTCTTTAATACATTTTTATGCAGCAAAACCATTAGCTCAGCTGTGTGATTAGAGTGCCTGACCCACGCTCTGATTTTTCAATCATAAATACAGCTGCTGAATTTTGGCTTAAAAAGGGGCATTGTAGAAAATGTCAGAAATGGGAACTGAGCTCAACCTTTGCTCCACTAAGTAGTTGTTAGAAAACTAGACTAAAACTGAATGGTTTTTTAATAGGATTACTTTCTTCCGTATTTTTTCTGCACTATTTGCTTTGCATGTACACAGCAATAGGTATTTCTGAAAGACTGTAAAAGGTATGACTTAAAAACTTTTAAAGCAATGATTATGCATTATTAAGTTGGCGTAGACTTTTGTTCAGCACTCTTTAATCTAAATGTGCTTTCTGTACATAAGCTTGGATTTTTGCCTGCTGTGTTCTGTGCAGAATTGTGTGTCTTGGGGTTTTCATCTGAACAGACAAAATCAGAATTTTTTCAACACAGAGGCACATTTTGAACAAGAGAGTTCCTTTCTGATTAGGATCTTCCTGGAGGTAGTTTGTGTTGAGTGTCCCTGAGGCTGAGAAAGGTATTGAGCTTCCTCCCCCAGCTCTCACAGGAATATCCTATAGGATCATAAAATTGATACTGTTGGAAAAAACCTGTATGATCATCAACTCCAACCATTAACTCAGGACTGCTAAGCCATGTTCACCACTAAACCATGTCCCCAGAGACCACATCCAAATGGTTTCTGAACACTTACAGGGATGGTGGCTCCACCACTTCCCTGGGCAGCCTGTTACAATGCTTGGCCACCATTTCAGTGAAGAAATCTTCCCTAATATCCAATCTAAACCTGCCTGGCACAACTTGACTCCATTCCCTCTCCTCCTGTCCCTGTTCCCTGGGAGCAGAGCCTGACCCAGCTGTCGGCTCCTGTCAGGGAGTTGTGCAGAGCCAGAAGGTCCCCTTTGAGCCTCCTTTTCTCCAGGCTGAGCCCCTTTCCCGGTTCCCTCAGCTGCTCCAGACCCTTCCCCAGCTCCGTTCCCTTCCCTGGACATGCTCCAGCGCCTCAGTGTCTTTCTTGTCCCTCAACCCCCCAAGTCCCCTCAGCCTCCCCATCCCTTCAGCCTCGTTGTCCCAGTCAGCAAGAGGCCAGGGATGTCACTGGCTGATCCCTGGGAGGTGACACCGGCTGAACCTGGGTGACACCGGCTGGGCCCTGACCCAAACATGGGGTGGCTCTGTCCGGCCTAGCCCCAGCCCTGCTCCCATCCCAGGGCAAGGACACAGCCATGGGGCTCTGGGCAGGTCTGGGGTGAAAGAGCAGCAAATCAGGACAGGGAGGACAGGCTGGGCTTTCCCAAAGGAATGCCACTGCATCCCACGGGGTGACATTGGTGAGGAGAGGGTGGTGAAGGAGCTGATGGGCCCTGCTGTCACCCCAACCCTTCAGGAAACAGCTCCACGAAGGGTGATGGAACTGCTCCTGACAGTGACTGATGGACCCTGGGATGGATTGAGAGACTCTGGGATGGACTGTCAGACCCTGGGATGTCCTGACTGACCCTGGGCACCAGGGAAACATGGTCCATGATTCCAAGTGGCCTTTGAACTGATGGTTGTCCTACCTAAAGAAACATCACATGTAAGACTCTCTCTCTCTCTGATCATATCTTGAAAATTTGGATCTTTGCAGTGGTTGTGTCAGTTATTTCAATGGATTCTATAAATCCATTTGGGTTCATACAGAAGTCTGATTTGAATTTACTCATCTCTGGAATGAGATGCAGGAAAGGGATTCTAGGGAGGATTTCTGGGGATGTTATCATGTGCCTGAAGAATTTCAGGATCTAGAATCATGTTCTTAAGGTTGAGTTTCAGAGTAGTGCTTAAGATCCCTTTCGTGTGCATCTAGGTCCTTTTCTAGCTCTGGACATACTTGATTTCCAGTTTTCTTCTCTGTCCTTTCCATGATCCAGTTGGACTGTATTACTACTCTTGTCCTCCTTCTGTAGTAGATGACCTGAAATCTCTTTTAAATTAATTCTTCTTTTAGCCACTTGCATCTAGTTAAGTTCACGATGCAAGTTTCTGAGTGTTTACAAATAATTTCGTTTTTTCGTTCTGTGAAGTGCCAGGAAGTGGCCGGGTGTGGAGGACTGCAAGAACCAACCCCCCCAGTTTGTGGGGACAGGAAAGGCCTCTCCTAGGATGGCCTGCACTCTTACACAGGTGTACCCCAGGTGTGTTTCCCCGATGGGTTTGTTGAGCTCCCTGCCCCTTTCCCGGAGCCGCTGCGCTGCAGCGTCCTGGCCGCGCCGCAATGGCAGCGGCCGGGAGGGAGCGGGCTCCCATCCTCGGGTCCCCGTGGCTCCCTGCTCCCCCTGGCCGCTCCCTCCCCGTCCCCCCGTTGCCCTGTGCCCCCTGGTCCCTCCCGTGTGCCGCCCCTGAGCCCCCAGACCACTGGACTCTGATGCTCTCCCTCACGCCTCGCCTGCCCGGGAAAAACCCCTGTTCGTTCCCAGGGCTGATGTTCTCTGTTCCTGGGTCCCTTCACGTGTGGCTGCAATAAGCCCCGTGGAACACCACAGGAGAACCCTTCTCGTCTCCCTTCGGGAGGATTACAAAGCTCTCCGGTGTGTGTGTGTGTGTTCGTGGGAAGCGCGTCCCTGACGCCGGGAGGCTCCCGGCTGGAGGCGCTTCGGGAAGGTGGCGGCACCTCACCGACAGCACAGCCCGCGCCGCTACAGCCTGGGGAGCTCGGTATTTGCTTGTTTCTTCTTCCTAGAGTAAAACATCTGCCTGACGTGGCATTTGTTTGTGTTCAATGACGTTACTCTAAGATGAGAAAAACTGTAGTTTTGATCATATCAAGTTTGAGAGTCATAAAAAGAAGATCCATGTCTCATTTTATGAGACTTGACATAGTCTGAAGAGAGAAGGAGGTCATGTGCGTAAGAGAGAAAGAAGTAATTGCACTTTTATATTCTAGATTTCCTTTCTTGTTCCTTGGCATTTTGGGAGAAAATAACACAAAATAAGTTTTGCAGCCTGAAATATTTCTTTATGCCCAGTTAGGTTTTATCTTAATTCTAAAACTGGGTTGCTCAAAATGTCAGTGTCTGCTGGTTACTAAGTAAGGTTTGCATCCATATATTCATTTTAACGTTGAAAAGAGGAAACAAGGAACAATATCCTCTTTATTATATATTACAAGACAAAATATTCTGTTTGGGTGATAAGTGAGGCAAGACCATACATTGTGATACTTGAGGGACAGAACATCTGACTTTCTGAGGACAGCTGGTTGCTGCACTTTGTTCTGGAAGTAGGACATGCCATAATTCAATCAATAGTACAAAATGTTACATTGCCATTTAATCAAGAAAGTACCCCTCTCAACTTAGTCCATGGTTATCTGGGTGCCTTCTTATCTCTGTGCTTGTGGAGAGGACAGCACAGATGAAACAGCAAAGTCACTGGAATTATCTTGGTCCAAATTCTATAAACCTGATAATAAGAACTTAAATTTGTTATCTACACTGGTGCTTAAATAGTTCATACCTTGCTATAATCTGTAGGAAATTGTGACAGATACTCAGCTTGAGATTGTAGTCACTTAAATGTCAGTGCCTACATCATAAGGTGGATGGCTAAGTTCCTTTTATTGCCAGTGAGATTCACAGAATAAAATTAATGAAGTTTTAGGGGTTTCTCTTACCCTGAGTGGATATGCACGTTTTGTCACCTGAGTAGCTCCTTGGACTCCAGACTTCCTGAATCCTACCAAGTCTCTGCTGACTGATGAGAGATGGGACACACAGCCCATTTGTAAATATTTATGTTTTGCTTCTAACTCAGAATAAAAACCCACCTTTGAGCTGAGTTCACTTCTTCCCAGTGCCATTTGAGATGCCCTAAATTATCCAAAAAACCAGGACTGGGCTGTCAAGGCTGACACAGGACCCACAGGGCCTCTGAGCCCTTTCATAGCTAGAGAGCAGGTGTCTCCTGAAAGGCACTGAAGAGTCTCCCTAATAGCACCAGTAACTGCATCACGTTCTTTTGATCTGTCTATAAAAAGTAGTACAACCATTTTTCATATCATCTTTTAACCTCCAAATATAGTCTTTCCTTTATAGCACATTTCAGACTGGTGTATCATCTGTTATTAAGTATTGCTTAGGAAATGCTGAAAGAAAGGAAAATGAAGGATTAAATAAATGAAAGTGGGAATTAAACGGCAAGATCAAGAAAGAGGAGAAATAATTTTCAGTGATAAGAAAATAACCCATCTCTGTTACTTTATTTTTATTTTAGGAAGGATTAATTGCAAGGGATTAAGATTCTCCAGATTGCTAAAATTCTCAACAATTTACTTTTAACAGCTGAAAGATGGAACAAGAAGAAATCTTTTTTGAAGGATGTAGGAGTAAGGGTGTTCTCTCCCACTTGTCTGCTAAACAGATTGCAAGGAGTTATATCCTCAAAAGGGTTAAACTGATTATCAAGTATAAATCTAGTACAAATCTTTTTCTCATACTTTGTTCTCTGAAATAATCCTATTAAAATAAGAAAATTTATTACATACCTATCTACCCAGATTTTATCAATATTGAAACCTTTTAAACAGAATATGTGATTAAATAAACCCTGCTTACCAATGTGGTAAAATATAATAGACATCAAAGCAGCTAAAAGCCCTCCTAAATCAGTGCAGTAGCTCTGCAGCAATTTCTAGAACAGAAGGTGAAAATCCCCTTAATAATTGATAAGTGAAGGAAAATGTATAGGAGCAGATTTATAGAATACCACATTTGCTCTCTTAAAAGACTTTCATTATGTCATTAACACCACAGTGATAAAAAGCGCTTCCATCATTCATCAACCACACTGTGTCTGTCCTGCCATTAAACAGATGGAATAATCCCTGTTCCAAGTTCCCAAAACTTTTAGAGTACACTTACTTTCATTTTCTTGCCCTAGGCCAATCCATTTAACAACCCAGCAGAGTCAGATCGGCCAGGTCTTCAAGCTGAATGTTATGAATAAGAAGCAGATTGAAAGTGACCTTTATTCTCCCTCCTCCTTCCTCTACCAAAGTCTGGAATGTAACATCCGAGAGAACATAAAGTCCCATTTTCTATTCTTTCAAGGCCATTCAGGAATTTTCCATCACTGATAAATAAACAAATAAATAAATAATTTCAATTTCTTAATTAATTCTTTCATCATTTCTATGGTTTATAATGCACTGATAACTGACATTTAGTTAATACACATTTGCTTAGAGCTTCCTGTCATTGCTGCCAACCATTGCTTGAGCCATTCTTTCAATCATTTCAACAACTCTATTTCTTCTGTCTCTAAGTCCCGACCTCTCTCAAGAATATATTTTGTAATATAACATGCACAACAAGAAGATACCTTCCAAAGAAGGAAGCTGAAGTTAAAAAAACCAAAGATATGAAAAGATGAAGGGCAAATTTTAGTCCCATCTTTAAGTGTCTGTTTGCTTCTTTACTCACAGCTGTTCCTCAGCACTGCCTAATGACACATCTTTATCCTTCAGGTGTCTTCTGCCGTTTAACAGACTGATACCAGCTAAAATTAAGATCTGCCATTTAAGAGACTGATACCACCTAAAATTAAGACTATCCAGGTCATTTCCATTCCCTGTCTTCCACTTCTGTTTTAGGAACAGTTACCTAAGCAAATGGTGTAGGTAAGTGCAAAAAAACCCAAGCCCAAAATAACCATGAGAAAGTTAAGGCTGGATAAAATAACAAGGTAAAATGAGAGGGAGGAGCAGGTTTACCTATCTCAGGGACCTGTCAAACTTTGGTAACAGTCTTCAGCTGGAATGGGTTCTGAACAAAGGAACAGCAGTCACCCAAAGCTTGCTGCACTGTCGAGCTTCAGCTCTGCAGGTGGTTAAACAACAGATGATCTTGGATATTTGAATAAAAAAGGCATCTGTTTTAGTGCATTGTCATTGTCCCTTTGTTCTTTTCACTTCCAGCAGCCTTAGATGACCCATTCAGCTGAGTTTGGATTCATTCAACTGCTCCCTGTGATTTTATTGGAAACATTGCAATCTATCACAGATGAAATTACAGCAGACGGCAGAATATCTGAAGTGCTGTGCTAAAATGGTTTTTAGACAGTAATTCAAATATTTATCTAGCAACCAAAACCTGCTCTTCCAATCAACTGTTTACTAGGTCTTTATGCTTCTCATATTGATTATTTCTTCCTCTTTTCTCAGGTGGGCATAGAACTGTAGGGCTGATGAGCTGGAGGACAGTCTGTTCATCCTGTAATCTGTGTTAAACATTGCACTTGAAATGGCTGATTAGTGAGATGTTCATTATTGATACAGATGAATTTTCATCTTGTGGCTTAAATGACAATATGATATTAAAATTCTTGGAAACAAGAAGGTCCTTCTGATGGACAGATGTCCCTTGCTGCCTTTTTCTCTTTAGGGGGATTTTTTGTCTTCTGTTTCAAGGGACTTGATTTTCTGTTGATTTGTGTCTATTTTAGGGTCCCTTATCTCTTACTCCTTCTGTTTCTGCTTTCAGAACCTCTTTCTTTCCTTCAGGGGCCTATTTCTCTTTGTTCTGTCTCTCATTTTCTGTGTCTGACACATCTGCTCCCGCCTCTCTCGATGTACAGTGTGATAGATGGAACATGACTGGAGAAAAAAAGAAAGTTTCAGTTCTCCCAGCGAGTGGAAAGGTGACCTGCAAACATTTGAACGAAAAAGGGAAGAAAGTTCATTTTTATGTGCTGAATATTCTGCACAGCAAGAGATACAGTGCATTTAGAGACTGCAAAAGAGATACTTTAAAGACCATCTACTCCATAGTCCATCCCATTAAATTCTGTGCACAGTTTTTCTCTTGGTCTTTTTCTGTGTACACATGTATATAAAACCAGCTCTGCTAATAGAGGGCCTTATTTGAAACGTGATAGTTTTCCCATTGTTTTCAAAGGGGTTTGGATCTTCAATTTGCCTTTCCTGCTATGAAATCAGTTCTATACTACCCATCCAAAGAGGGAACCAAGGAATTTGATTCTTTCATATTTCAGATTTTCAGGCTCTTATAAACATTTGCAGCAGCTTGTTTTATGATTATGTTTCAAATTCAGAATCTGCTTTGGGAGAATTTTAATAATTTTTAATTTTTTAGGGCAAAATAAATATGGTAAATCTGAGGCAAAATATTTTTATTCATGGATGAAAAATAAGAAAGGTTTTCCTAACCAGATCTACTTTTAGAAGTAGGAAATTACGGTGGGCTTTCCAGAAAGACTTTATTTTCTCTAATGATATGTATATATCACTACCAGTTTTGCATATTGTGTTTCATGTGAGCAGGGTTGGAAGCCAGAACTGTAAGGTCCTGGCTGCTGACCCAGTAGCTCAGATTTTGGGAGATTTGAGAGTAAAGCAAGAGACAATTGCCAGGAGGTTACTGCTTTGGAGGCAGGAGGTGACCTTTGACAAGAGGTGGAATTCCCAAGCTCAGTTTCTTTGTCCACAACAGGCATTTTGCCAGATTAGAGCCATGTGGGAACTACTCCCATGGTGGAGCTGTTCTGGAGCACCCAGAAATCACCCGTGCGATCTTCCTGCATATTTGGAAATTGCTTCTCATAAAACCCTATCTGTGTTTTATTGGATCATCTGAACAAATACTGTTCTACAAAGCATTGCCTTCCAGATCAATGGGTCGGAGTAATTCCTCTTTTTTGGTTGTTTTTCCTCTTAATGTAAAAACTGTTTCATTGGAAAATTGCAACTAGCTGTAATAGAAACTGCAAATTCCTTTCACATATGCCACCCCAGAGTCGCCAACTGGCATGGTAAATAAGTAACAATTTATAAAGTGAAGCAATCTGAGAATATTCCCGAGTAGTTAACACATGGAAGTCATGAATATGCATGAACCATTTTCAGGTTGTTATGGTGCACATTTTCATTCTGAAGCAATTATAACAAACATTATTAGAGAGGTGTTAAATGTGTCAGAGCAGCATTTGGCACAGCCATTTTCACAGTGCTCTTTATTTTGGGGTATTGCTGTTTTCTTGCGATTGGTTTTTAAAAAAACAATAAAATAGTACTGAGGAAAAAAAATGGTCCATAGTAATAAGCTGATTTCCTATGAGAGGATTCAACTTAAACAGACTGTTCTCATTTAGGGTCCCATTCTGGAAATCAGTGCCTGTGTTTCCAGACACAATCACCAAAGGTTTAAGCCTGGCCTGGCCTGTTCTTCACTGGTTCCACTTGGAATGAAATGTGCCCAATTCAGCCAAACGACCAAGAATTTAGTGCAAGAAGTCATGGTTTGGGTAGTTGTAAGCTCTTGGAAGTCCCTGGCTGCATGAACAGGACTCTGAGTGGCCCCTCCTGCAGGGATGTTGGAATCACGATCAGAGGACAGGGCAGGAGGTAGATGTAAGCATTCCCTCTCTTGGGTGCCAGCAGAGGTGGCTCAGCGTTTCTCAACAGAAACATTTGAATTTTCCAGCTTTCTTTCCCCAGCCTGTTTCTGTAACCCCAGGAGTGGAGGCTGGCACCCCTCCCAGGTACACACAGAAGGGGTGGGGATCTTGTCCCGCACGGACAGCAGCTCCCTTCCTTCCTTGTCCCTGCCTGGGCTAACCCTGCTGGTGTGCCAGGTGTCCTAACCCAGGCACAGGGATAGGTACAGGCCTGATCCTGTTGTCTTTCAAAGGGAGAGAGATTCCCTCTCCTTCCCTCACACACAGAGTGTAAATCCTTCCACAGCGTCTGAAAAACCACCTCATAATCTCACTTCACATCCTTGGAAGTACCCTCTTAATCTCCAGGCTAAGGTTCTTCGGGTCACTTAGGTCATAAGACAAGGAGTAATGGCTACAAATTGAAAGAGGGAAAATTTAGGTTGGGTATTAGAAAGAAAATTTTTGCTGTGAGGGTGGTGCACACTGGAACAGGTTGCCCAGGGAGGTTGTGGACGCCCCAGTCAAAGCAAGGTTGGATAAGACCTTGAGCAACCTGGTCAAGTGGACCTGCCTGTGGAAGGGGAAACTGGGACTAGATGATCCTTAGGGTCCATTCCAAACCCTTAACATTCTATGGTTTAATTCAGCTTTTTCTCATGGGTCACTTCCTATCTGTCCTCATGGGTCACTTACAAAGGGCAATCCTGTCTTTTCTTTGTCTTCGTTTTGGTAAGACAGTGGTGTAGCAAATATTTCTCCTAATCCCTGTGGCACAGTAAATCTTCCCTTCCCAATTATCTTCTTGCTTCTGTTACAGTTATGCTGCCTCATTTTTTTTACAAATAACCTGACCAGAACTGTGTTTTTTGCGCTTATTGGCACTTCACCATGGTCACATATAGCAGAATGAATAATTCCTTATCTCAATAGTAAAAAAAAACCCAAAAACCAAAAACCAAAAAAAGTAGGATTATATCAACATTTATGTAGGTTCTAGGATCCAGTAATAATTTTTCTCAGTAGATGTACATTTCTTGGCACTTGCCTGACTACACTTTTTTCATATCTATTGTCCCAGTAGTTCAGCAGGTCTGTTTCTTCCTGTCTGACATTTTTCTCCTCAGTTTATTGACAGAACTTCCTCCCTTACTGCCAAACCAAATGATCAATTTCCTACTTTTTTTGTGTCAGGGTCACTGATGAAAATATCAAGTAAAATTGGTCCCAGTGTTGATCCTCAAAAAGTGCATCTGAATTGTGCTTCCAGGCAGAAAGGTCTTCCTATCGTATGATCCATTCCCATGTGCCTTTTAAGGGGATCTTTCGGACTTGGCAGCTTTTTAGCAATCCCATCTCACTTTGTTTTGCAAAAACTTCTCCATGTGGCTCATTACATGAAATGCTTTACTCAAGCCCAAAGAGATGAGAGCCGGAGCACTGCCTGTCTGCAGAATATAATTTCTGTTACAAGAATAAAAACAGACTGAGTCAGTTTGGCTTGGTCTAAACTCCATACATTCGAGTTCCATTTTATCCCATAAACCTTTTAGCTTCATGGCTTTCATTACTTTTTCACTTGAAAATGTGTTCTACATCCCTATCATATTATCAAGGTCAACTTAATTAGTCTATACTTGGTGAATTCCTTTTTATTCCTTCTTGTAAGTAACAGTATGTGCTTGTTGATCAATACCCAGTGTCCCAGATTTTTGAAAATCTGACAGTCATTACTGTTACTTCTGTCATATTTTGAAATTTAGTCAGCTTAGCCTCCCTTAGCTGAGATTTGCTTATATTTTTAGATGAAACCTGTTCCAAAGTGTCACTCCCTTCATCCATTCTACCTTTAACCCCAGAGGTCAACATTTGTAATTTGTATTTTTAAAACAAAATGTTATCATCAAAAATATCATCATCAACACAAATATTCCCTATTTCATCATCCCATATATTAAGACAGGTAGAGAGAATATTTTATATTTTGGTTCTGGAAGACAGTTCAGGAAATTTCTTTCTTTGCCCTCCATTTCCTTTGGGAGCTTCTTTTGCCCGCTTATGTTTTTTTCTAACAAAACCAGGAGATGAGTACCCGTCCCTCTGATGCTTTGTCAGACTTGCCTGAACAGATGGCAAATTCTCTAGAGCACAATTTGCCTCTAACTATGTGCCTGAACTGGGTTGCTAGTGATAGTAATCGAAGATAAAAATGTTAATCCCACTTCCTTTTTTCTTTACTGAAAGAGGTGAGCTGGTATCAGGAAATATGAGAATTAAGTTTTTGAGTAGAAATTTGCATGAAATTTGTACAAAGACAATGTACCAGTAAGAACTAGGGTTCTGTAATAATTTTACAAAAGTTTCTGTTTAATAAAGTACATAGAAAAACTCGAAAAGTATTTATCAGTAATGAAATGATCTTATATTCTCAAGAGATTTGATTGCTTTCCTCTAAGTCCCAGCCATGGAAATAGAAAATGCAGCATCATATCCAAAGGTGCAGGGAAGGGACAAACTATAATTTTAGTATGTTATGAAAAAGATAAAATACATCTTCCAAAACACCACAGAAATCACTTCTTTGCAGTTGTGTCTGTGGCTTATATGACTTAAACGTTCCAAACTCTATTTTGTAGCATCCTTGATGTTTCCTTCTACCTCATAAATGCCCAGTAAAATAGAAGCAGCTTGTATTTTCAGTTCAGGGAACTGCAGTTATGTGCTTTGCTCTGGGATCAGATTGCAAATCAGTCATATTTTTGTGGCATAATTCTGCAGGTTGAAATTTTATCTTGTTTCTCTCAAAAAAACTTCTGAATCTCCGTCCTGATACCCTCCTTAATCCAGTCTGAAACTTTACAAGAGCGAGTATATTACTGTGATTCTGAATTGCCCGTTCATCCTAGGGTACTTCAATTTCTCCAGCACAAAAGAACTTTTTTAACAAATAAAGATAATTATCTACTGACCATTTATCTAAAAAAGCAATAAAAGACAATAGCTTTAAAAAGCTAAAGCCCAAACATTAGTATAATTTATGGAACCATGCTAATTAATTTGCCTGAAAACTTTTAATTGATATGCTTTTGGTTCTCATAGGTTTTCTTACAGGCAGTCTCTGAAATCTGATATCACAGGAAGCTCCCTAATTTTCAGATGCCACAATGGGCATAATTCATTCTAGACCTGGGTGAAAAAGCTGCATCTCACTCATTCACCATTCTGAAAAATGAGGATCAGTAAGAAGAGATGTGGACATGATCTGGCTATAACTGGAATAAATGCTGGGAGTAGGAAGGATGAAATGGGTACTGCAGCAAGTGAAAATGTCAACAACATGACTGGAAATATTTGCAGTCACCAAAGTTATCTACCCTACTTCAGGTGTTTCATTTTTGGATTATTTAATCCCTTCAATTTTGTATTGATTTGCCAATTTAAGTTAAAGTGTTGCTGGACTTGGTGGCAATGTCAAACTATCAGATTTCAAATGCCAATGTCAAAAAAGAAAGAAGTTTTGTCCTTGTTCAGACGACTTCTACTGATGCAAATTCATTATATTGTGTACATTTTTTTACCTTAATTCTGAATGCTTTGGTATGGTAAAAACAGAAGATTCTGAGAACTGCATGTAAATGCAGAGTTCCTAGTACTTCAGAGATGCTTTAGGATGTTCAGCTGATCTCAAGCTCTCCTTTCAATGATGGTAGCCATGGTCTTGTGTCTTGCAAAACCCAGGATAATTTAATCAGTCTTTTACTTTACATTATTATTTAATTTTCCTCTTGCCTTGAGGAGATACAAACTTCCATCGTCCATTTTGTTGAATAACGTTCATCATGAGGGTGCCAAATAGATTGAGGGGAGAGCAGGACTGCAGAGGAGTCAACTCTGTGTTGAGCTGAAATCTGTACAGTGATCACAGCAGATAGGGCTGAAGGAGGTGAAACATAGCAGAGTTTACCTCTGGAGCCCTCAGAACATAAGACAACCAGAACAGAGATGCTGTTTTCTTATTTAATTGCTTCCCACTTTATACAGCATGTAATCAAACCAGAAGGCAGGACTGTGCACCTTGGCTTCTTTATTTTCCCAGATAATCAGGGATTTCTGGGTTCTATAGGCAAAAGAAACCCCTCAAAATCCTGGATGCAACAGGTGCAAACGTGCAGAGCCCCGTGAACATCTGCATGCACACGTGGGTGTTCATACTGAAAACGCTGGATTGTGTGGAACAGTGCTTTGACAAAAATGGGGAAAAAAACCACAGATTCAAATGTTCACATTGCAGAAAGTAGGACTGACCCTGCCACCTCTGTGCCATCAGAATGCAACACCATCAGCAAGCGGCGTGTCTGATCTCTTTTACAAGCTGCTGGGACAGCTGATGAAAGTTGAAAATAGCTGCTTTTTATCATTTTCATGGTGAAATTTATGTCTCACATAAATTCCTTGGCCTTCCAAGGCCAAGGAAATATATAACATGCAAACACAACCCATGAAGGAGCACAGGCAGGTCTGCGTGCTCCTAGCAGGTTTTTAAGCTGAGTAGCAGCACCTTGTGTTGCACAGAACGACGCATAACAAGGCTCCTTGTTAACCACTGCATTTTTACAGGGCTGGTTTAAACTGCATTAAAGCACCACCATGGCATTTACATCTTCACTTTTACTGCTGTAATGTGAACATCTCACATTCAAGGTCTGCTGTGTCATACCCACTTTGCATGTAGCCTCTGCGACAGAAATCAGACCAGGAGGTGTCACAGACATCAAGGCACAGGTTCTGGTGCAGCCAGACTGCTCAGAAAGGTCTTATTTTAATATCTCCATCACTCCTAGCCCACAGCAGAACAGCATTTTATTTGCATTTTTTCCATTCCTTTAACTTTCTCATGGAAAAAAACAGGTGAAGGCTATCAAGCTTTAGCCATTTTGTTTTGCCTTCATTATTTGGCACTGCTGTAAGGCTTTGTTATTTTAACAGGTTCATATTCACCCTGATAGAAAGCAGTAGTAACTTGCTTATTCACATTGGTGAACTTGGAAAATTACTTTTCTCAAACAATCTTTCCTTCTGCTGGTTTTTGAGCATTAGGCATTGACTGCAAATTGCCACATGGATATTTATTCTTACTGGTAAAATATTTTCTTTTTTTCTTCTTATAAACTCCAGTGTTTACAAAGTTGGAGGTGGGGGGAACCACAATTACTTTCTTTCTCCTTCATATACTTGCACATCCAGAATCATCTACAGGCAGAGAATATCTTGATAGAATAATAGGTATTAATTTGAGTTGCTCTAAATTCACGAGACAGGCTTAATAAAGTTTTTGCAGCCCTGTCAATACGTGGGGAAAACTGGCTGAAGAGAGTAAGAATTTGTCTCTGAGGGCTCCTTGCTTCTTGAGTCAAGGTCACTCACAATTATTTTTCAACACAGTAAGGAAGTTCTAACAGTTTGGGTTGTTTAATTTTTTTACTTCTTTTCACAGAAATAAAAAAAGGACTTATTGATATGTGACATTTATGAATGGTTCCCTCTCTATCTTTCTCCTTCCAAGGTTCAAAATCAAAGGTTCTAATCAAAGGTTCCAGGATTCAAACCAAAGACTGTTTCTTCTATGTCGTGATCAGGACACACATCAGAGATCAGAGATGTAAGAGGTGCAAATTTGGATGTCCTGATAGTGCAGTTTTCAGTCAGAGATACCCCAGGAAAACCTCCTCCTAGCTTTACTCAGATTTATGGATAATTTATATGTTACAAATGAAAGTTTCAACAAGACTCGTGCATAAAAACGTTTCCTTGTCAAGAAATCAGTGTTTTGTCACAATTCTCTTGAGTTTAATGAGATATCCAAGCAGCTAAACACAAGCATAAGTTTTCCTTGCCATTTTCCAGCAGTGATAGCATCCATCATGTCACCAAGAACTGTAAATGGCCAAAGAACAGAAATTAAAGATGAAAGAAGCCTATGATTTATTTATTTTGATTTTTATAAGCTGTAATAGAAGAAAGTCTAAGCAGTGCCCCTTTGCCCTTGGAGAAACAAATCCATGCAAGGAAAAATACAACTTAAATAAACCCCACAAAGTAAGACACAGACCTGTCTTCTGTTCTGACAGAACCACTGATCCTGGAACAGGTGTAGAGAAAGAAATCATTGATTGCCCTGCCCTGATCACAGCCATACTCATGATCCCCATAACAACAATTATGCACTAACTACCATTAACTACTTGAAAAATGCTAATTTTGAGACAGTTCTGTGGATTGTGGTGGGAAAATCTCTCTGTATGAACTGAAAAGATTTTTTTAAAAATACAACTGAACTGTTAACCTAGTCCTTAGATGTGTAAAAAAGGTATCAAAATCCAGATATGGAAGTGTTCTTTCCTCCAGGTCTACCGCTACAGGAAGAAATGCTGCTTGAAGGCCTTGGTGTGCACTGGAGAAGATGTTCCATAAATGCTGAAGGAGAGTGTCAGTGAAGATTTTGATCGTAGATCCAAAGATCACTTCTCTGGAAAATTATCTTGAGAATTACTTTATCATTGAGGGTTGGCATCTGTTTGTGGCAAGTGGGTCTGCTGATGAGTATGGATGGGAACAGATTCTATAGGGGCAGATTTAATTTCTTCAGATTTGCAGTTTAAATAACAATAAAAGACAGTGGTTTGGGATATAAGTTAGACATTTTTCTCAGTAGGGGATAAAAAGAAAATAGGCTCCAGAAAAGCTCACTGAGACTCTAGACTCAGAATTGCTGGGATCCCTTCAAATGAAATTATATTGTCAAATATGTGCTTTTGGCTTGTTTTTGCAAGACATTCTGGCTTTTAGAGAGAGAAGGGGATGGGCTTCTTTAACACAGGGCTCTGTTCTGAGCTTGGAAACTGTGAGCCTGTGAATTGCTTTCAGCATATTTATTGATCCTACAACAGCATTAACAAAACAGTTTCAGCTAAATTTCATTTCAAGGTTTCAACCCATTACCTGAAGGGGTCAGCAAGGCACCTAGTTTTCTGTCTGCTCTATCTTTCTAATCTCCCTAAGCCTGTCACAGTCACTGCCATAATCCTGCTGCTGATACGGCCCTAAAAATGATACTATGCATGTTTAGTCAGGGGATTTCAGTCCCAGAAGACTGAGTAGTGCTTGCAGCTACAGGTCCTTTATTTACCTGATGTCTTTGTAATCTGTCTTCCCTCTGCATTACCCATGCTGTTGACACCAATTTGTACCAATATTTCTGACTGTTTTGCTGATCACACACCTGCTGTTAAAACCCTGAGGTGTCTTGCAGGTTCATTCAACCCGCAGTTAAAAATCAGACATTCCGTTCTCCCTCCCTCTTTACTACTAATTGCACAGAATCGCGTATACATGGAGTTTTGGTCTCATTTATGTATGGTATTTTAGTCTTGTGTATATATGGGATCTTTCTTGTGTGTCCCTATACAATGGAACTTTTGACATGGTTTTTTATCAGTCTGTTCTCATTCATTTTTGAGTAGGTGATTTTCTCACTTGCATGTTTACCCATCTGGAATAAATTAAGCCAAATGATATGGTTTTATGACCAAACAACTTTACTCAAACTGTCCTTTAAAACTATGTCCTAGAACTGCTTGCTGCGAGTGCCAACAATGTCGTCCTTTTTTCCTCTAGGAGGAGAAGGTGAGGGGTGTTGTTTAAACTGGAGGTTCGTGTTCACACACCCTGTTAGGACTGTCCACAGATACAACCTGATCTGTAGGAAAGAGTTTCCAATAGATGAAGGAGGGAAGTTCTGGAAATGGTTTAAAAAAAGGAAATAATAGGAATGAGAAACAGCTTGATTTTAAAGAAGTGCTCGCCGTGCTTATGGGGCTTGATGAAATTTTCTGTACTAAGAGATGTGTTAAAGAGGTCAGGCAGCTGCTTACAGCCTCGTGTCCCTGGCTGGAAGAGCCAGAGGTCTGTGGAGACCCTCACATAGTGACTGTGTGATGGGTTGTTAGAAGTTAAATTTGTTAATTATGTTAATTGTTGATAGTAAATTAATAATGTTAATGAGTTAATATGTTGATATGTTAATTGTTAGCTATTCATACAATGAGGCTGTATGTACTTAAGATGGTGGACCTACAGACAGCAGAGCCATTCTGGACCTTTCCACCAAAGAGTTTTGTTCAAACAGAGACACGCCCCTAGACCAACCAGCCAACCAAAGTCCAGAGTTTGAATTTGACCAATCGGCGGAAGGATCCAAAATCCACCAATCCGAGCGAGCCTAGGATGGTATAAAAGGGCGTGCTGCAGCCTGCTCGGGGTTCTTCATGGGATGTCCTTGCGAGGAGAAGAAGAACCCTCTCCAAATGGGATGTCCTTGCGAGGAGAAGAAGAACCCTCTCCAACAGCCTGTGGATTATGGCCTGCGGACCAGCAGAGTGACCTCCTCCTCTCCGGCACCTCTACAGGGACTGCGGTGGAGTGGCCACATCTGCCGACAGCCCCCTCCTTAGCTGTTCTCATTAATAAAGTTGATCTTGCTGAGTCACTACGAGAGCTGGTCTCTCATTTATAACAACTGGATTTATTCACCCCTTGAAGCTGGGAAGGGACGGGCAGATTCCAGGACTGCAGGAGCTGCCGAGCCTGAGCACCTTCCTGCTGGCTTTGCAGGGTGAGGAGTCTGGAGGGGAAGGCTGCTGCTGCTGCTGCTGCTGCTGCTGCTCCCACCAGGCCCTGGGCGCAGGAGGTGTCATGCCCAGAAGGGTGATGCCTTCCTGCAGAGACAGAGAAGCTCTCACAGAACCAAGGCAGATCCCACACTGCTCCAGAGGAGCACAGGGATAACTGAATTTGGTGCAGCAGAACAGGAGCACCCTTAGGAAAAAGCAGCAGCACAGTTTGTGAAAGGTTTTCACAGGTATTCTAAATGCTCATTACAGCAGCCAATGTGTTTTTGCCCCCCCGTTCTGTATGATAGAGAATTCCTCAGTGGTTTAACTACAAACTGGGAAAAAAACCCAAAGACCATACAGCTTTAGCAGCCTGAGGTTCCAGGAGAGTGTGTGCTGGGAGTGGTATACTGCAGAATACTCTGCAAGGAAGTGCCTGAAGAAAGGAAACTGGGACCTTGATTATTTTACTGTTTTCAGGTGCTTCAAAATATCTTTTAAACACGCCAATAACAATATTCTTCTCACTTGTAGCAAAATTGAGAATTTCTGTTATGATAATTGCCTGATATTAAATATTTAATTTCCAGTTGCTGAACATACACACCATAGTGGCTAAATCCCCTACACTAAGCAGCCTGTACAGGGTTATGGTGTGGTGGAAACCACAATGGACAAAGAAATTTTCTTGTTCCTGCAATAATATTGCTAAACCAACATTGGAAATTTTTCTAAAAAGGAATATGTCCCATAGGACTGTGATCAGATTGAAATGCCGAGTGAGTGTTTTATGCTTTGGCTAGCTTGAGGTTTTAAATATACTACGTATTTTGAACCAAATTGCAGAGCTTTCAGAAGAAAATTGTGAAAGCTTCTACGTCTAAAGTATTGAATGCTCTCCTGCTGATTTTTGTATCACTGAACAAAAGAAATCAAAGAAGAGACTAAATTTCAAACAAAAACCCTTTTAAATTTTGTCCCCTTACAGTTGTATTATTTGCAGTAGCCTTTTACCCATGCCTTCATCTGCATGTCACCATGAAAACTATGTTACAATTAACAGTATGAAGCCACTTATATTGTTCAAGAGCTGTCATTATCCATAGCATATGATACTTCTCAAAAGTGAATTTGGAAAGGACTCAGATTTTGGTGACATTCTCTGGCAACTCCCTTCAAACAAGCCTATGCTGAAAGAGTTATTAGCACTTTCACTAAAAATGAGAAATTATTTAATGTCTTTGATGGGAGGAAGTGGTGCAGAATAAAGACACCTGACAGGACTTTGCAGGACACGGCCATGTGTGAGACCTTCTCTACCCTGAGCTCTGCTGAGTGCTCATTCCAGTTAGAGACATACTCCAGATATCACACAGAGACAAAACCCTTTGTCCCTGTGATAAAGCTTTCCCCAACTGTGTAACATCACTGCCTCCTTTTATATATTGCTAGCATGGCTCCAACTCCCACAGAAAGATTTCTCTGAGATCCGACTGGGAATTTGGCATGGGATTTGGTTTCTGATGGAAAATACCCTGCTAGCGAAATATATAGCAGTCCAAAAAGATCTTCTGCCTTCATTTTGTTGACAAAACCCCCCAAACAAACAAAATCCCCCCCAAAACAAAACAAAACAGGAAAACCAAACTAAAAACCCAAACCCACAAAAAACCCAAACAAACAAACCCCCAAACAAAACAAAAACAAAAACCAAACAAACAAAAAACCCAAACAAAACAAAACCCCCCCCCAAAATCTCCAACAATATTCTTCAAAACAAGCATCTAGGAAGATAAATTTTTAGTTGCAATAAAAAGAAAAATCCTGAAATGGATTTTTAAAAATCTGTTTTCAGGGGAAATAATTTTTTTGGTCACAGTTTGAAGTTAAAAATAATTGAAAGTAGAAGATTTTTTTGCTATCTTTAGTTTTCATTGACTCCAGGGAACTTCAGATTGAAAACAAAAGGACAATAAAGACTTAAAGTGATCTTAATACACATAATGTCTTCAGTGAAAAGCATCACTACTGGGATGCTGTTCATTAATTTTCCTTTATGTATTAACAGCAGCACTGGCTGATATCATTAGAAAAGGGACAGAAGTTGAGACCTTAATGTATAGGGAGAGACATCCCTGTACCTAAAGTGTGATTTGGGCTCCAGCTCCTGCCCTTGCTTCTTTAATTAGTTGTGCTGTGAGCAATCTAATTAGAGAGGAAGCTGATTAGAGACCTCTGACTGAGGCATCACAATAACTACGTAGTCCCGTGGGCATCAAAATTAATGTAACTTGCTTTACGGTGGATTTCTGTCTTTTACTTGATTCACTATTTCACCAAATTATCCTAGGGTGCAAACTTAGCAGTGTTTGATCTTAAGCCTTCCCTTTACTGGGTTTCTTTGTTTTTGGTGACTTCTGAGACACTCACTGTTACTGAAATTGAGCTGAATCCAGGCACTGTGATCAGAGTTAGGGACTGAGAAAAAATAATAGCAGGGAAAAATGAATTAAAAAATAAAATTTGTGATTGGTCTTTAATTTTATGTGCAAACTCCATGTCAGTCCCTATCAGGCGTTCAGACTTTGTCATCTCTGTTCACTTAATTTACACTCCAGCTTAGATTCCATGCCCAGCTGTGCAGCTGCTGCCTGCAGAGGATCAGATGGAGCAGAGGACTGAGCTAATGAGGACTCACAGTTCTTAAAATGAAGGCAGGACTGTCACCCAAGGTTTGCACAATTCCTCGTTACAAGACCTGGGATTGATTTCTGGATTAGTGTGAATAGGTTCAAGCTGTTCTGCCCTGCCCACCAGATTACCTGATTTTATGGTGGAAGATCGACCATTTTTCCTAAAAAAGAGACAGGAAAGAATTCAAGTTTTAGCATCCGAGTCCAGTGAGCAAAAAAATATTTGAATTTGGCCGTTTCATCACCCAGGGTGCTGGGTCTCAGCCCCTGGGGTTTGTGTTGTCATCACATCACGTAGTAGAAAGTAACTGGTCTGAACAAACATTAGACAGAAATTCTGAGAGTGTGGATTTCAACCAGAATTTCCTTTCTGAGAATCTGAATGACACCAGTCCACACAAAATATGTCATTTTTCCATTTTTGGGCACATGAAGCCAGGACTACAGTTGGATCAATCATGGTTTGATGAAGGAGGAGAGAACAAATCAGTTTAGTGAAGTGCCTCCTGCTGAGACTGAATACTTGATCCAGGGACTATATTTTTTAGATAAAGGTTAGGCACCAGTGATAGCCACAGCTCAGTGGAGAAAAATGATGAGAAAATAGAAGGGCATGAAAGGCACACCCAATTCAAAGTTCTGTAAGTACCAGATCATCCCTTAAATACAATCCCTTAAATAAATTTATGAAGCCCTGAATTAATGTTGGTGGGGTTGACTGAGATTCTGATAGTACTAAGAATGTTAGAGAATGCCCCCAGAAGATGAAGGGAAGATGAGTTGAGTGGAAATTCACAACCAGACAAAAATTTAGGAAGAACCTCAGGACATGTAACCACAGGTACTGTGGAGTGATGCTGTGCTATGAACTCTGCAAGCAGAAAATGACAGCAGTCAAATAATGGGATCCATTCTGGTTCAGAGTGCTGGGAGTAGGATGGGCAGTTGTGTGCTGATTTTATAACTCATTTTATCTTAAGCCTCATGGATGTGTTTAACTCTTTAATATATGACAGTAAATTTACCAAAGGTGAGCATGTACTCAAGTTCTCTGCTGAGCCAGAGAATTCTGTGTGCTGCAAATGACCTAATTTGTCATGTTAGTATTGCAAACAAACACACGTGACCCTTTTCCCCCGGCCTGCACACTAGATGAATGCATTGCATAGCACTTTCCCCCTTTAGAGCCAAAGAACATAATGCCATGACTCAGTCCTTGTGTTTCTTTATCCATACTGTGGAATTGTTGAAGTTTATTAGAATATTGACTTGGTTCTGTCCAAGGAAGCAGCAATATCAGCAGAAGTTTTTCAACCCCTGATTCTTCTGCCTGTAAAGTTTTGTTGGGGAAGTTCTCATTTTAGGTTGGCATAAAAGCAGCTTAGAGGAAGGTGATGAGCATTTCACTGTTTGAATAATTTGTATATTTTTCTTGCTCCTAACTCCAAAAATGCTGTCAAAGATGATTAAATAATCTGTATCAACCTTTAATACTGAGAAGAACAAGACAGTTAAACTAATCTTTCTGAGATTATATTGATTCATATTGATTACATTCCCCAGAGGAAAGAAAGGAAGAAGATGGAAAATAGACAGTGAAGTCTTTATACAAATTTGACATGGGAGCAAAACTGTACCATGGAAGTTTTATGAGGATATTTCTGCTGTTTTCCCATCTAAACAACCAAAAAAGATAAGTCAGAACCGAAAAAGCAAGATATGATCATTAAAAAATACATTCTTCAAGAAGAAAAATCCTTCTTAGAGTGTAAGCCTAACGGGAGAATCCAACAGCATTAGGAGAACAGAATTCAGATAGAGTGTTTCTTATTATCCTTAAAGAAAAGAACATTAAATTAGAATGATGGCTGTAGGGGAGTAAAAAGGTGACCGAGTTAATGTAAACTTGAAAGAGTCAATGCCTCAAATACTCAGCAGAGGAGAACAGGAATGTTGCCACAACAACCAGACAAGGTGTAGTTTGAAAACATGGTCTTGAGGAGGCAGGACAGGAATTTTCTGAGACCAGCTTCCTTATCTCGGGTAACTATCTCTAAAAACAAGTCTGAGACAGACCCCCCAACCCCTTCTGAGAAGTTTGAGAATATCAAAATGTGATTGTGTGAGGAAAAATAGCACAACTGAGGGGCTGGGAGTGCTCCTGTCATCCTGGGAACCAGACCTGGGACGATGTTGGGTCCTGGGGTGCTGACCCAGACCTGTTCTCTTTATTTCTATTTTCCTATCTTCCCTTCTTCCTCTCTTCCTCTTCCTAAAAGTTTAAATCACCTTTCAGCTTGTCTGTTGTGAGGTTAATCTGTTGTTGAATCTGCTGCTGCCATGGGCTGTTCAGAGAAGTTTAATCCAGGGGCTGTTCAGAAATGTTTAAAGCCTTTCTGCTGTTCAACTTGTCATAAGGTTTAAATTGTTGTTGCCACAAATAAAACTCTCTAATTGATAGCTTGGCATTGTTTCACTTTAATTTAGCCCAAAGGTTGGCTGTCCCAGAGCTGGAGGCTGTCCTAGAGCTGCCTCATGATACCTGACTGAACTTGATTCTCAATTAAAGTTAAATTCATTGGGAATTGTGTCACCCTCCCCTCATCAGGCTGTCTGCATCACACCCTTTAAGACATCCATTTACAGGAAATTTCCAGTAGTTTCTTGTTTTGTGCTACACACAAGGCTTTTTTGAACAAAGACTGAAGGGAATTGAAGTGACGACCTTTTGGAGCAACAATCCATCTGAAATTATGGCAGTGGCTGAATCCTTTAGTCATTCACTTTGGAATGCTGGTTTGCTGGGATTTTTGGTCTAAAGGTGATGCAGCTCCTCTTCAAGAGTATTTTGTTGCTGTCGTTTTGGATTTTATTTTTCTATTTTCTCACAAGGTTTTATTTGTTGGCTTTGGCACAAAGAATGGACCATGGGAGAGCTCTCCAGGAATGCATAACATCTTCGCCCTTTTGATCGTGACGCTTTTTGCTGCTGCAGAGGTTGTTTTCTGTGATGGCCCCTACATGAACACTTTCTAAGTGGTTTCAGCATCAGATTTTAGAGGGTACTGGGTACATACTTGACCCCATTGAGGTGAATGGTAAAACTCTCTCTGGTCTTCTCTGGGCTGGAATTTTATCACAGAATCACAGAATGGCTTGGGCCTGAAAGGACCTTAAGGCAGGGACACCCTCCCCTAGACCAGATTGTTCAGAGCCTCATCCAGCCTGACCTTATTATCTCCTGTGTTTACTTTTTTCCAGTTTTTCACAATAAAGCCTGAAAACATTGATTTATCTCTATTTCTCTTTTCTCTCTACTACTGAACTCAAAGTTGATTGTCCTGTCCTTAGTGGACTCCTTACAACCTATAACAAAATAGGTGGAAAATTCTCTTCTCCCTCACTAGCACTTTATACCTTTGTCAGATACATGTTGCATTACAGAAGCAAGAGAGGGGAAAAAAATTACACTTCTGTCTGAATGAAGAGACTAAAATCTCACTGTGATCCAATGTTCTGTGTCTGTTGAGATAGCAACTAAAAAAAAAAATCAGCTGAAGGTACACTGTAAATTTGGCACACTAATTTTTTTTTAAAGGATCATCAGG
This sequence comes from Picathartes gymnocephalus, assembly GCA_013390045.1. Taxonomy (NCBI): domain Eukaryota; kingdom Metazoa; phylum Chordata; class Aves; order Passeriformes; family Picathartidae; genus Picathartes; species Picathartes gymnocephalus. Next base: position 29,432 of record WEKY01035067.1, read on the forward strand.
AATCACTGTGAGAATTTTGTGAGTTATAATATACTTACAATGGAAATAATAATTTGCCAATTTAAGTTGGTTTTTGTTTGTTTCTTTGTTTGTTTCTCTTACCATTATGAGAAGCAGTTTTTCAGAGCCCAAGGCCCAGATAGTTCTATTTCATATCATGATAGCTCATAGACTCTTCCACCACACATTTTTCATCCCAAAATAATCTGGACATTTCTACTAAAGTACAACTTCCAAGTGGACTTCTCCCTGGGTAAGACAAATGTTTTACTGATTTTGTGGTGCTACAACAGCATTAAGACACTATTTTTTTCCCTTTTCAAGTACAGCATAAAAACTATCATGCTTTTAACAAAACAAAACAAAACAAAACAAAACCCCAAAACTGAAAATCAATCAAGCAAACAAATTAAAAAAAAAAACAAAAAACCAGGACTAGAAACAAACCAAATTTACTAAAACAATCTAATGGAATTTCACCCTACAACCAGTTTACCAACTTTGATTAATTAATCCTTGTGACATTGAAGTTAGTTACTGTGGATGGAGACAAATCAATGGCCTGAAACTGTGCTGAGAGGGTTGTGCCTCTGTGCTGGTGTTTGTTAGATGTGCCTTGAAATGTCAGGCAGTCATTACTGTGGGGGCTGCACAAGTAACCTTTTCTGGGATGGCATAAAGGAAATGGGGGTTATAAAGGCAGTCAAGTCCTCCACTGAGCTGACTAATGCACTGCTTATTTCTCATGACCAAAGGATAACCCTAGATCATTTCAAATTTGGATGCAGAAATCTGAAATCTTCCCAGAGCTCAAACACAGAAAAGCCTCTTGTTTGTGTCTGTATGAGGCTGAAAACTTTTGATTCTACCTCCAACAGCAAAAAATGAAGATATTTCAAAGCAGAGAAATTAAAATACTTTCTAAAGAAAAGGGTCACGTTTCTGTAAAATAATTATCCAATCTTTTACTGACTTTTTACTGCAAATATAAATAGAGATTTCTTTCCAGTAGAAACATGTCCATTTTTGTCAGATTGTTCATTACAAAAAGATTTGCTCAGTATATGGCATATTGAGCCATATCAGATGCTTTTTTTTTAAACCAACAGCTTGAGCCCAGATGATTTCCACAAGAGTTTAAGTTCAAGAAATAGGGATAAAACAGGCTGGCGGATCCAAATGCCCAGAATCCTCGAAATAAACCCTTTCTAACACCTTCTCTGCCTTCCTCAATGATGTTGCTGAGTTTTCTGACATCACTTCCATGGTTCCCAGCCTGTCCTGTATTTAACACCTCATGTAGGATCTCTGTTAGGGATATGTATTTTCCTCACTACTGACCAAGGGATGTAAAATGACAAATATTTCTTTGAGGGAGAAAATCTTGCTTTGCAGTTCTCTGTTTCTTAGGATGACAGAGGAAATTAGGGAAGAGTAAATCCAAGTTGGAGTGAGGAGTGTTGGTCACTGAGGAAAAAAAGTCAAAAGCAAGTCCCTTCAGCCAAATAAAGCTTTCAGAGTTATCTCAATCCGAATTTCCTCCTTTTCTCCCTGCGCCTCGAAAAGCAATCATCTTTATGGCAGAGTAGACAACAAATAAAGGACAGAGTACAAAAATGTGGTTGCAACTCTCTTGAGAGAGGGGGAGATTAAATAAAACTGACTTCAGCCCAGGAAAATAATTTGAAGGTGGCTTTGTACTCTTAGAAGAGCTGTGAGAAGAATGGAATGTACTGTATTCTTTTCCTGCATTGAAAATAGGATGGATATTCTCCTGAGGAAAAATAAGTTTTATATTGAGTATACAGAGATGCCCAATAGTTTGAAAAACAAGCATCAAGGTAAAATTTACCTAATGGTCTGTATGCCCAGTAGTAGTAGAAACACGTCTCAGAGTATGGAATATCTGCCGATGTGGAGAGAAAAATAAATAAATAAATGAATAAAAAAGCAACAGACAATCTCATGGGTGTGAGATGAAGAGCCATATAGAGTTCTTATCAATAAAAAATGGAAATGCTATTTCATTCTTGTTTGGTGGGAGTCAATTGGCTGATGTATATTTGGGGGCTGTGATAAATAGAAAAATGCATGTAATTTTTGAGCGACTTTAAAACACTTAAGCACATGTATTTGGATTTATGATGTGTTGTCTTCTCTCAGTACAAGAATGTTTGATTACAGACATTTTCTAATAAAAGCCTTTCTTTCCTTCCAAATCCAGCAAGTGGAACTAAGTCTCCTGAGGAATAAACCTCTATTTAGCTGCTCAGCTGAATAATGTCGCATCAACTCTTATGTATATATTTTGTTCAAACACTTTGACTTTCACATTTAGTCTTTTTCCCAAAACTTGGCAGCTGACTTTGTATGAGTCAGGAGCAGCCAGACAAAAGCCCCACAAGCTCCCATGGTTGTTTCCTTCCAACCATCCTGGAACCTTTGAAATTATTCTGCACTGATGAGAAGTCTCTGGCTCTCTAACACTGAACTGGTGGCCTTTGAAGGTGCTGGGTGTGCTTGGGATGTGTTGGCTCTCTAAGCCACATTCCAGCCATGCAGGAGGATGTGTTTCCTTCCCCATTTAGTGTTTATGTGGCTGGAGCACTGGAAGGGGATGTATTGGAGATGTTGGTATCAGTATTTAGGTCCCTGTGTGACTTGCTATTTTTAAGGAGTTGGCCACCTTCCATCAGGTTGACACTTATACGAAAGTCTCTGTTTTGGACTTGGAATCCCCAATATTTCTGCCCAGATTCAACCCCTTTTTCACCTAAGGTAGAGATTAATTCTGATCTCATGTCCTGAGTGGAGCTGATGCAGACAGCATCATTTCACCTGGGTCTTTGTAAACTGCAAAATTGTATTTGCTTCACGCAAAAATGTTGTGCCCATGAAAATTCTGTACAACAGGATGGCATTTTTCTCTCATGAAAAAATTGCAAAAAAGGATTTTATACACAGTTTCCATTCCTAGTGTTTTTTCAGAATGCTCTAAGTCAAAATAATGAAAGAAGAGACTAACTGCTAAAAAGAAAAGATAGAGGAGAGACTGAATGCAGCATTCAGTTTTCTTTTATAGTTCCCATAAACTGCTGCTGAACTAAAACCTGGACGTGCTGTTTCTCTCCATCTTCCTGCCTGAACTCTCCACTTCCCCCAAAAAACAGAACATTTCCCTATCAGGACCCCCAGGACAACAAGGGACAGGTAGCCATGCTGAAATTGATGACTTAATTAGCAGCTATAATTTATTGAGTATAAGCAAGACAATATAATTAATAACTTGCAAGGTACCACTTAAATCAGAGTGATTGACATTTCATGGAAATTAGTTGACAAGAAGCTCAACATGGCCCAGTAAAGTGCACAGGCAGCCCAAAAACCAACCATGCCCTGGGCTGCATCCAAGCCAGCATGGGCAGGGTGAGGGAGGCGATTCTGCCCCTCTGCTCTGCTCAGGTGAGGCCCCACCTGCAGAGCTGCATCCAGCTCTGGGGTCCCCAACAAAAGGAGGACATGGAGCTGTTGGAGCAAGTCCAGAGGAGGCCACAGAGATGCTCAGAGGGTTGGAGCACCTCTGCTGTGGAGTCAGGCTGGGAGAGCTGGGTGAGTTCAGCCTGGAGAGGAGGTGGCTCCAGGAGACATTCCAGCACTTTCCAGTGCCTAAAGGGGCGCCGAGAGAGCAGGAGAGAGACTTTGGACAAGGGCATGGAATGACAGGACAAGGGATAATGGCTTTAAACAGTTTAATGTTCAAATTTTTAAATGTACCTTCTCACTCTCATCATCTAGTTGGAACTAGATGACCTTTAAGGTACCTTCCAACCAAAATCATTCTATGGTTTTATGACTTTGGTCCAGTCTACAACTATGTCAGTTGTGGAAATGTAGACATTTCTGGTATGTGGAGATATTATATTGTACTCCACTTTACAGTACAGAATAACACTCTCAGTTATGTTTTAAATTGATAGTATTTTTTTCACCCTGATTTCCACTTTATTTGAAGGAAAGAAACACACCAAATTTATACCTACACTGAAGTTTCTTGAAGATGATTTGAAATGTCAGATTTGTACTGGTCCCCAACCTGGCAGTTCTCTCCTGTTCCCTCTCTCAAAGTGGGACAGATTTCAGGTGTCTGGTTAAAGGCAAATGGCACGGAAGAGGAAGGATAAAATTTTGATTAGATGCAACTTACTTCTCTGACCAACTAATTGGGCAACATGTGTTCAGGTTTGAAAGGCACACAGAGCCAGAAAAGGTTTGAAATGCAAGGAGGATTGGGAGGTAGAATAATCAATAAAGATATTTGTATTCTGCAATCAATGGAAGTTGTACTTTTAAATCAGGGTATTATTGATTCATGGATTTTTTTTTTTTCTAAAAAAGAAAACAGGTGTGAGGTTTACATAAAAGGGAGAGTGAATAGTTTGACTTCTTTTTCTGTGCCTAATTTCTATTTCCTGTCTGAGCCGCTATGAGATTTCATCCTAAATTGTAGTTTGTAGAAACACTCCTATGGCGCCTTGGTCTGTATATATTGGGTTTTTCCTATCTCTAAGAGATCCAAATGACATGAGACATCAACTAGAGTTCAAAATTCAATCCGTTCATGCAGCCTGTGAATTTATTCAGCTCTAACTCTGTAAGTCCTTGGAACACATTTTTGGGAGGCAGCTGTTGAACAAGCAGCTCTGTTTTCTAAATACATTCTTGAGTTTACAGCTGTTTAAAACCACTTTAGTGTTGGCATAAAGACAGTGCATACACCTAGGTCAGCTTTGAATCATCCTTTAATTTTCCCTGAATCTTTCAATTCTAATTCTAATTTTCCTGCTTTATATCTTGCTTGATGATTTCATTTGGGTGTTTTCTTCTTATTGCTTGGTTATTTTCTTTCAGAAAGGCACGCTTAGATAGAAACTAGTCCATTAATTTCAAGCAGTTAACTCATCACTTGCTTGGGTTAATGTCTTCATGGCATCATGCATGGCATCATGGCATCTCTGCAGTGACCCAATCAACTCAACTCTTATTCTCTTATTTTCTTTCTTTTCTTTTCTTTTTTTTTTTTTTTAAACAAGGTTCTGTACTTGTTTTTGGATGCTGCAGTGTAGCTATATTCTTCACCTTTTTCTTTCCAGTCATTAGGCTCTCAAACTCTCTAACCTCAGGAGTCTTTGTACTATTTGTTTTGCAATCTACACATAACAAAAATCATTGCAAGGAGGACAGGGAACACCTCAGGTGAAAAATAATCAGCTTATGTTCCTTGCTCAAAGGGATACTGAAGTTAATAGGGAATTTTTGCTGATGACAAATTCAGTTGGTCACCAGTGTGGATTGCCCAGAATGAGCAAGAGACTCATTTTTTGATCTTCACAGAACACATTAGACAGAAATCTGACAAAAATATCACCGCTGCATTTGGTCCTTTTGTGGGTAAAGGAAGGACCTTTCCATCAGACAGTTTTCTGTGTCTGTGAAGAGGGCTGGAGATCCTTGAGGAGTGTGGGCTTGATGGGAATGAAGCCTGCTCAGGAGGCTCCCAACACACCCTGGGATCAAACTCTCTCTTCAAAGAAGTTTTGCAGTTAACCAGGAGATCTCATTAAGGTGATGTCTGCAGCTTCTGATGCCCTGACACACTTCTCAACCTTGTCGATCAGAGACAAGTACGATTTTAGATTTCAAGCCTCAGATTTTTTGCTAACTGTTCATCAGGGAACATTTGCCTCACAGCTTGAATGTAAGAGAGTACCATGAAGTTTGGGTTAAAGAACATTCTTCCTCCCTCCCTTTCAGCAAGACAGGAGACACTTTGCTTTTGTGATCATTTGGCTTCTATTGTTTCTTGTCTTCATTTTATTTAGTTAGTTATTTTTACTGCTGGAAAAAAAGGCCATAGTTATTTATTTTTATTAAAAGAAAAAATGAATCATTTTGGGTGGGAGAAAAAGCAAGATCTACTGCAAGAGAAAGTTCAGACTTCAGGTAAATAAAGGAGGTACAATGGAGAGAGCATGTGGACATTATCTGATGAACCTGAAGGCTTCATTTGATAGAATGAAAATGACCAGAGAAAAAGGTTTGTTTTGTTTTTTTTTTTTACCCCAGCCACTAGCACACAAAAGATCAAGGGAGTATATTACCAGCAGATCCCAATTCCCAACAAGGAGGTGATATAAAAAAACAATCAATCTTGAAGTCAATTTTGTTTATAAACATCATATAGTGGCTTTATCAGACAAATCTCAGAATGGCTATGCAATGCACTAGCATGGCAAAAAATGCAAATTTGCTGGGAAGCACCAAAGCCCAACCTCTCTTCTTCCCCTGCTCCCACAGCTGATAGAATATCCTATGAGGAACTTATATCCTATAAGGAACTTGTATCCACAACATATTTGTGAGCAATGTTACTTCACTCTGGGTTTGGGCTGCCTGTAAGTCCTCCCTGCCCCTGATAGCTGATACTCCAGGGAGCCCCATGGACTGTTCTGTTCCTTCTCATACTGGTCACTCCCACAAAAAGTCATTTTCTGCACAATAGGAAGGCTCCATGTGGGCAAGTCAATACAGTTTTGCTGTGGAAGGAAACAGATCCTGCTAGTACGAGACATCAGGATTTTCTCAGGTGAAATGAACCCTGGAGATGTGCATGTTTGTCTGCTGATGACACAGGGAAAGTTGGGTGATCACCCCACACAGAGAAGCCTGATGATGAGCAAGATGAGTAATGGTGTCCCTGCAAGGAGAGATGGGATTTCAGGGGTAATCAGCAATGCTCTTAATTTCCCTCCAGCAACACCAGTTTGGTGTCTGCAGAAGCAGCCTGTGACTTTTCATGGAAAGGGGAACTGTGGATGACAAACAAATCAAGCCTCAGTACCCACCTCCTGTGGAGTCAAACCCTCAAGTCTGTGTGGATTAATGTTTGATGTTGAAAACATTTACATTGGATGAACAGGAGCTTTTTACTACTCAAAGAGTGAGCATTGTTACTCTGAATAAAATCTGTTTATGTCTGATCCAGTTACTTGTTTTGGGGGAGAAATTCATAGCACAGAAGCAACTCCTCCATTGTGAGTACTAACCTCAGTCACTGCTCCAACTGCTGTCAGAACAACCCCTCCACTCTGGTCAGATCAACTCTTCTGTTTATTTACCACAATTTTCTGATTTCTTTACTATTATGTGTTTAAATTGGACAGTATCACTGCATCAGGGACTTCAGTATTTAAGTTAATAATCCATTTGATTCCCTCACTAAAAGATTTTCTATTGCTCTGAGAATGTTTACGGTCTGATTCAGTCTGTTTTTGTGCTTGCTGCAGTCACAGTCATGCCTCTGGCTCAGCCACTTCATGTAGCATCACACTTTGCATTCTTTAGGTCTTTAGATTACCCATAAGCCTACAAGTGTTTTTAGTACTTTTCTCCTCCTCATAAACATCTCATTATTTCTCGCCCTTATGGGCCCTGACATCTGAAGTCGTCCTCATTGAAATTTCATTTTAACTCTCCTCTAATTTTCTTTTGAAGATGCAGGTCCTGTGCAGAACTAATATTTTTAACACTGTTAATTGTGCTATGTGTCTTGGAAAAAAAAATACACCTAACAACCTTCTTGATCATACTCCCTGGTTAGTTTTTTTATCTGGCACTGAAATCCCTTGGCTGCCCTATTAGGATGGAAGTAGTCCAAATTAGGGGTGCGTTACCTCTGTGATATGATCACCTAGTTAATTGCTGACAGGCCCTTAGAGATTGCTTGCTTTTTTGCTCTAGTTATTTCTAAGGACAATATTCCTGTCACCTTCAAGCTGTGTATATACACCATACAACCAGGAAGTCTTTTAAATCTGGACAACAAAATAAATTTTACTTTCTCAATATTATTGACCTAACCCTTAGACATGATTAAATTTTCTCTCTCACCCATGCACACTGTAGTTTATACTTGTGTAGAGAAACTGTGCTTTTCCATTAATTTTTCATTCAGTATAAACACAGGCAAATACCAATTGTGGTTGAAACTTGTGTTACATCTGACTAAACCTCATTAGCAAAATTCTTTACAGAGCTTCAAATGGCAAGTTCTCTGCTCACTGTCCTGATGTCACCATACCAGCTTTGGTTAGCACTTGCCCCTGTGAGGGGTCGCTGGATGACTTAGTGACAAAACCAAGATTTAATTCCTCAGTTATTTGCATTTTTTAATTTAATCAAAGCACAGACCATCTCCCTTTTGGGCATTTCCTTCCTCTGCAAATCGTGATGCAGGGAGAAGGAGTAAAGGAATAGCCACAAGTCTTGTCAATTCCCCTGATCGTGATGAAGTTAGATCAAGAAGACTGAGGAGAGTAAAAAATATCCTTGTTTCCTTTCTCATTCAAACGGAGTGTTATGGTTTAACAACTAATTATTTACACTTCAGTGTACAAGAGCCTGAAATTCTTGGAGAATACTCCTGGCAGGGTGATGCACCATTTTGGACTACAATTCCTTAGGATCTGCTTGGGGTTCACAGAGATTCTTCCCCAAACTTAAGTTATGTGTTTACCTTCATCTTATTAGATGAATATCAACATCAGAGCAGTTCACTCGTGTTCCTGTTACAGGCACCAGAACTCTGACAGTCAGGGTGGTTAATGGAAACTGGGGTTTGATTCATCTCAATCAGAAGTGAACATCTAAAATAGGTCACATTAAATGTGCTCTGAAAACACATGTATTTCTCTTTTGATCACAAAGGAAGGCTGACTGACTGCCTCAGAAGCAGACATATAGAGCTTTTTAAATTTGGGCAAGATGAATCACAAGGAGTTGTAGATGAACAGTGAAATTGGCTATGGTTCACCCTTCTCAAAAAAAAATGTAATCCCTTTTAAATTGCTGCTGTGATTTCCAATAAAAATGATCCTTCAGTGTCATCACACGAGAGACCATTCACTCCTAGTTTTTAGATATGTTTTATTACATGCTTTATTGTTGTACAGCTGGAGCATTTTCCTCAAATTCACTGTTAACTCTATTTCAACCATGGTTTGAAGAAAACCAAGTTGTAACTGTTGGAAGTAACAGTCATCAAAGGAACGTCCTTAATGACCTCAGAGAACCCTGTATTTTGTGTACTCTCCCCAGATACCGACTTTCCATCCTCAGTGAGCTTGTCCTGTCAAAGCAGGTGTTTCAGCTGGAGTTGGTACAGGTTTTACCTGATTCAAGTAGAAGATTTTCAATATCGTGCTGTTTGGAGCCTTGAAAGCAACAGCTCTTCTGGCTCTTCTTGTCCTCCAGCTGAGGAGCTTTTTGATGAAAGGCTTTTTTCCTCTCTGAAAATGTAAGTCACAAAAGCTGAAATGTTTTTGAATGTACTGATTTCACCAAAACTGGGCTGAAATTATCTCTTAGCATAAGCTGGGATGAGACCAAATGAGAGTGATGTAAAAATAACTCAATAATCCGAGTACTTTTCTACAATATGGGTGATGTAACTTCAATTCCCATGGTGAGACTGAATAAGTACATAAACTTTCACACTCTATACAGCTTAGGTGTGTGTCTGCTGCATACAACTATCATCTATTATTGATGTAGAACATAAATTATAATTTCACAACAGCAGATAACAACTCTTATTTTTTTCTTCTGTTTTCCCCCTTACTGGCCCTGCAAGCAGTGGGATTCTGTATTTTTTCAACTGCTTGGGATGATGCACCAAATATTAACAATATGCAATTATATATCAAAAAGAAAAAGCTGCCTTTACCACCCTTTCAAATGACTTTTAAGAAAGGAAAGGCTTTTACAGCAAAGTACAGAAAGTTGACAGTGCTTAGGGAGAACTGGAGAGAGTGACAAATAATTTACTAGGCTCAACTCCTGATAAATGGTGAATACTTGTTCTGTTTGACCAAAATATAGCTTTGATATGAGTGGTTTTGGCATCTTACTGCCTCGTGAGAAAAATTACACAGCTTCAGGTTTTGACTCAAGCAGATGCTCTGTGCCTTATACAGCTTTGTGTTTGAGGAGCACCAGTCTTCTGTCTTTAATCTGCTGCTGGTTTCAATAGCAGTGAGAAACAATCCCCAAATAAAATAAAATAAAAAAGAAGTAAAAGGAAGTCCAAAGCATCTAGCTATTGACTTTTAAAAAATTTTGACTTTTAGAATGATGTGAATAGAATGGCATTAGCAGAATATCACACGACAATAAACAGACAAACAGTTCTACAAAGTCAGGGACTGTGAAATGAAGTTTCCCATCCTTCCCTGTACATCACTATCTCCCAGTCATAGCTACCGCGAGAGGAGGGAAAGACGGATCTCCAGACTGGGAGAACAGAGGAGAGGTCTCTGGAGGCCAAGCAGCACAAAGCTCATCTTTCAGATGGAGATTTCCCATAGTGAGCAAACTTCCTCTGAGCCAGGGAGACATGGAGGAGTTCAGCTGTGGAGGAGTTCACCTGGGAAGCAGTTCAGCTCCCACCATCCCTCACTTACCTGTAAACCATCACCACGTTTTTCAAGCAACCCTCATGTTTCAATAGGATTATCCTCAGAATGCAGTTGTGGAATGAGTGTCTGCCATTTTCTCCATGATTTGGGAGGTCTTTGGGACCCAAAGTCCAGAAAGACAAGGACTCCTGAAAGGACATGAGTCCCCAAAATTGGACTTAGATAAAGAAGTCCAAGTTATCCTTTGCTTTTTAAGGTTTTCAGCATTGCTGATTTTGATTGTTAGCATTAGGGCACAAGGAAGGTCTCCTATTTTCAGAACATTATGAGCTATTTTTCCTGGAAGTCGTACCCATTAAAGCCTGCTGACAGACACCCAGCAAGTGCACAGGGCTGAGTGGGAAAAACATGAAGCAATATCCATTTGTCTGGTGTTTCACATACCAGATTAATTTTGAAAGCATTTATTTTCTCTTCATTTGAGTGGTCTCTTTTCAAGAGTATCCTTCCAAATCTTCCTCCTTTTATGGAGCCTCCCAATTAGCTTGAGCTCACAGCATCTTGAAAACAGCACATTTAAAAACACATTAAAGCAATTGCAATTTAAAAGAAGAAGTGATTAAAATACTTTTAATTGAGGCTTTTCAGGAATTGCCATCACCACTATCTATTCCTGTATCGCCACTATACAATTTCTGGTATTTCTTGTTGGTTCACTCTTTATCTAAACAAAACTTTAAATTTCCATCTTCTAACTTTGCTACCTCCCAAACTGGACTAGACAATTTTATTTCCAGAAGTGGTATAACTGTATTTACTGCTTTTGTTGCAGGTAGGGAAATGCTGTAGGATATATTAGAGTTTCCTATGAAAATTCTCATCATGGAACATTTTTCAAGGAAATGATTGGACTGTCAATCAAAGATTATGTTGTAGATATAGTAATTATTAACATGTTATCACTAAGAAGAAAAAAAAAAGTTTTCCTAATCAAAAAAATGCACACTTAATTTAAATTCCTGAAGTCCTGCATGTGTATGGAAAAGGCTTGCCTGAAATGGTCATTCATTTTTCACAAATATATTCAATGAACCTTTTTGGTTTTTAAGAACTTGTTGATGTGTAAGAAACATATTCCAACTGGAGGTTGCCCTGTGAATCAGTAAATGCTTGAAGCCCAGACTTGATTGCTTATTTGAATGTGGAAGTACTTGAATTTTATATGCAAACATTGTAACAGCAGTTAGGAAAAAAGGGTTTATTTTATATTTTACTATGCAGAAACATTTCTAACTCATTAGAATAACTATGAACAATTTTGACTTATGCTTATTCAAAAGTATATTGACTTATACTTATTTGACAAATGTGTTGACTTACGTTTAGAAACAAGTCTCAGCTATTTTGTTTTGCCTCCTTCCCTGTGTTCCATTCTGATAATAGCAAATATTTGGAATATTTTGCATTTAAAAAATGAGAAAATGCTGCTTTTTTTGGCCTCTGTCCTATAGTGACACTGAAACATTAGACTTCACACTGCAGTGGCACCTGTTTTCTCCTGTTTGCAGTTGCTGTTCAGATCAGTACAACACCATTCCTTGCACTTCCTTTTACACATAGTGCTGCCTTTTTTTTTTTTT